>CM029020.1:181483717-181923285 GCA_016801055.1 Panax notoginseng | reverse complement strand
AAAGGGAACCTTTTGCTCCTCGGCGCAAACCCAAGACATCAAATATCTGGTGATCTTCTTTATCCACGTTTCGCCTTAAGTGGTTTTGGTTCTCTAATAACTCTGGTGGTCCCAGCTCCTTGAACGTTTAGCGTGACCGTCCGTGGTGTTTTCATTGTTTTCACTACATTTTGGACAGGAGCCGCTCTCGCCTGCTTTGTTGCATGAATTGTATAAAGCCTCTGAACATTCCTTCATCATACATTTGGTCAGTGTGTTATTTGCATGAGGATTATCGCCTTCCTGATGCACATTATCCCGGTTATTGATATGTGGTGATTCAACGGTCGCCTGTGCTCCATTGCTATTCTCAACATTTCGGATGTATCATGTGTGCGCCCCCAGAATGTATACAACACCCATTCTGAGTCGCCAAATACATGGTACAGAAAAGCAAACTACAACTTCAATAATACAATTGTCGTGCAAAATACGACAACACATACTGTGAGTTTAAATACAAATATTGTCTTCTAGACAATATCCACACTCAAATAAATCCTCATTACAATTATTCAAACACTATTTTACAGAAATAGTGAGGACTGCTAATACATCTTTCTAGAACCATCACTCCATACCCCGACTAGATCCTGCTATGTTCTCACCTCCTGAGAAGAAAAATGGAACAAAAAGGAAAAGGGTGAGCTCAACTAGCCCAGTAAAGAATATTTGACTAAGATAATATACAACAAATTATCGTTAGTCTTCAACAGGGAAAAATCTGATAAAATATAATCGACAACAAGTTTTAGATCAACAACTGCAGCGGAAACAACAAACCATTAGAAGAGTCAAGTAGAGAAAGAATTCTACTATCTTCTAAGATTTAAAAGTCCATCATCAATATTTTATCCCTGTAACATCAATTAATAATCATCTTTAACCAAATATTCATCTTTGCACTACAGGCCAAAGATATTCATTTGTATCATCAGTCGGTCATGTTCATCTAAACCACTGTTCATCTTTGCACTACAGGCCAAAGATATTCATCAAGTAATTATACATCTTTGCACTACAGGCCAAAGATATTCAGTAATATCATCATTTAGGACTGAGGATGATGAAAAATATCTTAAAGAGAACGAATCCAATGAGACAGAAGGACAAATAGTAGGGATTCGTATAACAGTTTATCCAAGATCAATAATACTTCATAATAATCAATTGTGAAGCAGAATTCAAAAATAAAGATCAAAACATGGATACAATCAAAGATAGTAACCATAATAGACATCTTGGACAAAAAGGGAAAATTTTATTTTTCGGTGAATAGTGCCGTATTCGTGAATAGTGCCGTATACGTGAATAGTGCCGTATACGTGAATAGTAACCCCGACACAAAAAGTTCCAAATTTGATAAAAACTCATATCAATATTTCAGCATAATGATATTGAAGAAAATAATATCATTAAGAAGAAAATAATATCCCTTACCTCAAAATATCAGTACTTCTGGTCGGAATACCGGTATAAGGCTGAAAGAAACTTGCTCTGATGAATAGAAACTCTCAAAGTATCTAAATACTCACAAAAAATACACTCAATAATCTAGAGAGAGAAAGAGAGAAAACTTGTTTCTGTGTGTAATTTTCAATTCTAACTTAGCCCTCTATTTATAGGAAAATTTTGGTAGGTTTGACCTGCAACCTGATGGCTTTACCTGCTACTATTCCCACCTACCACATTTGAAATATAATTCAGCACATTTCTTCACCAACCACAAGTGGGGCCCACCAATTCTAGAATTTTCCATCAAAATGATAAACTCCGAAAATTCAACAATTTCTGAACCAGTCATCTTGTAAAATTCATAATAAATCATACGTTCATTTTTAACGGTTCAAAATTTGTGGGCATATACTCAACTTATATATGTATAACATATCCAAAAATTACCACGATCCAACGGTCGGATTAAAAATTATAACCCCGCAAAATATCTCAAAAACCCTGATTTTTAAATACCTCCATTCCGACAAAAATATGGATAAAAACCTCAACATTAACTCCTTCATTTTTAACCACAAAAATATATCCCTCATTTATATCCACATAAAATAAATATTTCCTTATCATATGAATCAATAATTAATTATTCATAAATAATATTACAGAATCACATTTATGACAACCAGGCCGTTCCCAGGAAAGAGGGGGCTTTCCAATAAGGATTTCTCCTTACTGGCGCGCAATTAGATGACCAAACCTCTCCTTAGACAGAACTTTCTAGACATTGCCAATAATGTTATCTAATAATATTATTCAAATAATATGAATTATTGATCTGATAATGGAAAATACTGTGCAGCAACAATTATTGAAACAACAATAATATAAAATATCAACGCAGCAATTATTGAATCAATAAAATAAAATATTGAATAATAACTCTGTAACAATTATTGAGTAGTGCCTTCTTACGTAAGAATCAAATCAATATTGTGCAATCCGTGTGTGCAACACGCGTTATTACTGTATTTTTAACCACCGGGTATTTAAACAGTATTAACGGTAACAACTACGCCATATTTATAAACAACTTATACTTGTCGTTTTCTTCATCCAATCGCTTTCCGTTATGGGGCCCACACAAGGCTGCGTCGTCGTACGAATATTCCCCGACAGCAAGAATATTCCACGACCAACCGAATATTCACGACCAAAAATAAATATTTTATAACCACTTGCTTATTTGCAAAATTTGCACATTTCACCCATAACCAAAGTATTATATCAAATTAACCCCCCTTATTATTCACAATAATATTTAGAGAAAATTTGATTTTATTCATTAATAAGTTGGGGTCTTACAACCTCCCCTCCTTATGAAATTTCGTCCTCGAAATTGACGTACGTACCTGATGTTTCAAAAAGGTGAGGATACCTCGCTTTCATTTCTGATTCCAACTCCCAGGTCATTTCTTCAATAGCATGGTTTCTCCACAAAACCTTAACTTGTGGTATAACCTTCGTGCGTAGGACATGCTCTTTCCTATCCAAGATCTTAACAGGTACCTCCTCGTACGTTAAATCTTCAGCTATCTCGTCTGGTTCTAACTCAATAATGTGGTTCGGGTCTTTAACATATTTACGAAGCATAGATATGTGAAAAACATTATGAACACGAGACATGCTTGGAGGTAATGCGAGTCTATATGCCACATTTCCTATTCGCTCAAGAATCTCAAATGGACCAACAAATCTTGGATTGAGCTTTTCTCTCTTCCCAAATCTTGTAACTCCCTTCCATGGTGCAACACGTAACAATACATGATCCCCAATATTAAATTCCACGTCCTTCGATGAAGATCCGCATAACTCTTTTGTCGATCCTGTGCCGTTTGTATACGTTGTCGAATCGTTTGGATCTTCTCTGTAGTAATGCGTACCAATTCTGGTCCCAACAATGTTGCTTCACCCACCTCGTCCCAGCATACTGGAGAACGACATTTTCTTCCATACAACGCCTCAAATGGAGCCATACCTATGCTCGCCTGATAACTGTTGTTGTAGGAGAATTCCACCAATGGTAGGTACTTATCCCAACTCCCTTTGAGATCTAAGACACAAAGTCTTAATAGATCTTCAAGAGTTTGAATAGTCCTCTCTGATTGTCCGTCCGTTTGAGGATGGTATGCTGAACTGAATCGTAAATCCGTGCCCATAGCTTTCTGCAAGCTAACCCAAAATCGTGAAGTGAATCTTGGGTCACGATCCGAAACTATGGATACTGGCATGCCATGCAATCTCACAATCTCGTTCACGTACATACTAGCAAGACGTTCAAGGGAATAAGTCTCACGTATCGGCAAGAAATGAGCGGACTTGGTTAATCTATCAACAATAACCCAAATCGCATCTATGCCTTGAGAAACCTTGGGAAGACCTGTAACAAAATCCATAGTAATGTGTTCCCACTTCCATTTCGGGATCTCAAGTGGTTGCAATGGACCCTTTGGCACTTGATGCTCCGCCTTTACACGTTGACAAGTTAAACACCTCGAGATAAACTCCGCGATCTCTCTTTTCATATTGCTCCACCAAAATGTATGTCGAAGATCGTGATACATTTTGGTACTCCCAGGATGGATTGCAAACGGTGTGTTGTGTGCCTCCATCATTATTCTATGCTTCAAGTCAAAATCGTTAGGAACACAAAGTCTGGAGTTGACTCGAAGTATTCCTTCTTCATCGATTCTTGCTTCTGGAATAGCACCTTCTTGCACTTTCTTCTTCATACGCATCAGCTCTATATCCGTAGCTTGAGCAGCTTTAACTTTATCGATTAAAGTCGGTTCTACTCGTATATTTGATATCATCATGTGGGTACTTGGAGCCTTCATCTCTATCTCCATCCTTTGCAAGTCATACAAAATGGGCCTTTGTGTTAAAAACATTGCACTCGTACCCGCATATGATCTTCTACTCAATGCGTCAGCTACTACGTTTGCTTTTCCAGGATGGTATTGGATGGTATGATCGTAATCTTTCAACAGCTCAAGCCAACGTCGTTGCCGCATGTTGAGTTCCTTTTGGGTGAAGAAATATTTGAGGCTTTTATGATCTGTATAGATCTCCACTTTCTCCCCATACAGGTAGTGTCTCCAGATCTTCAACGCAAAAAAAACGACTGCTGCCAACTCCAAATCATGAGTAGGATAATTCCTCTCATATTCTTTGAGTTGTCGTGAGGCATAGGCTATGACTTTCCCATGTTGCATGAGAACACATCCTAACCCTTTGCCTGAAGCATCGCTGTAGATAACAAATCCATCCGAACCAGATGGTATTGTCAAAACAGGTGCCGAAATGAGTCTCCTCTTGAGTTCT
Source organism: Panax notoginseng (assembly GCA_016801055.1). Lineage (NCBI taxonomy): Eukaryota > Viridiplantae > Streptophyta > Magnoliopsida > Apiales > Araliaceae > Panax > Panax notoginseng. The sequence continues at coordinate 181,918,410 of CM029020.1, read as the reverse complement.
TGGAAACTCTTCTCGCATTCCTCACTCCATACGAATTTTGTATCTTCCGAGTCAGCTGAGTTAACGGAGTAGCGATTCGAGAAAATCCTTCCACAAATCTCCGATAATAACCAGCTAAGCCCAGAAAGCTACGTACTTCGGTTACCGACTTCGGTTGCTCCCAACTTTGTATGGCTTCAATCTTCGCCGGGTCGACAGATACTCCATGTTTTGACACCACGTGCCCAAGGAATGCTACTTCCTCAAGCCAGAACTCGCATTTCTTCAGTTTGGCATATAGCTTGTTTTCACGAAGCCTTCAGTAGTACCAGCTTCAAATGGCGCTCATGATCTTCACGGCTTTTGGAATAGATGAGGATGTCATCAATAAAGACAACAACGAACTGATCCAAATATTCTTTGAATACACGGTTCATCATATCCATGAAGGCAGCAGGAGCATTAGTCAATCCAAAAGACATTACTAAGAATTCATAATGCCCGTACCGAGTTCTGAAGGCAGTCTTTGGAATATCCTCAGTTTTAATCTTCAGCTGATGATATCCAGAACGAAGATCGATCTTTGAAAAGAATTGTGCTCCTTGCAACTGGTCAAACAGGTCATCAATGCGAGGTAGCGGATACCTATTCTTGATGGTGACATGGTTCAATTCTCGATAGTCAATACAAAGTCGCATACTCCCGTCTTTCTTCTTTACGAATAAAACAGGAGCACCCCAAGGAGACGTACTAGGACGAATAAAACCGATGTCCAACAACTCCTGTAGTTGGACTTTTAACTCCTGAAGTTCAATAGGAGCCATTCGATATGGGGTTTTAGAAATGGGCTTTGTACCGGGTTCAAGGTCAATAAAGAATTCAATTTCTCGTTCCGGGGGTAGACCGGGAAGTTCTTCAGGAAATACATCGGAAAATTCTCTAACAATAGAAATATTATTCAAATCTGACTTGTCTTTGTTCAAATCCATAACATGGGCTAAGAAAGCTTGACATCCGTTTTTCAATAAACGAATAGCTTTGTGGCTTGATATGACAGTGACTGATTTTAGTGGTTTAGTAGTTTGAATTCGTATGACAGGTTGGTTAGGAATATGAAAACTAACAACCTTACGAAAACAATCAATTTTAGCATGATGAGTGGTTAACCAATCAATTCCTAAAATCACATCAAAAGCAAGTATCTTTAAAGAGATAAGATCAACAGGTAATGTGATAGTGCCAACTTGGATCATGCAAGATTTATAAACTGTAGATGTAACGAAGGTTTCACCCAACGGAGTTTCAACAGATAAGTTAAAGTCCAATTTCTCCGGAGTCAAGTTTAAACGTTGAGCACAAGCAGGAGAGATAAAAGAATGGGTAGAACCGGTATCTAGTAAAGTATAAACTTCGCAAGAATTCAAGATTAGCTTACCCGTGATCACCTCGTTCGGGTTTCTCACGTTTTGGCCAGTTACGACAAACGCTCTTCCAGGAACCGCTGATTTCGCCTTATCCGGGACAGCCCTTGGAATCACCACTCCCGCTGAACTTGGTTTCGCTATAGTACAATCTCGAGCGATGTGGCCTTCCTTCCACAGTTGTAACACACCTTGGATTGTTGTGGACAGTTTGGGCTGATATGTCCCTCTTTCCCGCATTTGTAACATCTAACTGGCGGTCGTTCTCCTCCCCTAAAATTTGTTGTTGGTGCTGGTGCTGATGCTGATGTCTTCCCGTCATTGTTGAATCTCCTCTTTCTGAAATTTCCACTTGACTCACCTCTCCTATTATCATGGCCACGATGACCACCCGAGTGGTTACCGCCTTTGTTCGTATTTTTCCCTCCTCGTTGGTTATCATCGCTCTGATGATTGCTGTCACCGGTATGACCCTGGTTGTGGTCCCTCGGTTGAGTATACTCATTATCTCTCTCTAATAATTGGGCCCTGTTGACAACGTCTGAATACAGAGAAAATTTATGAGAGATAAGGTATTGACGAATCTCAGGTTTTAAACCTCTCAGAAACATCCGCGTCATTCGTTCCTCATTTTCGACCAAATGAGGTGCAAACCTGGATAACTCTGCAAACTTCGCCTCGTACTGGGACACCGTCATGTTGTTTTGTTCCAGTCTAATAAACTCAACCTCCTTCATATGACGAATACTTTCAGGAAAGTACTTGTCATTGAACAGTTTTTGAAATGTTTCCCAGGACATGTTGAGTGCGTCAGGCTGGGTACGCTTCACAGACTCCCACCAGTAGTCTGCCTCACCGCGGAACATAAATGTGGCGAATGGAACCTTCTGTTCCTCCGTGCATCCCAAGACATCAAATATCTTGGTAATTTGCTTGACCCACGTTTCCGCCATGATCGGATCCGGCTTTCCCTTAAATTCTGGTGGTCCCAATTCTTTGAACTGCTTAGCTGTGACAAACCGCGCGTTGTTATCATTTCCACCCGTATTCTGCACACGAGTCTCCCTCGTCTGATTTTGCATGAACTGCAAAAAGCTCCTAAACATTCCATCATTCATCGTTTGCTCGGTAACGTTGTTTACAGGAGGAATATTGCCTTCCTGTTGCACGTTCCCCTGGGTAGTGATCAAAGGTGTCTCCACGGTCTGATTTACTCCATTATTAACGTTCTCAGCTGCCATTCTTAAATACTGCCATAAAACAAGGGTTAATAGTCATGTCATATATTATCCCTATACTCTGACCGACCAAATAAACACCAAATAAACTTAGTCAGGTCATACTAGCGAAGGAATTCCCCGTCTCTCCCCTCCTAGTTCTTGTCTCACATCTCAGCCAGGGATCATATCCCTAAGCTCTGATACCAACTGTGACGCCCCCAGAATAGGTATACAACACCCATTCTGAGTCGCCAAATACATGGTACAGAAAGCAAACTACAACTTCAATAATACAATTGTCGTGCAAAATACGACAACACATACTGTGAGTTTAAATACAAATATTGTCTTCTAGACAATATCCACACTCAAATAAATCCTCATTACAATTATTCAAACACTATTTTACAGAAATAGTGAGGACTGCTAATACATCTTTCTAGAACCATCACTCCATACCCCGACTAGATCCTGCTATGTTCTCACCTCCTGAGAAGAAAAATGGAACAAAAAGGAAAAGGGTGAGCTCAACTAGCCCAGTAAAGAATATTATGACTAAGATAATATACAAACAAATTATCGTTAGTCTTCAACAGGGAAAAATCTGATAAAATATAATCGACAACAAGTTTTAGATCAACAACTGCAGCGGAAACAGCAAACCATTAGAAGAGTCAAGTAGAGAAAGAATTCTACTATCTTCTAAGATTTAAAAGTCCATCATCAATATTTTATCCCTGTAACATCAATTAATAATCATCTTTAACCAAATATTCATCTTTGCACTACAGGCCAAAGATATTCATTTGTATCATCAGTCGGTCATGTTCATCTCAACACCTGTTCATCTTTGCACTACAGGCCAAAGATATTCATCAAGTAATTATACATCTTTGCACTACAGGCCAAAGATATTCAGTAATATCATCATTTAGGACTGAGGATGATGAAAAATATCTTAAAGAGAACGAATCCAATGAGACAGAAGGACAAATAGTAGGGATTCGTATAACAGTTTATCCAAGATCAATAATACTTCATAATAATCAATTGTGAAGCAGAATTCAAAAATAAAGATCAAAACATGGATACAATCAAAGATAGTAACCATAATAGACATCTTGGACAAAAAGGGAAAATTTTATTTTTCGGTGAATAGTGCCGTATTCGTGAATAGTGCCGTATACGTGAATAGTGCCGTATACGTGAATAGTAACCCCCGACACAAAAAGTTCCAAATTTGATAAAAACTCATATCAATATTTCAGCATAATGATATTGAAGAAAATAATATCATTAAGAAGAAAATAATATCCCTTACCTCAAAATATCAGTACTTCTGGTCGGAATACCGGTATAAGGCTGAAAGAAACTTGCTCTGATGAATAGAAACTCTCAAAGTATCTAAATACTCACAAAATACACTCAATAATCTAGAGAGAGAAAGAGAGAAAACTTGTTTCTGGTGTAATTTTCAATTCTAACTTAGCCCTCTATTTATAGGAAAATTTTGGTAGGTTTGACCTGCAACCTGATGGCTTTACCTGCTACTATTCCCACCTACCACATTTGAAATATAATTCAGCACATTTCTTCACCAACCACAAGTGGGGCCCACCAATTCTAGAATTTTCCATCAAAATGATAAACTCCGAAAATTCAACAATTTCTGAACCAGTCATCTTGTAAAATTCATAATAAATCATACGTTCATTTTTAACGGTTCAAAATTTGTGGGCATATACTCAACTTATATATGTATAACATATCCAAAAATTACCACGATCCAACGGTCGGATTAAAAATTATAACCCCCGCAAAATATCTCAAAAACCCTGATTTTTAATACCTCCATTCCGACAAAAATATGGATAAAAACCTCAACATTAACTCCTTCATTTTTAACCACAAAAATATATCCCTCATTTATATCCACATAAAATAAATATTTCCTTATCATATGAATCAATAATTAATTATTCATAAATAATATTACAGAATCACATTTATGACAACCAGGCCGTTCCCAGGAAAGAGGGGGCTTTCCAATAAGGATTTCTCCTTACTGGCGCGCAATTAGATGACCAAACCTCTCCTTAGACAGAACTTTCTAGACATTGTCAATAATGTTATCTAATAATATTATTCAAATAATATGAATTATTGATCTGATAATGGAAATACTGTGCAGTAACAATTATTGATTAAACAACAATAATATAAAATATCAATGCAGCAATTATTGAACCAATAAAATAAAATATTGAACAGTAACTCACTGTAACAATTATTGAGTAGTGCCTTCTTACGTACGATCAATAATTCAATATACTGTGCAATCCGTGTGCTACTATGCAACCACGCGTTATTACTGTATTTTTAACCACGGGTATTTAAACAGTGTTAACGGTAACAACTACGCCATTATTAATAAACAACTTATACTTGTCGTTTTCTTCATCCAATCGCTTTCCGTTATGGGGCCCACACAAGGCTGCGTCGTCGTACGAATATTCCCCGACAGCAAGAATATTCCACGACCAACCGAATATTCACCGACCAAAAATAAATATTTTATAACCACTTGCTTATTTTGCAAAATTTGCACATTTCACCCATAACCAAAGTATTATATCAAATTAACCCCTTATTATTCACAATAATATTTAGAGAAAATTTGATTTTATTCATTAATAAGTTGGGGTCTTACATCATTTTCAAATACTGCCACAAGACAAGGGTTAATTAATTTATAACATATTATCTCTATACTCGATCCCGACCAATTAAATAACAAGTAAACTTAGGTAATCATACTAGCGAAGAAATTTCCCTTCTCTCCCTCCTAGTTCTTATCTCACATCTCAGCCAGGGATCATATCCCTAAGCTCTGTACCAATGTGACGCCCCCAAAATAGGTTATACATCACCTATTCTGAGTCGTCAACTACATGGTATAAAATACAAATAAAACTTAATTATACAACTGTCTTGTAAAATACGACAAAACATAAGTTGTGAGTTTGAATACAATACTTTCTTCTAAACAGGATTCAAACTCAAAATAAGTTCTCAATACATTTATTTTCACACTATTTCATAGAATAGTGAGAACTACTAATGCTATCCTCTGAATCGTCACTCCGTTCCCCGACTAGTCCCCGCTACGTTCTCATTTCCTGAAGAGAATAATGAAAGCAAAAGGGTGAGCTCAACTAGCCCAGTAAGAAATATTATGACTAAGATAATGCAGAATAAATTATCGTTAGCCTTAACAATGTTAAACTGATAAAATATAACAAACATCAAGTTTAACTACAGCGGAACAAGCAATCCATTAAAAGAGTCAAGTAGAGAATAAAATCTACTATCTTTTATGATTTAAAGGTTTTTCATCACTTTAATCGCTGAGACTCAGCTTAATAAATAATCCACATCATCCCTGCACTACGGCCAATGATATTCATTAGTATTACAACCACAAATTATCCATGCATCACAGTCAAGGATATTCGTGTATTCATCAATGGTCATGATCATGCCAACAACTGTCCATCAATGCACTACGGGCCAATGAGGACTTTTACCACATCATTGTAACATTACGGTCATGATTACACCGAATAATCCCTAGTTATAATCATACCAAGTCTATCTATGCACTACATGCCACAGATGACTTTCAACAAAATATAAACATGAGGATGATGACAATGATATAAGAATTCAATAAAACAAGTTCAAGAATTAATTAATCCAAGAACCAATAACGTCCAAATTGTCAACATGATACTACTTTGTGCAGTAAAATTCAAGAATGCTCAGAAGAATATTTCCATGAAAATGTACTGGATGATGAAGCACAAATATCAAGGATAATCTACTAATTTTATGGAGTATAAAAGCCAAAACTTTAACCAACTTAGTATAATAAAGAATGAAATAATAAAAGAAATCATCATGCATGCGATGGACTGCACAGACAGGTTATTCCAACAGAATAATAAATGACGGAACCAGGTCATACGTAAACGCACTGACAGGATATTCCGACAGAACAATAAATAATGGAACCAGGTCCGGCATAAACGTACAGACAGGATATTCTGACAGAATAATAGATAATGGAACCAGGTCCGGCGTAAACGCACAGACAGAATATTCCGACAGAATAATAAATAATGGAACTAGGTCAGGCGTAAACGCACAGACAGGATGTTCCAACAGAATAATAAAGAATGAAATAACAAAAGAATTTCACCAAGTATAGGGTAGCCCGCGTATACAGGTTATTCCAACAGAATAATAAATAATAGAATAACAGAAGTTCTCTTCATGAATACAAAGAAATAATACCCCTTACCTTAAGAAGAAGAATACTAGATATATGACTAGTGTAGTAGTAGAATACTTTTCTTATTTCTCTCTATAACTTCTCTATCTAGAGTTTTAGTGAATTCGTAAGAAATAATGAAGGAATGAGCTTCTATTTATAGAAGAATGGACTGCATAGTAACTAATTCATGAACGGTCCAGATTGATTTACTTTAATCTAACGGTTCATATTTAAAGCAAAATCTTTTAAATAAAATATAATATATTCTATTTATAATCTAATAAAACGAATAACTTTATAAAAGATTTTACTATGCAAACATTATGCAGGCACTATACAAACACTATGCATAATAAAATATAATATATTCTAATTATTGTCTAATAAAACAGATAACTTTATAAAAGTATTCTGTATTATATAAAAAGATTTTTTGTTTTATTACATTAATAATACTAATAAAACAAAACTGAGTGACTTATCACATAAGTATCAATAATCAATACCGTGTGTTACTATGTAACCATGCGTATTATTGTACTTTTACTACCGAGTAGTTCAACAGTATTAATGATAAAACTTTCGCCATTATTTTTATAAAGTATTTTTTGTCGTTTTCTCAATTCGACAATAATTTCGTTGTGGGGTCCACCAATGATTGTGTCGTCGTACGAACATTCCCTGTTAAAACGAATATTCCCCGACCAATCGAATATTATATAGCAACTTGCGTACTTTGCAAAATTTATAAATATTACCCACAACTATAACATTATATCAATTTCACTCCATAATTTTCAAAAATGATATTTATAGAAAATTCATCTTTATTTATAAAAGTTGGGGTCTTACAACATCGGAGTAAATATCAGGGGCTTTTTAACCTTTTGCCCTATTTGTTACCTATACTTGAGACTTTAAAGAATTTGAAAAATTATTAACAACAAATTAAACTTTCGGGTAGATACTTTTGGGTCCGTACTTTATGGCTTCCTTCCTACTGGGTTTACCTCTAACTAATACTGAGCATTCACAAGAGTTTCATTATCTCTATCTTTACTTTGCAGTGATGTTGAGTCATTCTGTAAAATAAAGATTCAATTTTTTCACTATGTACCTAACAAGTTCTTTATATTGATTCCTTAAATAATAAAATTTTAATGTTAAAAGTTAAAATTTGAATGTTCCAACAGTCAAAGTATCAAATTAATAATAACCTTATAATTTATAAGAGAGAGAGTACAATTTATCAATTATATTTCACTGTAAAATAGTTTTTATTTTATTTTAAATTTTAAGTAATTTATGGAGTGAGTATTGAATGGATGCAAATGTACATAAGATCAATATTAACTTTTAAAAAGTTAATTTGTGATATTTTAAATTTAAATTTAATATGATTCATTTAAATTTTGAAAATAATAAATTTTATAATTAATAATACTTTTATAATATTTATAATTATATTGACAAAAATTAAATAAATTTATATCAATTTTAAATTTGAATACGTTTGAAATTAATTTTTAAAAAATAAGTCAATATTAATTTTATAATTTGAAAATGAAGTAGTAAAAAAATATCAAGATGTGTATGATTGATGAGTTGTCCACTTAAATGAAGGTGTAGAATGTCATTTTATATATATAGGGAACGATTTTTTGTCTCCCTCACACTAGAGAGTAAAATTATTTATAGGGATTAAAATAGAGAGTCAAATAAGGATAAAGAAACTGTTGAATAATTTGTTGATGTATTCTTCAAAATTGGGGATAAAGAGTTGATTGGAAAAATTGTTGTGAATGCTCTACGTTTTTTATTTCTAGGAGAAGGAAATGAAAGGAAAGGGAATGAGAGAGAAAAATAATTAAAATTATTTCAAATCCTATGTTTGTGAGTTTTTTTTTAGGAAACAAGGGAAGTGATCTTGAGGTAAAGTTGATTTGGAGGGATGAGAAAGTTTGATATTTTATATTATTTAAAATAAAGTTTCAAAATAAATCATGTTATTTATTATATTAATATGCAAGAGTATTATAGTAATAATATATTTTAAAAATAAAAATATTTTATTTTCCATTCCCTCCTCTCAAACTCACGTACAAAGAAAAATATAATTAAAATCTCATTATTATTTTTTATTTTTAAAACTCACAAACATGATAAACTCACACGTGCAGCAGAGTACCAAGAAAAATGACTCACTGTTCGTTCTTTTCTGATGTCAGCCTAGTCAAATTTTCAAATTGCATCGACCCCACAACGCCAATTAAGAATATTAGACTCTTCATTCTTCAATGCACCCAAAAGACTGGAGTCAAAAGACTGGACGATCTGTGTTGCCCAGGCTAACACGCCATGGAAGTTGGAATTAGAGCAAATTAAGTACGATATGATGGTTACATGTATCACGAGTTATAAAATTAGAAATATATTTTTTTAATTCGTTTAAATTTAAAAATAAATATCTATTTTAAGATTATAAAATAATATATTATTTTTAATTTATTATTATTTTTAATATTACATCACCACAGTCGAATTCTTAATTAATACTAAAGATATAATTAAGAACGTAAAATTATCCTTAAAAACAAATGTCTTTCTAATTTGGGAAAAAATGAAGTATTTTGTCAGGTCACAATTGTTACATCAAACAAGTAATGACTATCACTACCCACGACTAAAGCAACTCATTTAAAAATATAATGTTTGTTCAAAGTTGCTCCAGTCTTCTTGAGCTTAGCCCCACCACATTGAATATGTTGCCTCATGAAAACTACCGTAATGACAGGGAAATATTTTAAATTGAGGGTTATCTCTAGAGTTTACAGTCTACAGACAACATAGTTACCAAATTAAAAGCACCACCACCATCATTCTTTTATTTTTTTGTTGCTCTACTTTCTTCTCCATCTTATTAACCTCAACTGCAGCGGACACCATCACCCTGTCTTGGAGTTTAAAATAGGAAAGAAAAGAAAAGAAAGAAAAGAAAAGAAAAGAAAACTAGTAGGTAGTCTTGCACTGTGTCTGGGAAGTTTTTAATCAGAAGAAAAGAAAAGAAAAGAAAAGAAAAGAAAGTTAGAGAGAAGTGAGACATTTTTTATTCACTTTCCTTTTTTTTCTCTCTAAAAAAAAGAAATTGATATTTCCACACAATTTTTTGATATTTTTATATAAACAATATCGCTATAAATGTATAGCGACGGTTTTTACCATCGCTATAGGATCTATAGTGACGATTTTCATGTTAAAATATCAAAAAATTATGTGGAAATATTAGTTTTAAAAAAAAAACTCCAAGACACCCGTTTAATTTTATTTTTCCCAACTTTTTCTTTCACTTGTATTTGAAACTCCAAAACAGGGTGTTGGAATTTTTGTAGGAGAGAAAAGGAAGGAAAGCTAAAAAATATAAGCTTTCACTTTCCTCCAAAAAATTTCTTCTCAAAATTGGGAAGATTGTGAGAGTAAAGAAAACTTGAGTTAGTAATATTTACATAATACCAATTTTGACCTTAAATTTTTAACTAAACACATTGTATTTCCAACTATGTCCTAAGGTTACTTAGTACACATCAATGGGGGCGGATTCAAAAAAATTTTCAGCAGGAGCGGATTTTAACTAATTTTTTTGTTGAAGTTAAATAAAAAAAATTTGAACTAATCTAATAATGTTTACAAATTGCAATAAATATTCATAATCTAAAGTAAAAAAAAAAAATTAAATAAAAAATATTTAGATACAATTTAGAATGAATTTACGTGTGTCTGTACTTGTATTTAGAATATGAATGAATTTTTTTTTGCCATTTCCAAGTTTAATTCTTCTAATAATATGTCTACTTGAATTTATTCACTTATATATTTACCTCTACTCCTATACAAGTATAAACAAAAAAATCTAGCAGGCGTAGCTGCCCCTTAAACGGATCCGTCCCTGCACATCAGTTTCACCCTTTTCTTTGCAACTCACACCAACACCTCCCCTTCCTCTCTCCGGCGGCTCTTCTTCTAATTTGGGCTTCATCCCATGATATGCAAAGTGATTACTCTTACTTTTTATTTTAATATTTATTAGGATTGTTATTTAAATTGAACTAAGAGTCTACAACTATAGAATAATTGGAAGAAGACCATATTGATTGGTCATGTATGTATATAGGAAATGATACAAATTGTACATGGTAAGTATATAAATAATTGACCTCTACAAAGATACTAATTGAGCATAATTCTAGGCAGTAATTATGGATAGATTTGTTAGTAATTATGGATAGATTTGTTATTTGTAACAGATGACCAACTAATTTTGTACCATAAATAGAGCATATTCTAGGATTGATTCTAGCTGCTTTTTGTAGTATCGCAGAATATTTCAATATTATTATAAAATACGTTATAATAATATATTTCAATATTATAATAACTGTGACGCCCCCAAAATTAGGTATACATCACCCATCTTGAGTCGTCAGATACATAGTACAGAATACAAATACAACTTACTAATACAACTGTCGTGTACAATACGATAAAACATAAACTGTGAGTTTGAATACAAATATTATCTTCTAGAGAGTATTCATACTCAAAAGGAGTCCTCATTATATTTATTAATACATCATTACATAAAATAGTGAGGACTACTAACTAATACTATCATTCGGACCATCACTTCGTTCCCCGACTTGCCCCAGCTACGTTCTCATTTCCTGAAGAGAACAGTGAAAGAAAGGGTGAGCTCAACTAGCTCAGTAAGAAATATTATGACTAAGATAATGCAGAATAAATTATCATTAGCCTTCAACAATGTTAAACTGATAAAATATAATACACATCAAGTTTAACTGCATCGGAACAAGCAATCCATTAAAAGAGTCAAGTAGAAAATAAACTCTACTATCTTTTATGATTTAAAAGGTTTTTCAACATTGTGATCGCTGTGACTCAGCTTAATAAAATAATCCACATCATCGAATCACCCCTGCACTACGGCCAATGATATTCGTGTATTCATTAATGATCATGATCATACCAACAACTGTCCATCAACGCATTACGGGCCAATGAGGACTTTTACCACATCATTTGTAACATTACGGTCATGATTATACCGAATAATCTCTGGTCATAATCATATCAAGTTCATCTATGCACTACAGGCCACAGATGACTTTTAACATTTTATAAACATGAGGATGATGACAATGATATAAGAATTCAATAAAACAAGTTCAAGAATTAATTTATCCAAGAATTAACAACGTCCAAATTATCAACATGATACTGCTTTGTGGGGTAAAATTCAAGAATGCTTAGAAGAATATTTTCATGAAAAGATACTGGATGAAACGCAATTATCAAGGATATTCCACAAATTTCATGGAGTATAGAAGTCAAAACTTAACCAACTGAGTATAATAAAGAATGGAATAACAAAAGAAATCACCATGCATGCGATAGACCACACAGACAGGTTATTCCCACAGAATAATAAATAATGGAACCAGGTCCGGCGTAAAATGCACAGACATGATATTCCAACAGAATAATAATAAAGACGAAACCAGGTCCGGTGTAAAACACACAGACAGGATGTTCCAACAGAATAATAATAAAGACGGAACCAGGTCCGGTGTAAAATACACAGACAGGATGTTCCAACAGAATAATAACAAAGACGGAATCAGGTCCGGTGCAAAACACACAGACAGGATGTTCCAACAGAATAATAATAAAGACGGAACCAGGTCCTGTGTAAAACGCACGGACAGGATGTTCCAACAGAATAATAATAAAGACGGAACCAGGTCTAGTGTAAAACACACGGACAGGATGTTCCAACAGAATAATAAAAGAATGTCACCAATGTAAGACCCCAACTTATTAATGAATAAAATCAAATTTTCTCTAAATATTATTGTGAATAATAAGGGGGTTAATTTGATATAATACTTTGGTTATGGGTGAAATGTGCAAATTTTGCAAAATAAGCAAGTGGTTATAAAATATTTATTTTTGGTCGGTTGGTCGTGGAATATTCTTGCTGTCGGGGAATATTCGTACGACGACGCAGCCTTGTGTGGGCCTCATAACGGAAAGCGATTGGATGAAGAAAACGACAAGTATAAGTTGTTTATTAATAATGGCGTAGTTGTTACCGTTAACACTGTTTAAATACCCGGTGGTTAAAAATACAGTAATAACGCGTGGTTGCATAGTAGCACACGGATTGCACAGTATAGTTGAATTATTGATTCGTACGTAAAAAGGCACTACTCAATAATTGTTACAGTGATTACTGTTCAATATTTTATTTTATTGGTTCAATAATTGCTGCATTGATATTTTATATTATTGTTGTTTCAATAATTATTGCTGCACAGTATTTTCATTTATCAGATCAATAATTCATATTATTTGAATAATATTATTAGATAACATTATTGGCAATGTCTAGAAAGTTCTGTCTAAGGAGAGGTTTGGTCATCTAATTGCGCGCCAGTAAGGAGAAATCCTTATTGGAAAGCCCCCTCTTTCCTGGGAACGGCCTGGTTGTCATAAATGTGATTCTGTAATATTATTTATGAATAATTAATTATTGATTCATATGATAAGGAAATATTTATTTTATGTGGATATAAATGAGGGATATATTTTTGTGGTTAAAAATGAAGGAGTTAATGTTGAGGTTTTTATCCATATTTTTGTCGGAATGGAGGTATTAAAAATCAGGGTTTTTGAGATATTTTGCGGGGGTTATAATTTTTAATCCGACCGTTGGATCGTGGTAATTTTTGGATATGTTATACATATATAAGTTGAGTATATGCCCACAAATTTTGAACCGTTAAAAATGAACGTATGATTTATTATGAATTTTACAAGATGACTGGTTCAGAAATTGTTGAATTTTCGGAGTTTATCATTTTGATGGAAAATTCTAGAATTGGTGGGCCCCACTTGTGGTTGGTGAAGAAATGTGCTGAATTATATTTCAAATGTGGTAGGTGGGAATAGTAGCAGGTAAAGCCATCAGGTTGCAGGTCAAACCTACCAAAATTTTCCTATAAATAGAGGGCTAAGTTAGAATTGAAAATTACACCAGAAACAAGTTTTCTCTCTTTCTCTCTCTAGATTATTGAGTGTATTTTGTGAGTATTTAGATACTTTGAGAGTTTCTATTCATCAGAGCAAGTTTCTTTCAGCCTTATACCGGTATTCCGACCAGAAGTACTGATATTTTGAGGTAAGGGATATTATTTTCTTCTTAATGATATTATTTTCTTCAATATCATTATGCTGAAATATTGATATGAGTTTTTATCAAATTTGGAACTTTTGTGTCGGGGGTTACTATTCACGTATACGGCACTATTCACGAATACGGCACTATTCACCGAAAAATAAAATTTTCCCTTTTTGTCTAAGATGTCTATTATGGTTACTATCTTTGATTGTATCCATGTTTTGATCTTTATTTTTGAATTCTGCTTCACAATTGATTATTATGAAGTATTATTGATCTTGGATAAACTGTTATACGAATCCCTACTATTTGTCCTTCTGTCTCATTGGATTCGTTCTCTTTAAGATATTTTTCATCATCCTCAGTCCTAAATGATGATATTACTGAATATCTTTGGCCTGTAGTGCAAAGATGTATAATTACTTGATGAATATCTTTGGCCTGTAGTGCAAAGATGAACAGGTGTTGAGATGAACATGACCGACTGATGATACAAATGAATATCTTTGGCCTGTAGTGCAAAGATGAATATTTGGTTAAAGATGATTATTAATTGATGTTACAGGGAAAAAATATTGATGATGGACTTTTAAATCTTAGAAGATAGTAGAATTCTTTCTCTACTTGACTCTTCTAATGGTTTGCTGTTTCCGCTGCAGTTGTTGATCTAAAACTTGTTGTCGATTATATTTTATCAGATTTTTCCCTGTTGAAGACTAACGATAATTTGTTGTATATTATCTTAGTCATAATATTCTTTACTGGGCTAGTTGAGCTCACCCTTTTCCTTTTTGTTCTATTTTTCTTCTCAGGAGGTGAGAACATAGCAGGATCTAGTCGGGGTATGGAGTGATGGTTCTAGAAAGATGTATTAGCAGTCCTCACTATTTCTGTAAAATAGTGTTTGAATAATTGTAATGAGGATTTATTTGAGTGTGGATATTGTCTAGAAGACAATATTTGTATTTAAACTCACAGTATGTGTTGTCGTATTTTGCACGACAATTGTATTATTGAAGTTGTAGTTTGCTTTCTGTACCATGTATTTGGCGACTCAGAATGGGTGTTGTATACCTATTCTGGGGGCGTCACAACCAAGTATAGGGTAGACCGCGTATACAGGTTATTCCAATAGAATAATAAGAAATGGAATAACAAAAGTTCTCTTCATGAATAAGAAAGAATAACACCCCTTACCGTTTTAAAGAAGAGCTGAAATAAGGAAGTAGTTAAGTAGCAGAATACTCTTCTTCTCTCTCTCTCTATTGTTTCTCTCTATAGTTTCTCTCTCTAGAGTTCAGTGAATTCGTAAGAAATAATGAAGGAATGAGCTGCTATTTATAGAAAAATAGAATGCATAGTAACTAATCCATGAACGGCTCAGATTGATTACTTTAATCTGACGATCCATATTTAAAGAAAAATCTTTTAAATAAAATATAATATATTCTATTTATAGAATAACTTTAATAAAGTATTCTGTTTTATATAAAAAGATGTTTCTGTTTTATTACGTTAATAATACGAATAAAACAAAACGTCATTATCGCTAAATAATTCATATTATTAACTGACAATAATTGAATCAAACTGAGTGACTTCTCACATAAGCATTAATAATCAATACCGTGTGCTACTATGCAACCACACATATTACTGTACTTTTACTACCAGTAGTTCAACAGTATCAATGGTAAAACTTTCGCCGTTATTTTTAATAAAATATTTTTGTCGTTTTCTCAATCCGACAATAATTCGTTGTGGGGTCCACCAATGATTGTGCCGTTGTACGAATATTCCTGTTAAAACGAATATTCCCCGACCAATCGAATATTATATAACAACTTGCGTACTTTGTAAAATTTATAAATATTACCCACAACTATAACATTATATCAAATTAACTCCATAATATTCAAAAATGATATTTATAGAAAATTCATCTTTATTTATAAAAGTTGGGGTCTTACAACCTCCCCTTCTTATGAAATTTCGCCCTCGAAATTAGGGTACGTACCTGGTATGTCGAAGAGGTAAGGATACCTTGATTTCATTTCAGATTCTAACTCCCAAGTCATTTCCTCAACATCGTGGTTTCTCCACAAAACTTTGACTTGAGGTATAACCTTGGAGCGTAGAATATGTTCCTTCTTATCCAAGATTTGAACAGGAACTTCTTCATACGTCAAATCCTCCGCTATTTCGTCCGGTTCTAACTCAATAATGTGGTTCGGGTCTTCCACATATTTGCGTAACATGGATATGTGAAAAACGTTATGAACACGAGACATACTTGGCGGTAAAGCGAGTCTATAAGCCACAATTCCTACTCGATCGAGGATTAAAAATGGACCGATGAATCGAGGATTGAGCTTTCCTCTTTTTCCAAATCTCGTAACTCCTTTCCATGGAGCAACACGTAAGAACACATGATCTCCTATATCAAATTCCACGTCCTTTCGATGAAGGTCAACATAACTCTTTTGTCGATCTTGTGAGGTTTTTATAAGTTGTCGGATCGTTTGAATCTTTTCTGTAGTCATACGTACCAACTCCGGTCCCAACAATGTTGTTTCACCCATCTCATCCCAGCATACTGGAGAACGACATTTTCTTCCATACAATGCTTCGAATGGAGCTATGCCAATACTTGCTTGATAACTGTTGTTGTAGGAAAACTCCACCAATGGTAAGAACTTGTCCCAACTTCCCTTGAAGTCAAAGACACAGAGTCTTAATAAATCTTCTAGAGTTTGAATAGTCCTCTCTGATTGTCCGTCCGTCTGAGGATGATATGCCGAACTAAATCGTAAATCTGTGCCCATAGCTTTTTGTAAACTAACCCAAAATCGTGAAGTGAATCTTGGGTCTCGATCAGAAACTATGGATACTGGCATACCATGCAGTCTTACAATCTCGTTTATGTACATACGAGCAAGACGTTCAAGTGTATAAGTTTCTCGTATCGGTAAGAAATGAGCAGACTTGGTCAATCTATCAACAATGACCCAAATCGCATCTATACCTTGAGAAACCTTAGGAAGACCGGTAACAAAATCCATGGTAATGTGCTCCCACTTCCATTCTAGAATTTCAAGTGGTTGCAATGGACCTTTTGGTACTTGATGCTCCGCTTTGACTCGTTGACAAGTTAGACACCTTGAGATAAACAACGCTATCTCTCTCTTCATATTGCTCCACCAAAATGTATGACGAAGATCATGATACATTTTGGTACTTCCAGGATGGATTGCAAACGGTGTGTTGTGCGCCTCCATCATGATTTCATACTTTAAATCAGGGTTGTTAGGAACACAAAGTCTGGAGTTGACTCGAAGTATTCCTTCTTCATCGATTCTTGCTTCCGGCATAGCACCTTCTTGCACTTTCTTCCTCATACGCATCAGCTCCAGGTCTGTAGCTTGAGCAGCTTTAATTTTATCGATTAAAGTTGGTTCTACTCGTATATTCGCCATCATCACATGGGTCCCTGGAGTCTTTAACTCTATCTCCATCCTTTGCAAGTCACACAAAATGGGCCTTTGTGTTGACAATATTGCACTCGTACTTGCATATGATCTTCTACTCAATGCGTCAGCTACCACGTTCGCTTTTCCAGGATGGTATTGAATGGTATGATCATAATCTTTCAACAGTTCAAGCCAACGTCGTTGTCGCATGTTGAGTTCCTTTTGAGTGAAGAAATATTTGAGGCTTTTATGATCCGTAAAGATCTCCACCTTCTCCCCATACAAGTAATGCCTCCAAATTTTAAGTGCAAAGACAACAGCTGCCAACTCTAGATCATGAGTAGGATAATTCCTCTCATATTCCTTGAGTTGTCTTGATGCATAGGCTATGACTTTTCCATGTTGCATGAGAACGCATCCCAACCCTTTGCTCGAAGCATCACTGTAGATGACAAATCCCTCCGAGCCAGATGGTATTGTTAGAACAGGTGCTGAAATGAGTCTCCTCTTGAGTTCTTGAAAACTCTGCTCACATTCTTCGCTCCAACTGAACTTTGTATCTTTCCGAGTCAGCTGAGTTAATGGAGTAGCGATTCGAGAAAATCCTTCCACGAATCTCCGATAATAACCAGCTAAACCAAGAAAGCTACGTACTTCGGTCACTGATTTAGGTTGCTCTCAGCTTTGAATAGCTTCAATCTTTGCCGGGTCAACCGATATTCCACGAATTGATACTACGTGCCGAAGGAATGCTACCTCCTCTAGCCAGAACTCGCATTTCTTCAACTTGGCATAAAGCTTGTATTCACGAAGCTTTTGGAGTACCATCCTCAAGTGTTGCTCATGATCTTCACGGCTTTTGGAATAAATAAGGATGTCATCAATAAAGACGACCACAAAGTGATCCAAATATTCCTTGAATACCCGGTTCATCATATCCATAAAGGCAGCAGGAGCATTAGTCAATCCAAAGGACATGACTAGGAATTCATAATGCCCGTACCGAGTTCTAAAAGTCGTCTTTGGAATATCCTCAATTCTAACCTTCAGCTGATGATATCCAGAACGAAGATCGATCTTTGAAAAGAATTGTGCTCCTTGCAACTGGTTAAATAGGTCATCAATACGTGGCAATGGGTACCTATTTTTGATGGTGACATGATTCAACTCCCGATAATCAATACAAAGTCGCATACTTCCATCTTTCTTCTTCACGAATAGCACAGGAGCACCCCAAGGAGAAGTACTAGGACGAATAAAGCCAATGTCTAACAATTTCTGCAGTTGGATCTTTAACTCCTGAAGTTCAATAGGAGCCATTCGATATGGGGCTTTGGAAATGGGTTTTGTACCGGGTTCAAGGTCGATACAAAATTTAATTTCACGCTCTGGGGGTAGGCCAGGAAGTTTTTCAGGGAATACGTCAGGGAATTTATTAACAATAGAAATATCATTCAAAACTGACGTATTTTTGTTTAGATCCGTGATATGAGCTAAGAAAGCTTGACATCCGTTTTTCAATAAACGAATAGCTTTATGGCTTGAGATGACAGCAATTGATTTTAATGGTTTGGTTGCTTGAATTCGCATAATAGGTCGATTAGGAATATGAAAGCTAACAACCTTACGAAAACAATCAATTTTTGCATGATGAGTAGTTAACCAATCAATCCCTAGAATCACGTCAAATGCAAGTATTTTTAATGAAATCAGATCTACAGGTAATGTGTGGGTACCAACTTGAACCAAACAAGACTTATAAACCGTGGATGTAATGAAGGTTTCTCCCAATGGAGTTTCAACAGATAAATCAAAGTCTAATTTCTCCGGAGTCAAATTTAATCGATGAGCGCAAGTAGGAGAAATAAAAGAATGGGTAGAACCGGTATCAAATAAAGTATAGACTTCGTTAGAGTTTATGATAAGCTTACCCGTGATGACCTCATTCGGGTTCCTTGCTTTCTGGGAGGTCACAACAAACGCTCTCCCTTGCACTACCGGTTTTGACTTTTCAGGGACGGCCTTTGGTGTCTCCATCTTGGCTGAACTTGTTTATGGTAAACGACAAAATCGAGCTAAATGACCTTCTCTTCCTCAATTATAACATGCTTTAGACGGCATCGCGCAGTTTTGACTGATGTGCCCCTCCCCTCCGCATTTGAAACATATGATAGGTGGTCGTTCTCCTTCCTTAACAATGGGTGCTGGTGCTGACGTCTTTCCATCATTGTTGAATCTCCTCTTCTTGAAATGACCATTCTTATTGTTTTGGCCCTGATTACCACCGAAGTGGTTACCATTTCTGGCCTATTGATTCCCTCCACGCTTGTTGTCACCGCTTCGATGACTACTCTCACTGGTATTATCATTTTGTCGACTGCTCTCTTTTGGTTGCGTTGACTCGTTATCGCGCTCCACTAACTGAGCCCTATTCATAACATCTGAATACAAACACAGTTTATGAGAAATAAGATGTTGACGTATCTCAGGTTTCAAAACTCGCAAAAATATTCGCGTCATTCGCTCTTCATTATCCACCAAGTGGGACGCAAACCGAGATAACTCAGCAAATTTAGCCTCATACTGCGACACGATCATATTATTCTGCTCCAATTTGATGAACTCCACCTCCTTCATGTGACGAACACTTTCGGGAAAGTATTTGTCATTGAACAGCTCTTGGAACTTCTCCCAAGACATCTTCAGTGCGGCAGGTTGAGTACGCTTAATCGATTCCACCAGTAATCTGCCTCCCCTCGCAATATAAAGGCGGCAAAGGGAACCTTTTGCTCCTCGGAGCATCCCAAGACATCAAATATCTTGGTAATCTTCTTTATCCATGTTTCCGCTATAAAGTGGTTTTGACTCTCCCTTAAACTCTGGTGGTCCCAGCTCCTTGAACTGTTTAGCGGTGACCGTCTGAGAGTTTTCAGTGTTTTCACCTATATTTTGGACAAGAGCCGCTCTCGCCTGCTGTTGCATGAACTGCATAAAGTTTCTGAACATTTCATCATTCATCATCTGGTCAGTGGTGTTGTTTGCATGAGGATTGTCACCTTCCTGATGCACATTATCCTGATTATTGATATGTGGTGAATCAACAGTCGCCTGTGTTCCATTGGTATTCTCAACATTTTCAGATGCCATTTTCAGATACTGCCACAAAAAAAAATTAATTGATATGTCATATATTATTCTTATATTATGACCGACCAATAAAATACCATGCAAATAAACTTAGGTAGGTCATACTAGCGAAGGAATTCTCCGTCTCTCCCCTCCAAGTTATATTCTCACATCTTAGCCAGGGATCATATCCCTAAGCTCTGATACCAACTGTGACGCCCCCAAAATTAGGTATACATCACCCATCTTGGGTCGTCAGATACATAGTACAGAATTCAAATATAACTGTCGTGTACAATACGACAAAACATAAACTGTGAGTTTGAATACAAATATTATCTTCTAGAGAGTATTCATACTCAAAAGGAGTCCTCATTACATTTATTAACACACCATTACATAGAATAGTGAGGACTACTAACTAATACTATCATTCGGACCATCACTTCGTTCCCCGACTTGCCCCAGCTACGTTCTCATTTCCTGAAGAGAACAGTGAAAGAAAGGGTGAGCTCAACTAGCCCAGTAAGAAATATTATGACTAAGATAATACAAAATAAATTATCATTAGCCTTCAACAATGTTAAACTGATAAAATATAATAGACATCAAGTTTAACTGCAGCGGAACAAGCAATCCATTAAAAGAGTCAAGTAGAAAATAAACTCTACTATCTTTTATGATTTAAAAGGTTTTTCAACACTGTGATCGCTGGGACTCAGCTTAATAAAATAATCTACATCATCGAATCACCCCTGCACTACGGCCAAGGATATTCGTGTATTCATTAATGGTCATGATCATGCCAACAACTGTCCATCAACACACTACGGGCCAATGGGGACTTTTACCACATCATTTGTAACATTACGGTCATGATTATACCGAATAATCCCTGGTCATAATCATACCAAGTCCATCTATGCAATACAGGCCACAGATGACTTTTAACATTTTATAAATATGAGGATGATAACAATGATATAAGAATTCAATAAAACAAGTTCAAGAATTAATTTATCCAAGAATTAACAACGTCCAAATTGTCAACATGATACTGCTTTGTGGAGTAAAATTCAAGAATGCTTAGAAGAATATTTTCATAAAAAGATACTGGATGAAACGCAATTATCAAGGATATTCCACAAATTTCATGGAGTATAGAAGTCAAAACTTAACCAACTGAGTATAATAAAGAATGAAATAACAAAAGAAATCATCATGCATGCGATAGACTGCACAGACAGGTTATTCCTACAGAATAATAAATAATGGAACCAGGTCCGGCGTAAAACGCACAGACAGGATATTTCAACAGAATAATAATAAAGACGGAACCAGGTCCGGTGTAAAACACACAGACAGGATGTTCTAACATAATAATAATAAAGACGGAACCAGGTCCGGTGTAAAACACACAGACAGGATGTTCCAACAGAATAATAACAAAGACGAAAACAGGTCCGGTGCAAAACACACAGACAGGATGTTTCAACAGAATAATAATAAAGACGGAACCAAGTCCGGTGTAAAACACACGGACAGGATGTTCCAACAGAATAATAATAAAGACGGAACCAGATCCGGTGTAAAACACACGGACATGATTTTTTAACAGAATAATAAAAGAATGTCACCAAGTATAGGGTAGACCGCGTATACAGGTTATTCCAACAGAATAATAAGAAATGGAATAACAAAAGTTCTCTTCATGGATAAGAAATAATAACACCCCTTACCGTTTTAAAGAAGAGCTGAAATAAGGAAGTAGTTATGTAGCAGAATACTCTTCTTCTCTCTCTCTATAGTTTCTCTCTATAGTTTCTCTCTCTAGAGTTCAGTGAATTCGTAAGAAATAATGAAGGAATGAGCTGCTATTTATAGAAAAATAGAATGCATAGTAACTAATCCATGAACGGTCCAGATTGATTACTTTAATCTGACGGTCCATATTTAAAGAAAAATCTTTTAAATAAAATATAATATATTCTATTTATAGAATAACTTTAATAAAGTATTCTGTTTTATATAAAAAGATGTTTCTGTTTTATTACGTTAATAATACGAATAAAACAAAGCGTCATTATCGCTAAATAATTCATATTATTAACTGACAATAATTGAATCAAACTGAGTGACTTCTCACATAAGCATTAATAATCAATACCGTGTGCTACTATGCAACCACACGTATTACTGTACTTTTACTACCGAGTAGTTCAACAGTATCAATGGTAAAACTTTCGCCGTTATTTTTAATAAAATATTTTTGTCGTTTTCTCAATCCGACAATAATTTCGTTGTGGGGTCCACCAATGATTGTGCCGTTGTACGAATATTTCCTGTTAAAATGAATATTTCCCGACCAATCGAATATTATATAACAACTTGCGTACTTTGTAAAATTTATAAATATTACCCACAATTATAACATTATATCAAATTAACTCCATAATATTCAAAAATGATATTTATAGAAAATTCATCTTTATTTATAAAAGTTGGGGTCTTACAATAACTTTCTCAGCCCCATTTAGCGACGGACCGGGTGACGATTCGGTCCGTCGCTATATATAGAACCGTCGTCCTAGCTTTTAACGACGGACAACATATAGCGACAGACCAAATCATCGCTCGATCCATCGCTAAAGGGGTTGAGCAAAGCATGTTAGATAAGGGATGAGCTTAAGATCCGAACTATATATATATATATATATATATATATATATATATATATATATATATATATATATATATAGCTCGGTTCTCTCCAGTGAACTGGAGGGAGCGAACTAAAAGCGAACCGGCTATAACAACAGTTTTTTTCGTCGCTATAACATAGAAATTCTATAGCATAAAAAATCGGATTTCTATGCTATAGCGACGAAAAAAGCCGTCACTATAGCCGGTTCGTTCTTAGTTCGCTCATTCCAGTTAACTGTATATATATATATATATATATATATATATATATATATATATATATATATATATATATATAGTCCGGATCACCCCTTATCCAACTCACCCGAGCTCACCCTTCTTTAGCGACGGATCCGGCGACGGTTCGGTCATACAATCGTCGTCTAAATTTTTAGCGACGGACAACATATAGCGTCGCTAGAAGTATAGACGACGGTTGTATGACCGAACCGTTGCCGGATCCGTCGCTAAAAGGGGGTGAACTCGGGTGAGTTGAATAAAGGGTGAACTTAAGATCCGGACCGTTTATATATATATATATATATATATATATATATATATATATATATATGCGGGAAAGCTCTCGAACGTACCTTATCAAGCGAACTAAGGACGAACTTAAAAAAAGACACGGACAGTACTATAAGTCAAAATGGGCCAGCCATAAAAAAAACTCATCCCAGATCCGATTCGTGTACCTCTTTCTCTCAGCTACACTTCTCTCTTTTCTGGCGATTTCGACACTCGTAACGAGCCAAATCTCTCCCTATGAAGGTAAAGCTCCATTATTATATTAATTTTATAATTTTTGTTTCTATCGTAAGAAAAAAGATTGGTTTGTTAGAAAGATTGAATTTTGGAGGATTGTAATTGTTTAATTTCGAATTGGGTGTTTTTATTTTGTCAGAATTTTGAAGAGGTTTGTAGATACTTGTTATTATTTCTTCAAATTTTATTTACAAAACGTGTCAAACAATTTACTGAAACTGAAAGCAATGGTGTCCACATGTTTTAATCTAGTATGCATATCTTGTTCAAAAAAAATTATAATATGAAGATAGTATATAAAAAAATTGTAAAATTTAAAAGTATCCGTAAGAGTTTCTAAAGTATCCGGAAGAGATTACCAAACCGCCACCTTCAATTGTAGTTAAAAACTTGTCGAAAATCATGGAGATGGAAAGATTTAAGGAATTGTAGGTAGGAACAATAAGTCCTCTCTCAACCCTGTTTATTGGAAAATGGTACAACTTCTTGTGTACATGGTGTCTATTCCTTCTGTATTGAATGTACATCATTATATTAGTTAGTTATAAATCCAAAGTGATGTTCAGAATTAATGAATCATCTACAATCTTAATATAAATTCGTGAGTGCTAATTAAAAAAAATACTATATTAATCCATTGGCATGTGCTTAACAACTACTATTTAATTTGAGAGTTGATCCTAAAGTTCACGCAATAATTGGGGTAAAATAACAAAGAACAGGATACAAAATACATGTAAAATTATTTCATATTTGTAAATGTTTCTCTTTTGTTTGGGTCAAACTTACTGTACATTCCTTTAAGTCCAAGTAATTATTTGAAACTCAGACTAGATGGGGAAAATCTTTGACAATCGAAAAATAAGTAAAATTCAGACTGATGAACCCATTTATTTATTTAGTTAGTTAGTTTTAAGTCCCTTTTTCTTCATATACATCCGCATTCAGAGAGTACTAATATTACAACTGATGATGATCTTCTAGTGATGAAGACCCATTAGTGATGTCTGTTCCATAAATGTCGTAAATTGGTTTATGGTGCTTGCCCAAATGCTTTCTGAATCCAAGTAAATTTTTATTTTGGTTGACAAGTAATTTGATATAGGCTACTACTTTGTATGTTAAATTAAAATTATTGTTGATTAGTTTTATGATTATAAGAATCAATGTCGTTTTTTTAACTATAGGGATGGATGCGATGAAGAAGTTGGAAGTGATGAAAGTAGGGAATATGTTATTTATAAGCTGCAAGTAGCTGACCATCTCAAACCTAGTGTTGGAAAAGAATTCCAAACAATAGATGAAGTTAAGAATTTTTACAATGCATATGGTAAAGAGGCGAGATTTAGTATTCGAAGTTGGGCTATTAAAAAAATCGAAGGAAGTGAAAAGGAAAAATTAAGTTTGTTTTAAATAAGGTAAAGAATAGCAATTGTGGATGTTGAAATTAAAAGACGTCGGGGATCGATAAAAGAGAGTTGTAAAACAGAGGTAGGTGTGTTGAAAATAAATTATAGGGCATATGTAGTTACCCAATTTATTGAGGGCCATAATCACCCTTTGGCAACTCTATCAAAAAAACATTTATTAAGATCTCACCAAAGTGTTTCGAGTGCGCAAAAGTGTTTAACGCAACAACTTGCCATGATTAATATACCCTCACATCAACAATTCAATTTCCTTGGAGTACAGGCTGGAGGGTTTGAAAACATTGGGTGTACACAAAAAGATTTATATAATTATGAAAGGGAAGAAGGTTCAAATATGCCCCTGACGTTTACCGCGATGTCTTTTGAGCACCTTATACTTTTTTTTATCTAAAAGTACCCTTAACGTTACACTTTTTGGGTCACTCGTGCCCCTGCCGTTAACAGAAGACAAACGGGGTTAAAATTGGCTGATGTGACAGACACATGGAGGCTTAAAGGAAGAAAGTTCAAAAATGCCCCTGACACATGTAAATTTGTCATTTAAGCAAAACAAAAAATACTAAAATTCAAAATAGAAAAAGCATAACATATTTACATCATTTAATCAAAATACTAAAATTCAAATTATTTTGTTAACTAATCAAAACAACTAATTAAATAAAACAAGTTGTATAATATATTTACATCATTTAATCAAAATACTAAAATTTAAAACATAACATATTTACATCAAATACTAATTAAAAAAAATACTAAAATACTAATTAAAAAAAATACTAAAATACTAATTAAAAAAATGCTAAAATACTAAAAAAAATTAAATTAAAAAAATAATAAAATACTAAAATTCAAATTATTTTGTTAATTAATCAAAACAACAAAAATTCAAATTACATCATTTAAATACTAAAATCATAATACTAAATACTAATTGATATAAAATTTTTAAATTACTAAAATCATAATACTAAATAATATTTTTAAAATTCAAAATACTAAATAACGTTATACAACTAATTAATATAATATTTTTAACGTTAATATTCAAAATACTAAATAACGTTATCAATTTTTTTTAACGCTAATATTTTTAATATTACTAAATAACGTTATCAAAATTAACGTTGAATATTACAAAATTAACGTTAATATTTTTAGTATTTTGAAAATTCAACTAATATTTTTAGTATTTTGATGATTAACGTTAATACTTTTAAAATTTAAAATTCAACTAATTCAAAATTTTAAAATAATTAACGTTAATTCAACTAAAATCATCAAAAAATAATTAACGTTAATATTTTTTTACTAAATATCGTTAATTATTTTGAATTAGTTGAATTTTTGAATATTTTTAAAATTCAACTAAATAATATTTTTAAAATTCAACTATTTACGTCTTCAAAAAATATTAATGTTTTTTTAACATATCAACTAATATTAAAAAATATTAACATTTTTTAATATTTTTAATATCAAAAAATTAACGTTTTTAAAAAAAATTCTAAAATATTTTAATATTTTTATATCAAAAAATATTAACGTTTTAATATTAACCTCATATCAAAAAAATTTAATATTTTTAAAATATTAACGTTTTTTAATATCAAAAAATATTAATAAAATATTAAAAAATATTAACGTTTTTTAATATCAAAAAATATTAACGTTTTTTAATATTAGTTGATATGTTAAAAAACGTTAATATTTTGAGAACGTTAAAATTAGTATTCCAACACTAGATATGCAGTTATTTTGATACTAATTGATAACGTATTTTGATAACGTTAAAAATCAATTATATATTAACGTTAAAAATTGATAACGTTATTTAGTAATATTCAAAATTAGTGTTTTTTTTAATTAGTATTTGATGTAAATGTGTTATGTTTTGAATTTTAGTATTTTGATTAAATGATGTAAATAGTTATACAACTTATTTTATTTAATTAGTTGTTTTGATTAGTTAACAAAATAATTTGAATTTTAGTATTTTGATAAAATGATATAAATATGTTATGTTTTTTTTATTTTGAATTATAGTATTTTTTTTGTTTTGATTAAATGACATATTTACATGTGTTAGGGGCATTTTTGAACCTTCTCCCTTTAAACCTCCATGTGTCTGCCACGTAAGCTAATTTTAACTTTGTTTGCCTTCTGTTAACGGTAGGGGCACGGGTGACCCAAAAAGTGTAACGTTAAGGGTATATTTGGACAAAAAAAGTATGAGGTGCTCGGTAGACATCGCGGTAAACGTCAGGGGCATTTTTGAACCTTCTCCCATTATGAAAGGGATAGATGTAATGAGTTGAAGGGGCATGACGGAGAAATGTTGAGTGAGTTTTATAAATTAGAAAAGGGTAAGAATCCATCATTCACTTATGAAATTAAGGTCGATAATGAACACAGGATAACACAGTTTTTTGGGTCGATGCTACCTCTAGAAGGGCATATTGTTTTTATGGTGATGTAGTCGTCTTCGATGTGGCATATAACACCAATTTCTATGGGTTGATTTTTGCACCACTGATGGGAGTTAACAAACATGGTCAAACCATAATTTTTGCTTATGCATTCTTAAGTGACGAGACCTCAGATTCATTTGTTTGGCTATTCAACCAATTTCTAGAGGCTATGCCAGGGGATACCCCTAAAATGATCATTACTGATCAAGATCCCGCTATGACTAAAGCAATTTTAGAAACTCTACCAAATACTTTTCATAGATACTGTAGTTGGTACATATTGACTAAATTTTTTGAAAAGTTAGACTCGATGAAGTATAATGCTCACTATAATGAATTTGTCGATTGTATTTGGAACTTAGAGTCTAAAGAAGAGTTTGATTTGACATGGATGGAGCTTGTTGGGAAGAGCGGGTTACATGACAACAAATGGTTACAAAGAATGTATGAAATTCGTTCAAATTGGGTGCCTGCTTATTGTAATCATATTTTCTTGGCAAATATGTCAAGTACTAGCCAATGAGCGTAAAGTTCTCACTCATTTTTCAAAAGATATGTATATAAGAATAATTCATTAGCTGATTTCATAATTCAATTTAGTAGGGGATTAGTACGCCAACGTTAAGAAGAGTTGTTGGCCGATCACAAAGATTTGATTGAGAAGCCTAAAGTGAAGATGAATCATGACTTTTTATTCCAAATGGTTGATATTTATACTCGGGAAATGTTCTATAAATTTGAAGATGAGATATGGGAATGCTTGAATTACTATTTTGAGTTTATCAAGGAGAGTGACAATCAATACGTGTTTCAAGTTCATAGGAAAAAAGTGTTCACACGTAGAGTGCGGGAACTTATTTATGACAAATAATTGAGTTTTGCTTCATGTAGTTGTCATAAGTTTGAGAGTATGGGGATACCATTTAGACATGTGCTTGGTTACTTGCTCAAAATGCATGATTTTGATGAATTACAACAACAATACATCTTTAAAAAGGTGGACTAAGAAGGCAAACTCCAGTGTAGTGGTCGATAATGAAAGTGACATAATGATAAATAGTGACAAAGAATATCTATTCAAACGGAGTAAATTAATTCAATGTTCTTCAGATGTTTATTGATAAAGACCTCACAAACCAAGAAGGAATTAATATTTATAAAGATGCTTTGACTCATGCACTTGAATCAATCAATCTTGTTGTAGATAGTGGTAAAAGTTCACAATGTGGAACTGGTGCAAGTGTAGTTTTCGGGAAGATGAGTTGCAATAAAGACCATATTTACAATGAACCAAAACAAGTAAGGGCAAAAGGATGTGTCAAAAGACTTGAAGGAAGGAAAGAAAAGGCATCAGGGAAGGCAAATAACTCAAAGTCTAGATGTTGTCATTGTTGTGGCAAAGTTGGACAATCACATGACAAAAGGAATTATACAATGGTTGCACATCAGTAAGTAATATTTAAGTAATAGTAAACATTTTTTCTATCTCAATCTTTAAATGACGAGTGTTATTTTGACTTTATATAGAGATTCTCCCGGTAATGAAGGTGCAACAACATTTTCAAATTCAGGGGATGATAGTCATACTTCCAAAGGTTTGATCATTCATTTTATTTAATATTATGAGTTAAATATCCATAGATCTAATATACATATATTTTATTTTATTTTCAGGTTCAAAGATGTTTACTATTGTTGGCTGCTGCTAATTTGGATGTTGGCTGCTACTATTTTGTTTACTACTATTTTGGTTTACTACTGTTTTTGTACTTATGTTAGATAGTGTTATAATTAGTACTTGTGTATTTCTTATATAATTAGTACTTGTAGTTACTGTTTAGAAGGCCACCCAGGCGGCCTTGAAGTTTAGTATCTAAGATTTGGCGATGACTCATTAGAACTGCAACACATTTGTTTAAAGGCTTGCTGATTAGCTCATTGATAATGGACTTATAATTACTTTGAGAAATGATAATACAATATTTGAGGGTGTGTAACTAGTGGTGGTAACAGTGTTTTTTGATTCTTTAAAAGTGATACCTAAGTTTTATTTTCTTGAATTAAATGGTCTATTGTTTGTATAATTGTGTTTCCTTCATGAAAGGCATTATATTGATTTCAAGTAAGTTACTTGTTTAGATTTTTGAGTGTACTACTCTTACATAATCCAACTTTTTATGAAACAAGTGGATTCTGAATATCAGATAATCCAGACTTTAACCACGTTCATGTTTCTTGTCAATTTGTATGATAATCCAACTTTATAGGAAGCAAGTGGATTCTGAATGTTAGTTGTTTCCTACAATTTTTCAAAATTACTCTCAGAACTATTGAACTGTGCTTATATTATGGTTTATTCAGATTAATTCCCATATAATTAACTTTTTTTTAAGTACTCAGGCACGCAAAATAGCTACTATATATGTAAGACCCCAACTTTTTATGCATAAATATTTAATTTCTCTAATTATTATCTTGATTAATAAGGTGTTGATTTGATATAATGCTATAGTTATGGGTGATATGTGCAAAGTTTACAAAATAAGCAAGTTGTAATAAAATATTCGTTTGGTTGGAGAATATTCTTTTTGTCGAGGAATATTAGTACGACGTCGCAATCATTGGTGGACCACATAACGGAATAACTGTCGGATATAGAAAGCGACATAAATAACTTTTTTATAAAAAAATAACGACAAAACTTTTACCATTAACTGTTGAAATACCCGGTGATAAAAGTACAGTAATACGCGTGGTTGCATAGTAGCACACGGTATTACACAGTATCTCTGATTATTGATTCTTACTTATGAAGTCATTCAATTTCATTCAATAATTGCCACAGTAGTTGTTGCATAGTATCTCATATTATTGATTCAATTATTGTCACAGTATCATCTGAACAATATATTTTATAATTATATCAATAATTTACATGACACAATTATTCATATTGTTAGTTAGCATTATTGGCAATGTCTAAAAAATTCTGTCGAGGAAAAGGGCCGGGTTAGGTTATATAATTGCGCTCCAATAAGAATAAATTCTTATCGAAAAACTCTCTCTTTCTTGGGAATGATCTAGTTGTTAATATTGTGAGCTTATAATATTAATTGTGAATAATTATTATGTGGTGAATATTGGTTCAATTTTGATATAAATGAAAGAATTTAGCATGAAATATTTGTTAAAAGTTTGACAATTATCTTCTCCGATAAAATATTCATTTAAATATATTATTATAATATTACATTATAATAATGTGATAATATAATAATATAATTTTTTTTTATAATTTAAATGGTAATATTATTATTATAATATATAATTTTCAGCATGTGAATAAAAGTGGAGTGAAGGTTAACATTTTGATTTTGAATTCTTTCTTTTCAAAACCTTCCGTGCACATTTTGAATTCTCTCCTGCATATATTTTTTTTCCAAAATGGAGGCTTACTTGAATCATTCTCCTGCAATGCGATGCTTTCCAAATTGGTGGGCCCTCAACTAATAAAATGTTAGTTATGCATGAAAGTAGGCAGAAGAGTTAGGCTGATTAGTTTGTTCCTTCCTCCGTGCTGCGCTATAAAAGGGGGGTAACCCTCCTTCCTAAACACACCAAAAATCTCAAACGTTCTTACTACAATATTGTGAGTATTTATTTTGAATATAAGAATACTTTGAGTGTAGCTTTTTGTGCAAGATTTTCTTAGGATAATATCTAATATTTTAAGTTAAATTTAGTTTATACTAGGGTAAAGGATGTTACTTTCTTTCAATACTCGTAAATGATATTATTTCCTTCCATACTCGTAAGGAATATCATTTTCTCTCATACACCATATTATGTAAGTGATATTATTTCATTTCATATTCCTAAATTTAAACTTACTATGGTAAGTATTGCTTCTATAATTTCTGAAATGATTAGAAATACCTTAAGGTTTGCGCTTCATCTAATATCATTTCACTGGAATATTGGTCTGAACTCTCTTATTAAATTTTAATCTTTTCATGACAGGATACTATTCACGGGTACTATTCATACGGTACTATTCATGAGTACTGTTTGCAACATAATTTAATTTTTTTTTGTCCAAATTATTTTTGATACATGAATATCATTCTTGAATTTTACTACACAATTAGTTATCATGTTGACAATTTGGATATTTTTGAACTCTAGATAAATTGAATTATAAATCTCTAATATTTATCCTTGATCACACTTGATTGATTCTTTATATCATTATCATCATTCTTATGCTTATATTATACTGAAAGTCATCTTTGGCCCGTAGCGCATAGGGACTGTTGATTGGTATGGTTATGACCAGGAATTGTGTATTGATATAATCATGATCTGTAATGTTATAGGCAAAGATTTGTGGTGAAAGTCCTCTTTGGCCCGTAGTGTATAGATGGACAGTTGTTTGACATGATCATAACCACTGGTGATACAAACAATTATCTTTGGCCCGTAGTGCATAAATAATTCGTTGATTGAAAATAATTATTGATTGGTGTTATAGGAATAAAATATTGATGATGAACTTTTAAATCATAGAAGATAGTAGACAACATGCTCTACTTAACTCTTCTAATGGATTGTTATTTTCGCTGCAGTTGTTGATCTAAAACTTGTTGTCTATTTTATTCTATCAGATTTTTCCCTATTGAGGACTAATGATAATTTGTTCTACATTATCTTTGTCATAATATTCTTTACTGGGCTAGTTGAGCTCAACCTTTTTCTTTTGGTTCCATTATTCTTCTCAGGAGGCGAGAATGTAGCTGGGGCTAGTCGGGGAGTGGAGTAATGGTCCAAGATGGTTATTTTAGTAATCCTCACTATTTTATAAAATAGTGTGACAATAATTGTAATGAGGATTTTATTTGAGTTTGAATATTGTCTACGAGACGATATTTGTATTAAAACTCATAGCGAATTTTTTATCATATTTTACACGACAATTAATAGTTGTATAAATAAAGTTTGTATTTGGATTCTGTACCATGTATTTGGCGACTCAGAATGGATTGTGTGGACATATCTCTGGTGGAGATATGTGATTAGAACTGGGAGGGGAGAGACGAGTAAATCATTCGCTAGTATGTTCTACCTAAGCTTATTTTGTAAGACCCCGAATTTTATGAAATAAAAGTATTCAATTTTTCTTATAATTACTATTTAGTAAATGGTTAAATTGATAAAAGTTAAAGTTAAGGGTGATATAGGAATTTTTTTTTAAATACGCAAGTGGTTATAAAATATTCAGTGTTGTCGGGGAATATTCGTTTAGTCGTGGAATATTCTTTCTGTCGGGGAATATTCGTACGACGACGCAGCCATTTGTGGGCCCCATAACAGAATAACTGTCGGATGAAGAAAACGATAAATTTGAATTTTTATAAATAACGGCGTAATCGTTACCGTTAACACTGTTGGAATACCCGGTGGTTAAAATACAGTAATACGCGTGGTTGCACAGTAGCACACGATTTTGCACAGTATTTTTAAATTATTGATTCTTACGTGAGAAGGCACTACTCAATAATTGTTACAGTAATTTCTGTTTAATATTTTATTTTATTGAATCAATAATTATTGCATTGATATTTTATATTATTGTTGTTTCAATAATTGTCACTGCACAGTATCTCCATTATCAGATCAATAATTCATATTATTTGAATAATATTATTAGATAGTATTATTGGCAATGTCTAGAAACTTCTGTCAACGAGAGGTTTGGTCACCTAATTGGGCGCTAGTAAGGAGAAATCCTTATTGGAAAGCCCCCTCTTTCCTGGGAGCTGTCTGGTTGTGATTATTGTGATTCTGTAATATTATTTGTGAATAATTAATTATTGATCTATATGATAATGAAATATTTATTTGATGTGGATATAAATGATGAATTTATTTATGTGGTTATAAATGAAGGAATTAATGTTGAGGTATTTTATCAGTATTTTGTCGGATTGGATGTATTAAAAGATCAAATCAGTGTTCTTACATCTTTATTGTGTGAGTTATAATTTTTAATCTGACCGTTGGATCGTTGTAATTTTTGGATATGTTATACATATATAAGTTGAGTATATGTTCACAAATTTTGAACCGTTAAAAATGAACGAATGATTTGTTATTAATTTTAAGAGGTGACTGATTCAGAAATTAGGTTTATAAATGATTTTGGTGAAAAATTCTAAAAATGGGTGGGCCCCACTTTTGGTTGTTGGGGAAGATGGCTGCTTTTTGGTGGGTGGAATAGTAGCAGGTAAAGCCATTAGGTAGCAGGTCAAGTCTGCTTCGGCGTGCTAATATTTTCCAATAAATAGAGGGCTAAGTTAGAATTGAAAATCACACCAGAATTCATAAGTTTTCTCTCTTTTTCTCTCTAGATTATCGAGTGTATTTTATGAGTATTTAGATACTTGGTGAGTTGTTATTCATCAGTGCAAGTTTCATTCAGCGTCATATCCGATATCCAGTCAGAAGTGCTGCTCTTTTGAGGTAAGGGATAGTAAGGGATTTTAAGGGTTGTTATATTTTTCAGTTTCGTAATTTTTCTTACCTTCAAAAATTCTAGAAAAATTTGAAATGATAATTTGATGAGTTTTCTTGATTGTGTCCAAAAATGACGATTTTTGGATGTATAGATTAAGAGTTGTGAATTTTATGAGAAAAGACTACTTTAAAAGTAACCGTTTATAACTCCTTGTGGTTAACTCCAAAATTGGTGAAATTTTTATTGGAAGTACATGCATATGATAGAAGTATACTCTGTAAATTTCGAAATTTTTGGATAAAAATATAATTTTTGATAAATATCTAAATATTCGTCAATTTTGGCAATATGAAAAATAGTAAATGATTTTTAAAAATTTTGAGAAAAATATATGTTCAATATGAGACTATATTCTACTAAATCTCATAAAAGAAAATTTGTTTGTACTAATTTAGTATTTTTCATGAAAATGGACTAGTTATGAGTAAATGAATTAAATATGTTATGTGAAGTAAGAAAATTGGAAAATAAGATTTTATGGCTTGAGAATCCTATATGAGGTATATGCAGATTTTTTATGAGGGTTTTGGTTATTGGTGATGAAATCTTATGAATTTGGAATTTTAGGATGATTAAATGCATTATTTAGTAAAGTGTAAACAATTAAAATTAATTATTTATAAATTTAAGAAATGTTATTTCAATATCATTATACCGAAATATTGGTATGAATTTTATTGTGGAATTTCTACCTTTTTGTGTCGAATTTACTATTCATGAGTTACTGTTCATAAGTTACTATTCATGAGTTACTATTCACGAAGTTACTATTCATGGGTTACTATTCACGAGTTACTATTCATGACAAAATTGGTTTCTTTTTCTAACCAAATTATAGTTGATTTATGAATATTACTGTTGAGATTAAATCTAGATGTTTTGATTACATTGATTTTACTAGTATATATAACATTTTTATAACCCTAATGATGATATTTCTCTTTGACTTGAGTGTAAAGATGGGTAGATTTTTGGTATGATCATGACTATGGGTTCCCTTTGGCCAGTAGTGCAAAGTTGAATTGTTGACTGGTATGATCATGACCATTGAATTTATAATTGAATATCTTTAACTTAAGTGCAAAGGTGAAATGATCAACATGATTATAATTATTGTTTATATAAATTCTGAAATGATTATATATTTCTTTGAGATATTAATATATTTGGCCTGTAGTGCAAATATGAACTGTTGATGAATATATTTGGCCTGTAGTGCAAATATGAACTGTTGAGGAATATCTTTGGCCTGTAGTGCAAAGATGAATTGTTGATGAATATCTTTGGCCCGTAGTGCAAAGATGACCTGTTGTTGAATATCTTTGGCCTGTAGTGCAAAGATGGTCTGTTGATGAATATCTTTGGCTATAGTGCAAAGATGAAATTGTTAGTATGATTATAAACAGGAACTGTGATTTGGTATAACCACGATCTTTGATGTTTCAGGTAAAGACATGTGATGGAAATTATCTTTGTCCTGGATGCGAAGAGAAATTTAGAATTACAATTATAATTATGAGTTATTCATATAATTGTGGAAAGGAACTGTTGATTAATGTTACATGGATAAAATATTATTGGTGGACTTTTAATGTGGAGAAGATAATAGACTTTATGGTCTATTTGACTCTTCTAATGGATTGCTCGTTCCGCTGCAACTATGGTTAAAATTTTTTATCATCTACCATATGATCTAAATCTCTGATTTATTACTGTTGAAGGCTATTGATAATTTATTTATCTTTAGTCATGATATTCTTTACTGAGCTAGTTGTGCTCACCCTTCTGTTTCAAAATTCCTTTCAGGTAATTCGAGTGTAGCTGGGTCGAGCGGAGGTAACAGGGGAATTGAATGGTGGTCATCATTTAGTAGTTATATTTGATGAATCCAATAGGGTGAGGCGAACCCAACGTTGGAATGGTGTTTTGCCACTATCGTACAAGATGTCTAATGTCATATAACCTCGTGTCATTATAAGACATGGTTGTGCACATCCACTTGCTGAGTATATTTACGAGCACTACCTATATAATCTTGGTGTTTGTTTGAAGTATAATTCACGAATAGAGACAGTGGAGATAATGATATGTCAAGAGAAGACTCACCATTGGAAAGAATATGATAGTAATCTTCTTGTTTTTCTTTGGGGTCTATTAGGTCAACCAAGGATAATTCTGTGGACATATGATATCTATCATAACCCGGAAGCATGGCCTTCCATGTACGAAGGTTTCCTTGAGCACTTCCCAAAGATTCTAATTTCTAAAACAGTTTTTGACTATACCTTTATGTAGGTATCACTGTGAGGTGCTGTCCACTGATGGGACATTTGTCACATTACGGTTGGGACATGAGTCACAGTTGGTATATATTTGTATCCAAACTCACAGCATATGTGTTGTTGTATTTTGTACGACAATTATTGTAATAAAGTTGTAGTTGTTTTCTATACCATGTATTTGGCGACTCAGAATAGGTTGGGTGAAATGGACCTATTTTGGGGTTGTCACATATTTGTTATTAAATTGGTTAGTCAGAATATATGGATAATATGCGGCATGTCAATTTCTTTAATTAACCATTATTTTGTGGCAGTATTTGAGAATGACATCTGAAAATTTTAAGATAAGCAATGGAGCACATGAGACCGTTGAGACACCGCCAATCAATAACCAGGATAATGTGCATCAGGAAGGCAATAATCCTCTTATAAACAACAACACCGACCAAACAATGAATGATAGGTTGTTTAGGAGATTTCTACAATTCATGCAACACCAAACGAGAGAGACTCTTGTTCAAAATGCAGGTGGAAACAATGGTAACTCATGGCTGATCACTGATAAGCAATTCAAGGAGTTGGGACCGCTAGAGTTTTTGGGAAAGCCAGAGTCACTTAATGCAGAGGCATGGATTAAGTAGATCACAATTTTTTTTTTGATGTCTTGGGATGCACAGAAGAGCAAAAGATTCCCTTCACTACCTTTATTTTGCATGGAGAGGCAGATTACTGGTGGGAATATGTAAAACGTACTCATCTTTCTGCACTTACGAGGTCTTGGGATAAGTTCCAGGAATTGTTCAATGACAAGTATTTTCCAAAAAGTATTCCTCATATGAAGGAGGTGGAATTCATCAAACTAGAATAGAACAATATGACTGTATTACAATACGAGGCTAAGTTTGCGGAGTTATCCCGGTTTGCATTCTATTTGGTGGATAATGAGGAGCGAATGACACGAATGTTTCTGAGAGGTTTAAAACCTGAAATTCGTTAATATCTCATTTCTCATAAACTTTATTTGTATTCAAATGTTGTGAATAGGGCTCAATTATTGGAGCGAGATAATGAGACTTTTCAACCAAAAGACAACGACCAACAATATGACAATAATCGTATCGGTGGCAACGACCATCGGAACAATGATAACTATCGTGGAGGAAATTATCATGCCAGAAATAGTAACCACTTCGGTGGTAATCATGACCAAGATAATAGGAGAGGTGAACTAAGTGGGAACAACTTTAAGAAGAGAAGATTTAACGATGACGGAAAGACATCGGCAGTAGCAACAACACCAGCACCCATTTCTAAGGAAGGAGAACGACCACCGGTCGTATGCTACAAATGCAGACATGAGGGACACATCAGTTCAAACTGTACGCAGCAACCCAAAGTGTGTTATAATTGCGGAAAGGAAGGTCACTTAGATTAATTTTGTCATGTAGCGAAGTCAAGTCTAGCTGAGATGGTGGCACCAAAGGCTGTCCCAGACAAGTCAAAGTCGGTGGTTCAAGGGATAGCATTTTTCGTGACTTCCCAAAAAATGAGGAACCCGAACGAAGTTATCACGGATAAGCTAATCATAAACTCTTGCGAAGTTTATACCTTATTAGATACCGGTTCTACCCATTTTTTTTATTTCATCTGCTTGTGCTCAACGTTTGAACTTGACCCTTGAGAAATTAGACTTTGACTTATCTGTTGAAACTCCGTTAGGAGAAACCTTCATTACATCCACCATTTGTAAATCTTATTTGATTCAAATCGACACCCTCACATTACCTGTTGATCTCATCACTTTGAAAATACTTGTATTTGATGTGATTTTAGGGATTGATTGGTTAACTACTCATTATGCTAAAATTGATTATTTTCGTAAGGTCGTTAGTTTTCATATTTCTAACGAACCTGTTATGCGAATTCAAGTAACCAAACCACTAAAGTCAATCACTGTCATATCAAGCCATAAAGTCATTCGTTTATTAAAAAGCGGATGTCAAGCTTTCTTAGCCCATGTCATGAATTTAAACAAAAATACGTCAGATCTGAATGTTATTTCTATTGTTAATGAATTTTTTGACGTATTTTTTGAAGAACTTCCTGGCCTACCCCTAGAGCGTGAAATCGAATTTTGTATTGACCTTGAACCCGATACAAAATCCATTTCCAAAATCCCATATCGAATGACTTCTATTAAACTTCAGGAGTTAAAAACCCAAATACACGAGCTGTTAGATATTGGTTTCATTCGTACTAGTATATCTCTTTGGGGTGCTCCTGTTTTATTCGTAAAGAAGAAAGATGGGAGTATGCAACTTTGCATTGACTATCAGGAGTTGAACCATGTCACCATAAAAAAAGGTACCCATTAACTCGCATTGAGGACCTGTTTGACCAGTTACAAGGTGCTAAATTCTTTTTAAAGATTAATCTTCGTTCTGGATATCATCAGTTAAAGATTAAAACTGATGACATTCCAAAGATTACTTTTAAAACTCGATACGAGCATTAAGAATTTCTAGTTATGTCTTTCGGATTGACCAACGTTCATGCTACCTTTATGGATATAATGAACCAAATATTCAAGGAATATTTGGATCATTTCATGGTTATCTTTATTGATGACATCCTAAATATACTCTAAAAGCCTCAAATATTTCTTCACTCAGAACGAATTAACATGCGCCAAAGACTTTAGCTCGAGCTGTTGAAAGATTATGACCATACCATTCAATACCATCCTAGAAAAATGAACGTAGTGGCAGACGCGTTGAGTAGAAAATCATATGTAGGTACGAGTACGATATTGTTAACACAAAGACCAATTTTGTATGACTTACAAAGGATGGAGATAGAGTTAAAAACTTCAGGGACCCATGTGAAGATGGCAAATATACATGTAGAATCCGACTTTAATCAATAAAGTTAAAGCTGTTCAAGCTACAGACCCAGAGCTGATGAATATGAAGAAGGTGTTATTCCAGAAGTAAGAATTGACGAAGAGAGGAAAGCTTAACCCTCGATTCATTGGTTCATTTGAAATCCTCGATCGAGTAGGAACTGTGGCCTATAGATTCGCCTTACCGCCAAGTATGTCTCGTGTTCATAACATTTTTTACTTATCTATGTTACGTAACTATGTGGAAGACCCAAACCACATTATTAAATTAGAACCAGACGAGATAGTCGAAGATTTAACTAATGAAGAGGTACCTATCAAAATCTTGGATAAGAAGGAACATATTCTATGCTCAAAGGTTATACCTCAAGTCAATATTTTATGGAGAAACCATGATATTGAGGAAATGTCCTGAGAGTTAGAAACAGAAATGAAAATAATGTATCTTCACTTCTTCGATATATCAGGTACGTACATCAATTTCGAGGATGAAATTTCATAAGGAGGGGAGATTGTAAGACCCCATCTTTTTATGAATAAAAATTTAATTTCTCTAATTATTATTTTGATTAATAAGGTGTTGATTTGATATAATGCTATAGTTATGGGTGATATGTGTAAATTTTTCAAAGTAAGTAAGTTGTCTTAAAATATTCGTTTGGTCGGGAAATATTCTTTTTGTCGAGGAATATTCGTACGACGGCGCAATCATTGGTGGACCACATAACGGAATAACTGTGGGATATAGAAAGCGACAAAAATAATCTTTTTATAAAAAAATAACGGCAAAACTTTTACCGTTAACTATTGAAATACACGGTGATAAAAGTACAGTAATACGTGTGATTACACAGTAGCACACGGTATTGCACAGTATCTCTGATTATTAATTCTTACATATGAAGTCACTCAGTTTCATACAATAATTGCCACAGTAGTTGTTGCATAGTATCAGATATTATTGATTCAATTATTATCACAGTATCATCTGCACAATATTTTATATTATTAAATCAATAATTGACACGACACAATTATTCATATTATTAGTTAGCATTATTGGCAATGTCTAGAAAATTCTGTAGAGAAAAGGGGTTATATTATATAATTATGGGATAATAAGGATAAATCCTTATCAGAAAGCCCCCTCTTTCTTGAGAATGATCTGGTTGTTAATATTGTAAGCTTATAATATTAATTGTGAATAATTATTATATAGTGGATATTGGTTCAATTTTGATATAAATGAAAGAATTTAGCATGAAATATTTGTTAAAAGTTTGGCAATTATCTTCTCCGATAAAATATTCATTCAATATATTATTGTAATATTACATTATTATAATGTGATAATATAATAATATAATTTTTTGTAATTTAAATGGTAATATTATTATTATAATATATAATTTCTAACATGTGAATAAAAGTGGAGTGAATGTTAACATTTTGATTTTGAATTCTTTCTTTTCAAAACCTTTCATGCATATTTTGAATTCTCTCTTGCATATTTTTTCCCCCAAAATGGAGGCTTACTTGAATCATTCTCCTGCAATGTGATGCTTTCCAAATTGGTGGGCCCTCAACCAATAAATGTGAGTCAGGCATGAAAATAGGTAGAAGAGTTAGGCTGATTAGTTTGTTCCTTCCTCCGTGCTGCGTTATAAAAGGGGGGATAACCTTCCTTCTTAAACACCAAAAATCTCAAACGTTCTTACTACAATATTGTGAGTATTTTTTTTGAATATAAGAATACTTTGAGTGTAGCTTTTTGTGCAAGATTTTTTTAGGATAACATCTAATATTCCAAGTCAGATTTAGTTTCTACTAAGGTAAAGGATGTTATTTTCTTTCAATACTCGTAAATGATATTATTTCCTTCCATACTCGTAAGGGATATCATTTCCTTTCATACTCCATATTATGTAAGTGATATTATTTCATTTCATATTCCTAAATTTAAACTTACTATGGTAAGTATTGCTTCTATAATTCCTGAAATGATTAGAAATACCTTAAGATTTGCACTTCATCTAATATCATTTTACTGGAATATTGATATGAACTTTCTTATTAAATTTTAATCTTTTCATGTCGGGGTACTATTCATGGGTACTATTCATACGGTACTATTCACGAGTACTGTTTACAACAGAATTTAATTTTCTTTTCTGTCCATATTATTTTTGATACATGAATATCATTCTTGAATTTTACTACACAATTAGTTATCATGTTGACAATTTGAATATTTTTGAACTCTGGATAAATTGAATTATAAATCTCTAATATTTATCCTTGATCTCACTTGATTGATTCTTTATATCATTGTCATCTTTCTCATGCTTATATTGTACTGAAAGTCATCTTTGGCCCGTAGCGAATAGATGGACTGTTGATTGGTATGGTTATGACTAGGAATTGTATATTGGTATAATCATGACCTGTAATGTTATATACAAAGGTTTATGGTGAAAGTCCTCTTTGGCCCGTAGTGTATAGACAGTTGTTTGACATGGTCATAACCACTGGTGATACAAACGATTATCTTTAGCCCATAGTGCATAGATAATTCATTGATTGGAAATAATTATTTATTGGCGTTACAGGGATAATATATTTATGATGGACTTTTAAATCATATAAGATAGTAGACATCATGCTCTACTTGACTCTTATAATGGATTGTTGTTTCCGCTGCAGTTGTTGATCTAAAACTTGTTATCTATTGTATTCTATCAAATTTTTCCCTGTTGAGGACTAAGGATAATTTATTCTACATTATTTTAGTCATAATATTTTTTATTGGGCTAGTTGAGCTAACCCTTTTTATTTTGGTTCCATTGTT
The DNA here is from genome assembly GCA_016801055.1 of Panax notoginseng. NCBI lineage: Eukaryota > Viridiplantae > Streptophyta > Magnoliopsida > Apiales > Araliaceae > Panax > Panax notoginseng. Next base: position 181,875,628 of record CM029020.1, on the reverse strand, counting down.
CTTCTCAGGAGGCGAGAATGTAGCTGGGATTAGTCGGGGAATGGAGTAATGGTCCAAGATGGTTATTTTAGTAATCCTCACTATTTTATAAAATAGTGTGACAATAATTGTAATGAAGATTTTATTTGAGTTTGGATATTGTCTACGAGACGATATTTGTATTAAAACTTACAGTGTATGTTTTGTCGTATTTTACACGATAATTAATAGTTATATAAATGAAGTTTGTATTTGGATTCTGTACCATGTATTTGGAGACTCAGAATGGGTTGTGTGGACCTATTTTGGGGGCTTCACAGTTGGTATCAGAGCTTAGGGATATGATCTTTGGTGGAGATCTGAGATTAGAACTGGGAGGGAAGACACGAGTAAATCCTTCGCTAGTATGTCCTACTTAAGCTTATTTGTTATTTAATTGGTCTGTCAGAATATAGGGATAATATATGGCATGTCAATTTCTTTAATTAACCCTTATTTTGTGGCAGTTTTTGAGAATGACACCTGAAAGTTTTGAGATAAGCAATGGAGCACATGAGATTGTTGAGACACCGCCAATCAATAACCAGGATAATGTACATCAAGAAGGCAATAATTCTCCTGTTAACAACAACACAGACCAAACAATGAACGATGAGATGTTTAGGAGCTTTCTACAATTTATGCATTACCAAACGAGAGAGACTTCTGTTCAAATTGTAGGTGGAAACAATGGTAACTCACGGCTGGTCACTGCTAAGCAATTCAAGGAGTTGGGACCGCTGGAGTTTTTTGGAAAGCTAAAGCCACTTAAGGCAGAAGTATGGATTAAACAGATCACCAAAATATTTGATGTCTTGACCATTGTACAACCGTGGTAGATTTATATGGTCGATCAGGTAGGCTTGATGAAGCAATTGAGTTCATTAAAGATATCGCCATACAACTTGACTGCCTGTAGGATTCATGGGAATGTAAAATTAGCATCCATCCATATCGTTAAAAAACCAACAGCATTGATTCTTATAATCATAAAACCAAACAACAATAATTTTAATTTAGCCTATACGACTTTAGAGAATTTAATGTTAATTTGACTCGTCAGTTTCAGATGCATTTTTCTAGGTTTGTAATATTTGTATACACAATCAAAGTAGCGGAAGCACGGTAAAAACAAAGTTTAAAATTTTACAAACCATATACCCGGATCATCCTTTATGCACAATTATTAATTAGATGAAAAGAGATGGAGATCAGATTCATACCCTTGTAGAAACTAGCTTGCTCAGGTATGAGTTCACCTCCAATTCCTTTTCACATTCAACTTGAATCCACCGGGTTTGATTCCTTCCTTTGATCAACGTTAGCCACCCAAGTGTTTGGCCTCTAGAGGTGATCCACCAAGGAAGAACAAATATTCAAGAAGATGAATATTTAGCAAAATCCTAATTACATCTCTATAGAATAATGTGTATTCTCCCAACTCTTGGACTTGACATTAACCCCAAATCAAAATAAGACACCTCTTATTTATAGATGTGGGCAACCCTCCTAAATAATTTAGGAATTGAGTTTTATTTTAATTAATTAGGCTCTTAATCTTATTAGGAATAATTAATTAAACTCTTTTAGTTAATTAGCCTCCTAATCTTATTAAGAATATATGAGAGTACCCTTTTATTAATTAATAACCAAACTCCTTTAGGAATTAAATAATAGCAATACTAGTAATAATAATAATACTCCTTTTATTAATTTATATTTAATATTTTCAAAATATTAAATAATAAATATTAAGCTATTTAATTTATTCTATCACCATAGATTAAATTAAATACACTTAACTTATTATTACGATTATGCCATTTAATTCTTAAATAAATATTTTTCCTTTTATGGTGTGAACCTTTAGGTTCTCCATATTAAATCGGTTGTGATTAAATCAATTAGAACAATTCTAATATTATTTAAACAAATAAATTAATCTATTAATTTGTTTGAATAAATAACATCTATTCTACAATAAGGATAAGTCTCCTTAGCGATTAACAACTTTCCAGATAATATAGATTTCAATATTAATCATAAAAGAACCCTTGAGTAAATAGTAACCATACAATTCAATCCTTCTACCATACAACGTCCCAATTAAATATAAGATATGGAATTACTGTCAAGTCTTATTTTATTTAATTATATGTATTTCGATTCTTAAATGCATAACTCCAAATAATGCAAATTAGAAACTCTTTTCTAATTTCATTCTACCTTGGCCAAAAACTATTGAGTTGTCATTTATCGAATCACATAGGACATTCTCTTCTTTTACTAGAAGCGATAGATTCTTTGTTGATCATTCATTATCTCCATGTACAACTTATTACACTCAATCATACCCTTTGATATACCCTAAGGGTCTTAAGGGACATGTCAAACTATAACTCATCATTCACAAGATACTATGATGATCTTAAGTCTAAGGATCACTTGTATTACTATCACTACATGAATTCTTATTGACAGACAAGTAAAACTCTATTAGGCATTCCTTAGCGTGCCACGTTCAGTGAACTTATTCTCCAATAAATACCTACATACTTGTTTTAGTGTCTCCATACAAATGATAATGAGATCAATCGTCTTCATCCAATGAGCAAGTAACGTATGTACCAATTTATCCAGATTCACTAATCCTTATTTAGTAATCTAACGTTTTGGGAATAATTTTAGTTTGTGAGCTATCTAAGAATTTAGATCTCATTAGCATGATCATCATCATGATTCTAAAAGCATTGCTTAAAACTATGATTTTATCACATATTATAAAACAACACCATGTAGATAAATTAAAAGCCTTTAATTAAACAATTCTTTTATTAATAAATGAATAAGATTGTAACAAAGTACATGCTTTATCATTAAACATGATTCACTTGTGTGCATACTACTTTCAAATTTGTGGGATTGGGACATATTAAAGTTTTTTATTTTTTTTAGTAATAATAATATAAAATGACACAACGCAAGTCAATGGTATCGATATTTACAAGTTTTTTGTTGATTGACACATTGAGTAAAAATTGCATTCATTGGATTGTTATTATCTAGTTTAGTGCATTTTCCTAATTTTAGTTTTACCACATGAAAAAGGGTGGAGGTTTGATTCAGTTTGGTTCCATTCTAGGCTTTTTAGCAGCTCTTTCTGGGTGGTACGAAGGCGGGCTATACAGAATGAGAAATTCAATAATTCTTAATTTAGTTAAAGTTATAGAAATAGTTGACAATACACATGCTATAGTTAGCTTGGTGGAACTAATTAATTTGTATATTGATTTCCATATATATATATATATATATATATATATATATATAACCTATTTTTATTTTGGGTTTTAGTTTTCTTGGTGTTTTCAGTATTGTTAACGTACTGGCATGTTTGTTTCATTTGTGTTTGATTCTAAATGAAAACATGTGGGTTACAGTTTATTAATTATCCCTAGAATGCCACATGTTTGCAAACTGTAGAATGTCTCTTGTAGAAAGATTCTTAAAGCACATTCTTTGACAAAACTAAAGAAGCACCTTCATTGTCACAATTATACCAAAACTTCTTTGTGGTTGCGGTGGGTTCATTCATATATTATTTGTTTTTCAGGCCAGCACACAAACATATATCGTATATTGGGAATTAAATGATGATTTTGTGGTTTACAGGTGGAGTTAATTCCTTTACTACTTCGTCAGACAAATCCTATAACAAAGTGGCCAAGATTGAAGCCGAAAGTTGAAGTTTGTGTGAATAGATCGAGGCAATGGAATTCAGATGATTGTGGCGTATATGTTGCAAACTACGTAGATTTCTTTTTGCACCGTATAAACATCATGAAGGAACCGAGGTGGAGTATTAACGAGGCTTATAATTTTAGATTTAGAATAACACATGAGCTTAGGATGTGCAAAGCTAGGAACATTCCTGAAAAATATATTTGTAACGAATAAACTTTAGATTCAGATTCAAATGATGACTAGTGAATGTATATTTGACTAACTTTTGTAATACATTGATTTAGTAACTCGGGTTAACAGTTCCAAAATGATTCCATTTATTGTATTTATGTAAAAGTTGACGTCGTTCTAAGCACTGTGTATTTAAGTTTGTGTGGTTTGTATTGTTGTGGTTCAGTTTATGTTGTATTGCTATGGTTCAATTTATGTTGAAATTAAGGCTGGGTTTCATATGATTTGTTAAGTTTGTGTAGGATATGCTGTTATTTTATTTTCTACTTCTGCTTTATAGTTATACTACACTTCATTTTAGCATTAGCTGTATTGGTTGTCAAATTTATGGATGTAAAAAAATTTGAATTTGGCGTCTCTAAAAACTGTTTATTTGATATGTTTGTACCTTGTATATTATTCACAAAAGTTCCATAGCTTCTCACTATGAACTAATACTCTACCAATGACTTGGAATTAAGATTCAATACTCTACTAATTTTACAGTATAGTTTCAATGGCTTCTTAACTGTATCCCTATTCTCTGTCTCTCTCTTGTCGACATCGGGATTTTAATTGTCCCTTTTCTGTTCTTAACTTTTGGTGTTCTCATGTTAGGTGAGATTTATTTGAAAAAATAAGTTGTGAAAAGGTCCGACATGTATATGTCGACGATTGGACTGTAAGAGTCGCCAATTAATTTTTTAAATGGTTGTAACAACACAACCGAGAAAAGGTTTGCACATTAACCCAGTGATGTGACACTGCTTAATGGGTCTGTGAAACCGAGATTTATTAGGGTCCGGGGACTTGGTTATGCGGAGGGAAGGTGTTAGGCACCCCCCGACATCCATGTTACCACGGTGACCACCACTTTTTAATTAAACTATTATATGAATATGTGTGTGTGTGTGTGGATTAATGTACAATTATCTGGAAGTAGTGTTATGCCTCGTTGCACCTATATACAAAGGGTTTGAATTTCTGTTTAAAATTCAGTTTTAACTAGATATAGGAGTGATATTTTGTAAAAAGAGGGTTTTTCAAACCCTAGTGCTCAATAGTAATTGAGGCCTTTGATACTTCCATTTTATTAGGTATCCGGCTTGATTGCTTTTATTTTCGAGATGCGAAGCATCTTCGAGAAAATAATATACATAGCAGTGTCAAACTCCTTGTGGGCATGAGAGTCATCTAAGGAAATTCGAACACCGTGAATAATTTACAAGCCGTGTACAGCTGTAAATGTCCATCACGGGAACCGAATCTAGATTCAATAGATTGAATCTGTGATCACATGATTCCTAGGCTCACATGATGTAGCAATTTATATGAAAGCTGTAAACAGTTATATATATAAAAGCAGTAAATATATATATATATATATATATATATATATGTGTGTGTGTGTGTGTGTGTGTGTGTGTGTGTGTGTTTGTGTGTGTGTATGTGTGTGTGTGTGTGTGTGTGCAAACAATCAACCACCACGAAGCACCTCCATAGGGGATTGCAAATGTAAATAAAGCAGTAAAAAACCAATCAACCACCACGAAGCACCTCCATGGGGGATTGAAAATGTAAATAAAATAGTAAAAACCAATCAACCACCACGAAGCACCTCCATGGGGGATTGGAAAATAAAAATAAAGCAATAAAACGATCAACCGCCTCGAAGTAAACTCCAGGCGGGACAAAATGTAAATAAAGTTGTAAAAGGCCACGATGTAAACTCCAGGCCAGACTGAAATGTATATAAAGCGGTAAAATGCCACGAAGTAAACTCCAGACCAGACTGAAATGTAAATATATATATATATATATATATATATATATATATATATATATATATATATATATATATATAAGTATTTATATATATATATAAAACAGTAAACGCTCCGGATGTAAAATCCAGGCTCATCGAACAATGTTCGACAACCGTTTATATATAAGTATATATATATAAAAGCAAATAAACGCTCCAGACGTGAGTCCAGGCTCAATCGAGGCATAACTCAATAATATTAGTGTATATATATATATATATATATATATATATATATATATATATATATATATATATATATATATATATATATATATATGTTAGAGTTTATGCCCTAGAGGCCAATTATTTGATATAATTGCTTAACATTTTGATATTATGTTTGATTGAATAAATGAATGATTTTATTATGGTTTTATTTACCGCGTTATATAAATGTTAACATAATAAAAATCTTTAGAATAATGATACAAATTATATAGTTTCAAGTATGTGACTTGAACATGAGATTATATAATTATAATTAGTATCATTGTTCTTAAATGTCCCTAGTCGAGTATCATTGTTGATGGGACAACAATGATGCATTAAGACTAGTATGTGGATTGACTGATGACCAAATCTCATTGGTCATAAATATATGAGATATTAAGTCAATGCATAGGTACATGTTAGAGAACGATGTACTGGACAGACCCACCATGAGAATTCTATATGGAGCATTATGCAAAGTGTCATTAGTAATTCTCATAGAGACAATGATGTAATGGTCCTCCGACCTGAAATCACTATATTACTACACAAGAATTTATGTACTTTGATATCATCAAATGTCACCTTTAATAGGGTGGACTATAAAGGTGATTATTGGGTACATCATGAATCGTGTGAGGAATATGAGTGATCTAGATGGAATTTAACCATCCTATATATTAGGGGTGATATCCATAGGCCTCTTGATTGAGTAGGACTATGAAATCCATGGCCATGCTCAAATAGTGATTTGTTTCATATAGTCCACTCATTGATCAAGAAAAACTCAGATTAAATTATGAAGAGTATGACACATTCCATGACTCGAGTTTAATCTTTGATATTAAGGTTAAAAGGATTAAATTACATTGAAACATTGGTCACGAAAAGGTTGCATCGAATCATCGATCTTATTATTACTTGGGTAGTAGTGATGCATTACTAGATGTAGCTCACCGTTTATAACTTTATAATATGATTTTAAAGTTATTGCCAACGTAATAATAACCTATAGGGTCACACACATAGAACGTAATTTAAAAGGGAATTAATTTAAATTTTAAGGATTTAAATATATTAATATGATTAATAGTATTTAAATTACGAATTTAAATTAAAAGGATAATTTGTATATATGTATATTAATTAAGTAAGACTTAATTAAGATATATATATATATATATATATATATATATATATATATAAATTCGGATTTTATGAAATTAGGTTTTGATTAATACGTTTAACTACTATATATATGATATATAGCAGCCACTTAGGGTATTATTCAAAACCAAAAAAACCCTAGCCACTCTCAGAGAGAGACTAGAGAGAAACAGTTCTAAAATCCTCATCCTTGGTGGCTAGTACTGCATTTCCTTCTTCTGCAGATCGTAGGACGATTCGCAGAGCGTTCGTGTGGATACCGTAGAGGCACGATTCATTTGGATTGCGTTGGTGATTCGAGCGCATCAATTTAATTTTCATAATCGGTATAATTTCTAACCACTGAGTTAATTGATTTTCGCATGGATCCTGTTTAGGGTTTCGAAATTGCTTTATATTTATTCTATTTTCGCTGTGTGTTTCTGTCGAAACCCTTCAATATATATATACAAAAAGAAATAAAAGCCACGGACCAAAGTCCGGGCATACACGCTACACGACTCTCAAATTGAAGAACTGTGTGTGCACAGTAGTGGAGAAAGGCTTTAGAAAGTGTAAGAAGGCTTACAGTAGATTGCCAAAGAAGACTTCAATGACTTTAAATGGATGAACACTCGGCTCCCGTCGGTAAAAATATAACAATATAGAAGCTCACAAGTGTTGAAAATGAGAAAGTACTCAGTTTAGGGTGTGTACAGAGCAAATTGGACAGGGCTTCCTCGCCTTTTCTCTATGCAAAATGGCTACCCTAAGCCCTCTATTTATAGAGGGGGGAGCTGCAGGTGCACCTGCGGCAGTCGCAGATGCGCCTGTGGCTGCCCGGGGTGCCCTGGGTTCCGCGGGTCCCTCCGTCTCGAAGTACGTGCACGCGTGCAACATGTTATCCGCTTGAACTTTTAGAACTTCAATCCGGGCATCCAATCGAGGTGTATAAGACCTTTTACGGCATGCTGTTGTCGAGAGCTACACAATGACATGAGATTAGAGGTTGTACGAAGTCAGGAAGATGGGACCATGCCCTTAGTCTTAAAGCTTCAAATTTTATCCGGTGTGCTGCCTTCAAGCTACACAATAAATGTTGTTGAGATGGCGCAATGTGGGATCAAGATGGTAAAATGACATTTCTGCCCCTCACCGGGGTATCTCCGGTTTGATCTATTTTAGCGGTTGTTGCTCAGGGTTATCTCTGAGATTGGACTGTTACAGGTGTTGACCAACCTCAGGGTTGTCTTTGAGGTGTGCCTAACTTCCCAGGGTTATCTCCGGGCTCGGGGAATAAGTGCCTCAGGGTTATGACTGAGTGTTGAAGCTGATCGCATGGGTTTGAAACAAGCATTTCCAGGGTTATCTCCGGAACTGCAACTGCATGCCTCGGGGTTATCTCTAAAGTTGATACTATCTTTCTCGGTGTTATTTTTGGGACTGAGACTGAGTATCTCGGGGTTATCTCCGAGATGAAACGGTCTTCTCTGGTGTGATTTTTGGCATTTGAACTACATTCCTTAGGGTTATATCCGAGGTTGAAATTGAAACTCCCGGTGTTGTTTTTGGGACTGAGCTGGATGTCTCGGGGTTATCTTCGAGATGGTGATAACTGAATATCCCATGGTTATCTCTGGGATTGAACTGAGCTGTCTTCTAGGGTTATCTCTGAAAGACGATTCTGCCCTCCTACAATGTTAGTAACAGGTATGTAGAAAATTTCGAGTGTCTACAGATGTCCCTCTTTATCATATTCATGCAATGCAATGGCATGGATAAGATAAAGAATACTAGACACTTGAACTGTAATAAGATAATCATGATGCAATGTACAGCAGCATGATGCAAATGTATGTGGTTTGTTTGATTATTCTTCAACAGGGTGGGATAATTGCCGGCTCCCCTTGACTTCTACCGGGACCAGGGTTATTCATGACCACCCTGATAAACTGTTTGGACGTGTGATCCAAAGCTACCACGAACTTTCAGGATGTTGACATCGGGATTACCACCAAAGCCCTTAATCCATGGTACAGACTTTCACTGAAGATGTATCTCTCATATACAAGAGATTCTATGGGGATGTGTTTTGTCTGTTGAGGATGTGTATAACATATTCCATCATCGGTCCCTCCTGATGAGGATGCTCTGTCTGAGTTATTGCCAACAGTTGGTGTTGTCAAGATTTCCTGACCCTCACTGAAAGATACATCAACAGATGAAATCCCTGCTGGGGATAATGTCAAGGCTGCTTGACCTTTGTTGATGTGTGCATCAACGGATGAAATCATCGGATGGCTTCCGATGCTTCGATAGGTTTACCTGCCATCGGCTGAAGTAACGTCAAGGTTACTTGACCTTCGTTGACATGTACATCAACGGATGAAAATGTGTGACACCCCCACCGAGGATCTGTACATCAACAGATACAAATGCATGACACCCTCGCCGGGGATCTGTTTATCAACAGATAAAAATGCGTGACACCCCCGCCGGGGATCTGTATATCAACAGATGAAAACGCGTGACACCCCCGCCGGGGATCTGTACTTTAGAGTTGACTCCTACATTGGAGGAGTACGAACGGTTGACGGCTTTTCCCTTAGACAGACCTTACGCTCATATGGCTGTCGGAGATATGCGTCGACAGTTCATGACCCTCATCGGGTTACGGCGTAGAGTAGTAGAGGATGAGATTACATCTGGCCATGTATTGCCCCAGCATTTCTTGATAGACAGATTTATCTCAGTGGATAGCTATGCTCGATACTCAGGGGATTTTACCACACCAGAGGATCAGTGGCATGTGGCCAGGGTGGATGTACTCGTGACGTGCGTAGTGGCATATGTATAAATGCCATGGTATATGGATAAGTTGGACATAGGTGTCATCATGGCAGTGAGAGCTCTCAGAGAGGATTATACCATTATTCTGATGATCGTGGCTGAGACGTTGAGGTCGACCACGTTTTGCAGAACCTACCTTGCAGGGGTATTTACAGGCAGCTCGGTCATGTTATACGTGTGGTTTATGTCACACTTGAGATCGATTGGTACTTTTCACCGACACGGGTACTGCTTTACCCTTTATATAGCTATGTCTTACTCCTTTTAGCCATCAGAGTCTACAAACGCTATGTCTTGGTGCTATGTCTTACTCCTTTTAGCCATCAGAGTCTACAAACGCTATGTCTTGGTCGGTATTATTGGCAGGGATCAGAGATCCGTTTGGCATCCTGCCATGTATAGAGCTCAACTCACCCTATAGCTTCATTACTCATGCTCCGAGCATGGATTATCTCCCTCTGGCTGGTTTGAGGGGCATGACTACCTACCACCCACTGGCTGTGATGTCACAGTTTGACCAGTTCTAGGATTTCCATCCTTTTAATAGGGCGTTAGGTTAGCTTCTCGCCACTTATCAGCAGAGGACCGATCCTGGGTGTATGCTTATTGGGATCAGCGTGAGATAACTGATTTTTCTATTAGCCATCTAGGCTGTTCGTCAGAGTATTCTGCATGGATGGAGATAGAGACTTCATCGGTTCCGATAGTATCTACAGTGCCGGGTATTGATTCAGATGGTGGATATCCCATGGAGGACATTGATTCCCACACCGTGGAGGAGCCATTCACTGGGTTGCCAGAAGCTTTTGTAGATTCTCCCAGTACTAGCACTGTAGTGATCCAACATTCAACACAATATTTTGAGCAGAGTCTTCATCTGATGACCTTTGAGAGGGATCAGGCTAGAGCCCTGCTGTTGACAACTCTTGATGGGAGAGATGCCACTCTATTAGAGAGAGACGAGGCATTAGCACATAGAGATGTCGCTATTGAGGAGCGGGATGAGGCCAGATCAGCCAGAGATGCCATGATAGTTGAGCGGGATGGCACTATATCTACCCGGGATGTAGCCATTACAGATAGTACCACAGTGAGGTCCCTTACTACTGGCATTATTATAGAGATGAGTGCATATATTGATGAGCACAGTGTCACCATACAGATGGCTGTAGATCTGTTGGCTCGTGTGGATACGCTTGTGCAGGAGACCACAATGTTACCTCCTTCTTCTGAGAGAGATGCCATGTTGGGCTTGATAGCTCGTATATACACTGATTTGTAGATGGGCTTGTATTTTCCTACACAGACTAGCTTAGCTATTTTGTCATGTACAGTTCATATTGTATATATCAAACAACATTATATAGCAGGGAAATATATTTTGATTCACTTCCCTTTTAGTTACACCTTGTTGCTTGCTTGATATCTGTCTGTTGCTTCAGGGCTTGTGATCTCGATGTATTCTAAATTCCTTCTTAATGGATGGACATTGAGATGTCTTCAGATCTTTTAGAATGGATCGTTGATCTGTGTGTATTCCCTACCATCTTTGGTGTCTTGGGACTGATTTCTGTACGTAGATGTGGAGAGGACTGTGGCTTTCCTCTCTGAGGTTGATCGCACCATAGATGGTCGCCAGTACTCCCTTATACGGGGGAGCCCAGTTAGTTCCATCTCTTATGGATTGGTGTTTCTCTTTGATGATCAACCATAGCTTAGATGGTTGCCAATTCTCCCGTTTACATGGGGAGGTCAGGTAGTTCCATCCCTTTGGTCTGAAGCCGATGAAATGTGATGTATTGAAGGATGATTCCAGTACCGTTGACAAGTTTTTGTGTTTTAGTAGGGGGTTAGAACAAACCATGAGTGGCTTCTTACGTACTCTTATTGAAGAGGAGATCAGGTCTGCGTAGTTCGAACCTGGTGTAAGAGGTTCAACGTTGTATGCGACAAAAGGATGTAGAGATGTTTTTGTTATTTTTATTTTTTGAGAAGGGTGTAGAAATGTTTTTGTTTTATTGCGACCAGACCATATAAAATATGGCTGTCTACGTACTCCCGTGCATCAAGAAGATCAGGTTAGCATAGTTCGCCCCATGTTCAGGTCGATTTGCAGCCAATGAAAAGTTTGATCCCGTGTTCAGGACAAACTGCAGGGGAAAAAGTTTAATCCCATATACAGGACAAACTGCAGGTGTGAAAAGTCTTATCCATAATAGGATAAAACTGTGGGTGTGAAAGGTTCAATCCCTGGTGGGATAACCGTAGTTGAGTAAGGGTTCAAAACCAAGTGGAGAGAAAGGATCTAGCGATCTGAAACCAGGCTGCTGGTTAGAAAAGTGTGTTTATCCCTAATAGGGTAGATGAGTGTGAAGTGAAGTTGTATGTAGTGGAGGGTTAAAAAACCTGAAATGACTGGGGGGATCTGATGATCCAAAACCAGGATGTTTGCTTGATTGTAACCTTAGACATAGCACCGTTTCATGGTGTCTGCGTTGATAAGCTGTGGAAATTCATCGTCATCCATTTCCTGTAATCTAAGAGCACCTCCTGTCAATACCTCCTTGACAATAAACGGGCCTTCCCAGTTCGGGGTGAATTTTCCCTTAGACTGATCTTGGTTGTCAATGATCTTCTTTAAAACTAAGGTGTGTTGTTTAAACTGTCGTAGCCGGACTTTTCTGTTGTAGGACCTGGCGATCCTTTGTTGATATAACTGACTATGGAAGATAGCAGCGTCATGCCTTTCGTCTATTAGAGACAATTGGTGATTCCTATCTTGTACCCATTGGTCTTCATCCAGCTGAGCGTCTATCAACACTCTGAGGGATTCCATTTCCACTTCTATGGGGAGCACTACTTCCATCCCATAGGTTAATGCGTAGGGGGTTGCCCCAGTGGATGTGCGCATTGATGTTCTGTAGGCTAACAGAGTCAGAGGCAACAAGTTAGGCCATTCTTTGTGGTTGGCAGACATCTTTTGCATGATCTTCTTGATTTTTTTGTTAGTCGCTTCAACAACACCATTCATCTTTGGACGATAGATGACAGAGTTGAGATGTTTGATGTGAAATTTACTGCACAACTCCTCCATCATTCTGTTGTTGAGGTTCTTAGCATTGTCTGATATAATTACCTCTAGTTGTTTATATCGACAAATGACATTGTTTCTGATGAAAGCAATGATGACTTCTTTGGTAACCCTAGGGAAGGAGGCTACTTCTACCCACTTGGTGAAGTAGTCGATCATGGTGAAGATAAACTGATGCCCATTACTGGATTTGGGCTCGATGGGCCCGATCACGTCCATTCCCCACATTGAGAAGGGCCAATGAAAACTCATATTGTGGAGCTCCCTCAGAGGGGCGTGGATAGCATTCCTATGAATTTGGCATTGATAACATCTCTTAACGTGATCCTCATAGTCAGCCTTGAGAGAGAGCTAGTAATGCCCTATTTTTAGGATCTTCTTTACAAGTAGAGGGCCGCTCATGTGTGAGCCACATACTCCACCAAGGATCTCATCCATGAGCCTCTGAGCTTGGTCCTTGTCCAGACATCTGAGGAGACCTAATCCTGCATCTCTTTTGTAGAGTGCATCTCTTTTGTAGAGTGCATCTCCGCCCAGGTAGAATTTCATAGCCAGTTGATGGATTTGCCTTCTTTCAGTCGGGCTCGCCTCGGCGGGTGTAGATCCATCTTGTAAGTACTCCTTGATATGCTGATACCAAGGGTGTTGGATGGGAGGTAGTTCATCTGATACTTCTCCAATGTAATTCCCATAGGCTGGAGCCTTTTATTGGGCAAATGTGAGGGTTGACATGTCTTCCTTGTCATGTATGTTGATCAAGGAGGCCAAGGTTGCTAGCGCATCTACAAAATCATTCCTATTTCGAGGAATGTGGAGGAAGGATATTTCTTTAAACTCTGAAGCCATCTGTAGAACATGCCGATGGTAAGGCGGCAAATGTAGACCTTTGGTGTGATAGATTCATGTGGTTTATCTAATTACCAACTCGAAATCTCCCAAGACAGTTAACTATCTGATGCCCATTGATTGGACAAGTTTTAGCCCCATGATATAGCCTTCATACTCAGCTGTGTTGTTGGTGTTGGCAAACTGCAATTTAACGGCGACGGGATGATGCTCCCACGTAACGGATACTAGAACTGCTTCAGCTCCAGAACCTTCCATATTTATAGCTCCATCAAAATACATCCTCCATGTTTGGTGTGCATCGTACTGATGATGTTGCTAAACTGTCATTACCCCTTCATCGGGGAAGTATGTTTATAAGGGCTTGAAATCCCCTGAAGGTGTGGTGACCAGTTGATCCGTAATTCCTTGACCTTTAATGGACTTCTGCATCACGTAGACGATGTCAAATTGTTATAGGATCAACTGCCATCTAGACAGTCGACAGTTTAGCATGGGTTTACTAAACACGTACTTGAGAGGATCTACGCGGGATATGAGATTGGTTGTGTGACCATGGAGGTAATACTGTAACCTAATGGAAGCCCATGCTAAAGCACAACAAGTCTTCTTAATCAGAGTGTACTTGTGTTCACTGCTGTTGAATCTTTTGCTGAGATAATAGATAGCTCACTCTTGGCCTCAATCATCTTTCTATCCCAACATGCAGCCCATGGCATTATCACTTATGGACAGGTACATGAATAGGGAAACATCATCCCTGGGTGGTACCAAAATAGGAGCTTTGATTAGCTATTTTTTGATCGTAAGGAAGGCCTTCTGGCACTCATCATTCCACTTCATGGAGGAGTTCTTCCTTAAAAATTTGAAAATAGGGTCACTGGTTGTTGTGAGTTAGGAAATGAACCTACTGATGAAGTTGATTCTTCCAAAAAATCCCCGTATTTCTTTCTTTGTTTGAGGAATGAGCATTTCCATGATTGTGATGCCCCCAAAATTAGGTATACATCACCCATCTTGGGTCGTCAGATACATAGTATAGAATACGAATACAACTTACTAATACAACTGTCGTGTACAATACGACAAAACATAAACTGTGAGTTTGAATACAAATATTATCTTCTAGAGAGTATTCATACTCAAAAGGAGTCCTCATTACATTTATTAACACACTATTACATAGAATAGTGAGGACTACTAACTAATACTATCATTCGGACCATCACTCCGTTCCCCGACTTGCCCCAGCTACGTTCTCATTTCCTGAAGAGAACAGTGAAAGAAAGGGTGAGCTCAACTAGCCCAGTAAGAAATATTATGACTAAGATAATGCAGAATAAATTATCATTAGCCTTCAACAATGTTAAACTGATAAAATATAATAGACATCAAGTTTAACTGCAGCGGAACAAGCAATCCATTAAAAGAGTCAAGTAGAAAATAAACTCTACAATCTTTTATGATTTAAAAGGTTTTTCAACATTGTGATCGCTGGGACTCAGCTTAATAAAATAATCCACATCATCGAATCACCCCTGTACTACGGCCAAGGATATTCGTGTATTCATTAATGGTCATGATCATGCCAACAACTGTCCATCAATGCACTACGGGCCAATGAGGACTTTTACCACATCATTTGTAACATTACGGTCATGATTATACCGAATAATCCCTGGTCATAATCATACCAAGTCCATCTATGCACTACAGGCCACAGATGACTTTCAACATTTTATAAACATGAGGATGATGACAATGATATAAGAATTCAATAAAACAAGTTCAAGAATTAATTTATCCAAGAATTAACAACGTCCAAATTGTCAACATGATACTGCTTTGTGGAGTAAAATTCAAGAATACTTAGAAGAATATTTTCATGAAAATATACTGGATGAACCGCAATTATCAAGGATATTCCACTAATTTCATGGAGTATAGAAGTCAAAACTTAACCAACTGAGTATAATAAAGAATGGAATAACAAAAGAAATCACCCGGCATGCGATAGACCGCACAGACAGGTTATTCCAACAAAATAGTAAATAATGGAACTAGGTCCGGCGTAAACGCACAGACAGGATATTTCGACAGAATAATAAATAATGGAACCAGGTCCGGTGTAAAATATTCAGACAGGATGTTCCAACAGAATAATAACAAGACGGAACCAGGTCCGGTGTAAAACACACATACATGATGTTCCAACAGAATAATAATAAAAACGGAACCAGGTCCGGTGTAAAACACACAGATAGGATGTTCCAACAGAATAATAGAAGAATGTCACCAAGTATAGGGTAGACCGCGTATACAGGTTATTCCAACAGAATAATAAGAAATGGAATAACAACAGTTCTCTTCATGAATAAGAAAAAATAACACCCCTTACCGTTTAAAGAAGAGCTGAAATAAGGAAGTAGTTAAGTAGTAGAATACTCTTCTTCTCTCTCTCTCTATAGTTTCTCTCTATAGTTTCTCTCTCTAGAGTTCAGTGAATTCG
Source organism: Panax notoginseng (assembly GCA_016801055.1). NCBI lineage: Eukaryota > Viridiplantae > Streptophyta > Magnoliopsida > Apiales > Araliaceae > Panax > Panax notoginseng. The sequence goes on along the minus strand of CM029020.1, from coordinate 181,859,176 downwards.
TAAGAAATAATGAAGGAATGAGCTGCTATTTATAGAAAAATAGAATGTATAGTAACTAATCCATGAACGGTCCAGATTGATTACTTTAATCTGACGGTCCATATTTAAAGAAAAATCTTTTAAATAAAATATAATATATTCTATTTATAGAATAACTTTAATAAAGTATTTTATTTTATATAAAAAGATGTTTCTGTTTTATTACGTTAATTATACGAATAAAACAAAACGTCATTATCGCTAAATAATTCATATTATTAATTGACAATAATTGAATCAAACTGAGTGACTTCTCACATAAGCATTAATAATCAATACCGTGTGCTACTATGCAACCACACGTATTACTGTACTTTTACTACCGAGTAGTTCAGCAGTATCAATGGTAAAACTTCCGCCGTTATTTTTAATAAAATATTTTTGTCGTTTTCTCAATCCGATAATAATTCCGTTGTGGGGTCCACCAATGATTGTGCCGTTGTACGAATATTCCCTGTTAAAACGAATATTCCCCGACCAATCGAATATTATATAACAACTTGCGTACTTTGCAAAATTTATAAATATTACCCATAACTATAACATTATATCAAATTAACTCCATAATATTCAAAAATGATATTTATAGAAAATTCATCTTTATTTATAAAAGTTGGGGTCTTACAACCTCCGCTTCTTATGAAATTTTGCCCTCAAAATTAGGGTTCGTACCTGGTATGTCAAAGAGGTAAGGATACCTTGATTTCATTTCAGATTCTAACTCCCAAGTCATCTCCTCAACATCGTGGTTTCTCCACAAAACTTTGACTTGAGGTATAACCTTGGAGCGTAGAATTTGTTCCTTCTTATCCAAGATTTGAACAAGAACTTCTTCATACGTCAAATCTTCTGCTATTTCGTCCGGTTCTAACTCAATAATATGGTTCGGGTCTTCCACATATTTGCGTAACATGGATATGTGAAAAACGTTATGAGCACGAGACATACTTGGCGGTAAAGCGAGTCTATAAGCCACAGTTCCTACTCGATCGAGGATTAAAAATGGACCGATGAATCGAGGATTGAGCTTTCCTCTTTTTCAAATCTCGTAACTCCTTTCCATGGAGCAACACGTAAGAACACATGATCTCCTATATCAAATTCCACGTCCTTTCGATGAAGATCAGCATAACTCTTTTGTCGATCTTGTGAGGTTTTTATACGTTGTCGGATCGTTTGAATCTTTTCTGTAGTCATACGTACCAACTCCGGTCCCAACAACGTTGCTTCACCCACCTCATCCCAGCATACTGGAGAACAACATTTTCTTCCATACAATGCTTCGAATGGAGCCATGCCAATACTTGCTTGATAACTGTTGTTGTAGGAAAACTCTACCAATGGTAAGAACTTGTCCCAACTTCCCTTGAAGTCAAGGACACAGAGTCTTAATAAATCTTCTAGAGTTTGAATAGTCCTCTCTGATTGTCCGTCCGTCTGAGGATGATATGCCGAACTAAATCGTAAATCTGTGCCCATAGCTTTTTGTAAACTAACCCAAAATCGTGAAGTGAATCTTGGGTCTCGATCAGAAACTATGGATACTGGCATACCCATGCAGTCTTACAATCTCGTTTATGTACATACGAGCTAGACGTTCAAGTGTATAAGTTTCTCGTATCGGTAAGAAATGAGCAGAACTGGTCAATCTATCAACAATGACCCAAATCGCATCTATACCTTGAGAAACCTTAGGAAGACCGGTAACGAAATCCATGGTAATGTGCTCCCACTTCCATTCTGGAATTTCAAGTGGTTGCAATGGACCTTTTGGTACTTGATGCTCCGCTTTGACTCGTTGACAAGTTAAACACCTTGAGATAAACAGCGCTATCTCACTCTTCATATTGCTCCACCAAAATGTATGACGAAGATCATGATACATTTTGGTACTTCCAGGATGGATTGCAAACGGTGTGTTGTGCGCCTCCATCATGATTTCATACTTTAAATCAGGATTGTTAGGAACACAAAGTCTGGAGTTGACTCGAAGTATTCCTTCTTCATCGATTCTTGCTTCCGGCATAGCACCTTCTTGCACTTTCTTCCTCATACGCATCAGCTCCAGGTCTATAGCTTGAGCAGCTTTAACTTTATCGATTAAAGTTGGTTCTACTCGTATATTCGCCATCATCACATGGGTCTCTGGAGTCTTTAACTCTATCTCCATCCTTTGCAAGTCACACAAAATGGGCCTTTGTGTTGACAATATTGCACTCGTACTTGCATATGATCTTCTACTCAATGCGTTAGCTACCACGTTCGCTTTTCCAGGATGGTATTAAATGGTATGATCATAATCTTTCAACAGTTCAAGCCAACGTCGTTGTCGCATGTTGAGTTCCTTTTGAGTGAAGAAATATTTGAGGCTTTTATGATCCGTAAAGATCTCCACCTTCTCCCCATACAAGTAATGCCTCCAAATTTTAAGTGCAAAGACAACAGCTGCCAACTCTAGATCATGAGTAGGATAATCCTCTCATATTCCTTGAGTTATCTTGATGCATAGGCTATGACTTTTCCATGTTGCATGAGAACGCATCCTAACCCTTTGCTCGAAGCATCACTGTAGATGACAAATCCCTCCGAGCCAGATAGTATTGTTAGAACAGGTGCTGAAATGAGTCTCCTCTTGAGTTCTTGAAAACTCTGCTCACATTCTTCGCTCCAACCGAACTTTGTATCTTTCCGAGTCAGCTGAGTTAATGGAGTAGCGATTCGAGAAACTCCTTCCACGAATCTCCGATAATAACCAGCTAAACCAAGAAAGCTACGTACTTCGGTCACTGATTTAGGTTACTCCCAGCTTTGAATAGCTTTAATCTTTGCTGGGTCAACCGATATTGCACGACTTGATACTACGTGCCCAAGGAATGCTACCTCCTCCAGCCAGAACTCGCATTTCTTCAACTTGGCATAAAGCTTGTATTCACGAAGCTTTTGGAGTACCAGCCTCAAGTGTTGCTCATGATCTTCACGGCTTTTAGAATAAATAAGGATGTCATCAATAAAGACGACCACAAAGTGATCCAAATATTTCTTGAATACCCGGTTCATCATATCCATGAAGGTAGAAGGAGCATTAGTCAATCCAAAGGACATGACTAAGAATTCATAATGCCCGTACTAAGTTCTGAAAGCTGTCTTTGGAATATCCTCAGTTCTAACCTTCAGCTGATGATATCCAGAACGAAGATTGATCTTTGAAAAGAATTGTGCTCCTTGTAACTGGTCAAACAGGTCATCAATACGTGGAAATGGGTACCTGTTTTTGATGGTGACATGATTCAACTCCCCATAATCAATACAAAATCGCATACTTCCATCTTTCTTCTTCACGAAAAGCACAGGAGCACCCCAAGGAGAAGTACTAGGACGAATAAAGCCAATGTCTAACAATTCCTGCAGTTGGATCTTTAACTCCTGAAGTTCAATAGGAGCCATTCGATATGGGGCTTTGGAAATGGGTTTTGTACCGGGTTCAAGGTCGATACAAAATTCAATTTCACGCTCTGGGGGTAGGCCAGGAAGTTCTTCAGGGAATACGTCAGGAAATTTATTAACAATAGAAATATCATTCAAAACTGACGTATTTTTGTTTAGATCCGGGACATGAGTTAAGAAAGCTTGACATCCATTTTTCAATAAACGAATAGCTTTATGGCTTGAGATGACAGCGATTAATTTTAATGGTTTGGTTGCTTGAATTCGCATAATAGGTCGATTAGGAATATGAAAGCTAACAACCTTACGAAAATAATCAATTTTTGCATGATGAGTAGTTAACCAATCAATCCCTAGAATCACGTCAAATGCAAGTATTTTTAATGAAATCAGATCGACAGGTAATGTGTGGGTACCAACTTGAACCAAACAAGACTTATAAACCGTGGATGTAATGAAGGTTTCTCCCAATGGAGTTTCAACAGATAAATCAAAGTCTAATTTCTCCGGAGTCAAATTTAATCGATGAGCGCAAGTAGGAGAAATAAAAGAATGGGTAGAACCGGTATCAAATAAAGTATAGACTTCGTTAGAGTTTATGATAAGCTTACCCGTGATGACCTCATTCGGGTTCCTTGCTTTCTGGGAGGTCACAACAAACGCTCTCCCTTGCACTACCGGTTTTGATTTTTCTGGGACGGCCTTTGATGTCTCCATCTTGGCTGAACTTGTTTTTGGTAAACGACAAAATCGAGCTAAATGACCTTCTCTTCCATAATTATAACATGCTTTAGACGGCATCGCGCAGTTTGGACTGATGTGCCCCTCCCCTCCGCATTTGAAACATATGATAGGTGGTCGTTCTCCTTCCTTAACAACGGGTGCTGGTGCTGACGTCTTTCCATCATTGTTGAATCTCCTCTTCTTGAAATGACCATTCTTATTGTTTTGGCCCTGATTACCACCGAAGTGGTTACTATTTCTGGCCTGTTGATTCCCTCCACGCTTGTTGTCACCGCTTCGATGACTGCTCTCACTGGTATTATCATTTTGTCGACTGCTCTCTTTTGGTTGCGTTGACTCGTTATCGCGCTCCACTAACTGAGCCCTATTCACAACATCTGAATACAAACATAGTTTATGAGAAATAAGATGTTGACGTATCTCAGGTTTCAAACCTCGCAAAAACATTCGCGTCATTTGCTCTTCATTATCCACCAAGTGGGACGCAAACCGGGACAACTCAGCAAATTTAGCCTCATACTGCGACACGGTCATATTATTTTGCTCCAATTTGATGAACTCCACCTCCTTCATGTGACGAACACTTTCGGGAAAGTATTTGTCATTGAACAGCTCTTGAAACTTCTCCCAAGACATATTCAGTGCGGCAGGTTGAGTACGCTTAATCGATTTCCACTAGTAATCTGCCTCTCCTCGCAACATAAAGGCGACAAAGGGTACCTTTTGCTCCTCGGAGCATCCAAGACATCAAATATCTTGGTAATCTGCTTTATCCATGTTTCTGCTATAAGTGATTTTGGCTCTCCCTTAAACTCTGGTGGTCCCAGCTCCTTAAACTGTTTAGCGGTGACCGTCCGAGAGTTTTCAGTGTTTCCACCTATATTTTGGACAGAAGCCACTCTCGCCTGTTGTTGCATGAACTGCATAAAGTTTCTGAACATTCCATCATTCATCATCTGGTCAGTGTTGTTGTTTGCATGAGGATTGTCACCTTTCTGATGCACATTATCCTGATTATTGATATGTGGTGAATCAACAGTCGCCTGTGCTCCATTGCTATTCTCAACATTCTCAGATGCCATTTTCAGATACTGCCACAAAATAAAAGTTAATTGATATGTCATATATTATCCTTATATGATGACCGACCAATTAAATACCATGCAAATAAACTTAGGTAGGTCATACTAGCGAAGGAATTCCCCGTCTCTCCCCTCCTAGTTCTATTCTCACATCTTAGCCAGGGATCATATTCCTAAGCTCTGATACCAACTGTGACGCCCCCAAAATTAGGTATACATCACCCATCTTGGGTTGACAGATACAAAGTACAGAATACAAATACAACTTACTAATACAACTGGCCTCAATCACTGCTGTTGAATCTTTTGCTGAGGTAATAGATAGCTCACTCTTGGCCTCAATCATCTTTCTATCCCAACATGTAGCCCATGGCATTATCACTTATGGACAGGTACATGAATAGGGGAACATCATCCCTGGGTGGTACCAAAATAGGAGCTTTGATTAGCTATTTTTTGATTGTAAGGAAGGCTTTCTGGCACTCATCATTCCACTTCATGGAGGAGTTCTTCCTTAAAAATTTGAAAATAAGGTCACTGGTTGTTGTGAGTTAGGAAATGAACCTGCTGATGTAGTTGATTCTTCCAAAAAAATCCACGTATTTCTTTCTCTGTTTGAGGAATGAGCATTTCCATGATTGTGACGCCCCCAAAATTAGGTATACATCACCCATCTTGGGTCGTCAGATACATAGTATAGAATATGAATACAACTTACTAATACAACTGTCGTGTACAATACGACAAAACATAAACTGTGAGTTTGAATACAAATATTATCTTCTAGAGAGTATTCATACTCAAAAGGAGTCCTCATTAAATTTATTAACACACTATTACATAGAATAGTGAGGACTACTAACTAATACTATCATTCGTACCATCACTCCGTTCCCCGACTTGCCCCAGCTACATTCTCATTTCCTGAAGAGAACAGTGAAAGAAAGGGTGAGCTCAACTAGCCCAGTAAGAAATATTATGACTAAGATAATGCAGAATAAATTATCATTAGCCTTCAACAATGTTAAACTGATAAAATATAATAGACATCAAGTTTAACTGCAGCGGAACAAGCAATCCATTAAAAGAGTTAAGTAGAAAATAAACTCTACTATCTTTTATGATTTAAAAGGTTTTTCAACATTGTGATCGCTGGGACTCAGCTTAATAAAATAATCCACATCATCGAATCACCCCTGCACTACGGCCAAGGATATTCGTGTATTCATTAATGGTCATGATCATGCCAACAACTGTCCATCAATGCACTACGGGCCAATGAGGACTTTTACCACATCATTTGTAACATTACGGTCATGATTATACCGAATAATCCCTGGTCATAATCATACCAAGTCCATCTATGCACTACAGGCCACAGATGACTTTCAACATTTTATAAACATGAGGATGATGACAATGATATAAGAATTCAATAAAACAAGTTCAAGAATTAATTTATCCAAGAATTAACAACGTCCAAATTGTCAACATGATACTGCTTTGTGGAGTAAAATTCAAGAATACTTAGAAGAATATTTTCATGAAAAGATACTGGATGAACCGCAATTATCAAGGATATTCCACTAATTTCATGGAGTATAGAAGTCAAAACTTAACCAACTGAGTATAATAAAGAATGGAATAACAAAAGAAATCACCCGGCATGCGATAGACCGCACAGACAGGTTATTCCAACAAAATAATAAATAATGGAACCAGGTCCGGCGTAAACGCACAGACAGGATATTCCGACAGAATAATAAATAATGGAACCAGGTCCGGTGTAAAATACACAGACAGGATGTTCCAACAGAATAATAATAAAAACGGAACCAGGTCCGGTGTAAAACACACAGACAGGATGTTCCAACAGAATAATAATAAAAACGGAACCAGGTCCGGTGTAAAACACACAGATAGGATGTTCCAACAGAATAATAGTGAAAACAAAACCAAGTCCGGTGTAAAACACACAGACAGGATGTTCCAACAGAATAATAGAAGAATGTCACCAAGTATAGGGTAGACCGCGTATACAGGTTATTCCAATAGAATAATAAGAAATGGAATAACAACAGTTCTCTTCATGAATAAGAAAGAATAACACCCCTTACCGTTTTAAAGAAGAGCTGAAATAAGGAAGTAGTTAAGTAGTAGAATACTCTTCTTCTCTCTCTCTATAGTTTCTCTCTATAGTTTCTCTCTCTAGAGTTCAGTGAATTCGTAAGAAATAATGAAGGAATGAGCTGCTATTTATAGAAAAATAGAATGCATAGTAACTAATCCATGAACGGTCCAGATTGATTACTTTAATCTGACGGTCCATATTTAAAGAAAAATCTTTTAAATAAAATATAATATATTCTATTTATAGAATAACTTTAATAAATTATTTTGTTTTATATAAAAAGATGTTTCTGTTTTATTACGTTAATAATACGAATAAAACAAAACGTCATTATCGCTAAATAATTCATATTATTAATTGACAATAATTGAATCAAACTGAGTGACTTCTCACATAAGCATTAATAATCAATACCGTGTGCTACTATGCAACCACACGTATTACTGTACTTTTACTACCGAGTAGTTCAACAGTATCAATGGTAAAACTTCCGCCGTTATTTTTAATAAAATATTTTTGTCGTTTTCTCAATCCGACAATAATTCCGTTGTGGGGTCCACCAATGATTGTGTCGTTGTACGAATATTTCCTGTTAAAACGAATATTTCCTGACCAATTAAATATTATATAACAACTTGCGTACTTTACAAAATCTATAAATATTACCCACAACTATAACATTATATCAAATTAACTCCATAATATTCAAAAATGATATTTATAGAAAATTCATCTTTATTTATAAAAGTTGGGGTCTTACAATGATGGCTTGGATTTTTGAGGGATCCATCACAATCCCTTTGTGGCTGACTAGGAATATTAGCAACTTGTCGGATTTGACGCCAAAGGCGCACTTAGCTGGATTTAACTTCAAGTTGTACTTACGCAACCTGTTGAAAAGCTTTCTGAGATGGTCTAGCACTACAACAAAAAGGCTTATCAGCGACCGCACATCTGCGACCGCATATAGTTGCAGATGGGTATCAGCGACCGGATGCAGTCGCTAATCGTAGTCGCAGAAAATCTTGTCGCTAAAATGACATCAGCGACCAAGAATAGCGACCGCAATCAGCGACCTCAGCTGTCGCTATTCTGACTCATGCTCAGTCATGTGTCAGACGTGATGTGGCACACGTGTCAGCGACCGGTAATAGCGACTGCAGGTGGTCGCTGAACTAGAAACACCTTACTTGGTCGCTAATACTGTATCAGCGACCGCGTGCGGTCGCTGACTTTGTTTTTTTTAAATATTTTTCCTGTTTTATTGATTTCCCAAAAATAACCTGCTTTGTACCTGCTTTTTATCCCAACACACAGCAGTATATATAAGCATCCATCCATCCATGATAACTACTATATGATAAACATCCATCCATACATACAGTCCAAAGAATGAATCTAAATCAACACAACACAATACAATTGTAAACATCCATATAATAGAATCGTAAACCAATACAGTCCAAAGATAAGTAGTTTAAAAGATTACAAGGCTTTTAAAATCTAAAAAACAAGTCTAACAAGGCTTTACAAATCTAACATGCATGACTGGTCTAGCTCTTCATGGATCATTCAAATTAGTACCCTATAATTAACAAAAGAATAAAACATATATGTTACATGTGTTGATACTGCTATGACTTGGGGAAAGCTAAATAATAGACAATGTACGTAATGAAACATTAAAAGTACCTGGTCGCCACCCTGATGATGTGATGCTGCTGCTTCCGCCACTGCCTTCGCCAAGTCATCAGGATTCAGAGAATGCAGATGCCCGCCCAGTATAAGAAGAAGATCACGATTTTGACAGATCGCTCTCACACAGTCAGCAGGAGTATGATAGGCTGGATGACCTGATGACTGTGTAGACTGTGTAGACTGGGTAGCAGAGCTGCCTGTGCCACTGATGGTCGGGCGTCGTCTTTGTCCTTGGCCTTTAACATAATTTTTCTTCACGACGGACGCCCTCTCCCACAATTCTTGATCAATCGCCGGACGCGGGGTGCCTTCAGGATAGCGCTCGTTCATTAAGCCCTTATAAGTGTTCTGTCAGAAGGTCAACAAATAAATAGTTAAAAATAAATACGAAATGCTAAAAAACATGACTATAATATGTTTAAAGTTAACTTATTACCGCTATCTGAACAGCATCAGGCAGACCATCACGGGTGGCCACATACACATCCAACCAATTGATAGGTTGACCTTGAGACTCAGACTCCTACAGTTCATGTTCTCATATTAATATGTAAACATATGATATTTTAGCTACAAAACATGACTGTAAACATAAAGACAAATAACTAAGCCAATAAGCTTGTTATACATACGTACCCTAGCAGCAATATGTTGCAGCTGAGATATACTGCCGCCCTTGTACGCGCCTTTTGCCTTTTCGCCTTCAGATACACCTGAGGATCTGTTCGAGGCGGCAGTCTTACGTCTCTTGACCCAGCTCTCAGCTCTCCACTGCTCACACATCTGCACCCATATGGGATGTGCGCACCACCAGGGGCAATGCTCATGCATATACTGCTCACCCTGTCCTGGATGGTCAATCTCAGCATTGTGCAGGGCTTTCTGTCGTTCTTTGTTTAGATTATCTTTAGTCCGGACGGCGCACTTCTGCCAGAACAGTGCCTGAATAACTGATGCATGTGCATCGTCCCATCTATACCGCTTCTGCAAATAAAATAACAACAATAATATTAAAACTATTATATTACCATAATCTAACATTACTAAACTATTAGTTGATTAACTATGTATTATCTATCAGAGTGATTAAATAAATATACCTGAAATTCAGCCCAAACTGCATCCTTATGGGCGAGAGGTGTGCTCACCCATGTAATCACTGGCGTAGGCCAGTTCTGTAAGCATAATTGTGAAATGCACTTCACAATTTTACTATCTTAAAAATCACTACAATATACAATAATTTACATTAAAATATATTTATAACAATGGAAATATTAAACCCTTATATATACACGATGTTTAACTTACGTGCTTTCTGGAGGAGGACGGATCTGTATAAGAATGCGATCATCCGGATTAGCCGGGGCCTTCGGCACATGATTAGGGCCCCGACCCAACCCGCGCTTTCGTGCAACAGGTTCAGAAGACATCTATAAATAAAAAAAATTAGGATGTTAGTATGAAATTATGAATGACAATTAATTGTATGAAATAGTTAACTACGATTACCATAAGTGAAAGGTACATAAACATGACTGCAAAATAGTTAACTATAACAACTACAAATGATATAGTTAAGGATATAGAGAACATTCATATCAAAGTTCATTCGTGCTAGCTTTATATCAAAGTTTGCTAACTCATTTATACAACTTTTGAGTATCTTGGAGATTCATTCATATCAACTAGTGTGCTAAGGCGCCTAACATGTTTTAAGATTATACCCTTCACAGTCCCTTTCTATAATCTTTTATGTTTTGGGATAGTCACAACTTGGTTGAGCAATTTATAGCTTTTATAACATTTTGTAGCTTTATTCTTGTATACATAAGTGTTAAATACCCTTGTTTTTCTGTTATAGCCAAAACAATCTATTTATTGACCAAGTGTGTCTAGTTACCTTCTCTGTTGCACTAGCAGTTCCCTAGCACTGTCTATTTTGGCTTAACAACACCCTAATTAACAACCAAGCTTGGCTTGACCCCGTGAGGCTTGGCTAAGCTTGGCGTGGCCTCGTGTGGACTCGCGGACCCAAGCCCAGCCCATCAGCTCCAACATCCCCTTAATAGGCTCTACTGGATCACCAATAGGCTCGTTAATAGTATAAATGTTTGCAACTACCCGACCAATAAAAAAATTTGGCCAGAGTCTCCCCTGTAATATAGACTAGCCACATGCACGACAGCATGTATATAAGGTCATTTCTAGGCACCCAAGACATAAACCAGGAATCAGTACTAGTACTGTATCCAAAAGAAACAAAATCTCCATCTAATATCAGTTGAAAACTAGATAGAAACTGAGATTATAGCATGAAACATTCAAAAAAGTAATAACACATGATCAATTAGTAACCCTGTAAATATTAAAAGATATGCAACTTAGATCTAAAACATAAATAAATATCGTCATATATATTATTTTCCAATTATAAATTTTACAATGAGTATAAATTTAAATATTTTACAATATTTATCATTTTTTAACTAAAAATGAATAAAATTCATGTATTGACTTCAAAAAAATAATTATCATTGTTTTATATTTTGGAATGGAGGAAGTATTATGTATCAATCAATTATAAATTAGTACTACAATATTACTCATCAATTAAATATATTATGGTCCTCATTAAGTTGCTGGTAATTTGTGTTGATGAGTTGGTGACTCGTCAAATATTTTTGAAAAAATAACTGAAAAAATATATAAACAACATATATGCCCTCACACAACTCATTTAACATTGAATTCCTCTAATGACAATGTTTACTCTAATAGTACTACCTTATTGCAATATTCAACTCAAAACAAATCGATTAAAGTATAATAATCACAAGATTAGCATTCTGTTTAAGGTATTAAGGGATTAAGGGGTCTAATTTAGAGATTTAGGGATTAAGGGGTTACCGGCGTGGTGCAGCGGTGGTGCGGCGGTGGTACCTCCTAGTGGCGGTGGACCGGTGTCCCGATGGCGGTGGCCGGAGTCTCTCTTCCTCTTCTTCTCTTCTCCCCCCTTTCTCCCTCTTCTCTCTGTCTGAGCTCCCTCTTCTTTTTCTCCGCCTCTGCTGTGTCGAGCGAGTGACTGAATCTGTTAATATTAAGTTTGATCAACGACCGCTATCTGCGACCATATGCGGTCGCTGATTTTAATGACATGGACTTATCTGCGACTGCATGCGGTCGCAGATATTAAGTGGTCGCATAAAACATTGGCGCCAACATTTCTAGCCAAATTTTGGGAGGCAAATTTGTACTAGCGACTGACTAGCGACCGCGTGTGGTCGCTGTTAAAATATAGTGACCATATTAAATATTGGTCACAGATGGCGGTCGCTGTTAATAATATCAGCGACCGATGGTGCGGTCGCTGATATTATTGGTCGCTGTTAGGCCTTTTTCTTGTAGTGTAGGTGGTCTTCCTCCCTTCGAGACTTGACAATGATGTCATCCACGTAGATCTCTATCTCCTTATGCATTAAATCATGGAAAAGAGACATCATGGCTCGCTGGTAGGTAGCTCCAACATTGATGAGGCCGAATGACAACCGTCTATAGTAAAAGGTTCCCCAAGGCGTGATGAATGTAGTTTTCTCACGATCCTCTTCAGTAACCATAATTTGATGATACCCCGTGAAGCAATCAGTAAAGGAGTACATGTCGTATTGAGTAGTATTGTCAATGAGAATGTGGATAAATGGCACGGGAAAGCTATCTTTAAGGCAAGCTTTATTTAGATCCCGGTAATCCATGCAAACTCGCACCTTCCCTCCTGGTTTAGGCATGGGGACTATGTTTGATATCCATTCGGGATATGAGACACCATAATGATGACTGCTTGAAATTGTTTCATAATTTCTTCTTTAACCTTTAATCTCCACTCAGGTTTTAATCGCCTGAGCTTCTGCCTGACAGGCTTAAATCCCTCTTTAATGGGGAGACGATGGATGACAATGTCAGTAGATAAACCCACCATATCTTTATGAGACCATACAAACACATCCTAGAATTGGGTTAATAGCGTAACCGTGTCATTCCTTTGGTTTGGAGTGAGGTCTGTACCAATCTGGATTAGTTTAGGGCTTTTTAAGGTTCTAAGATTGAACGAAGTGGTTTGATCAAGGTTGGGTTTAGGTTTATCTTCGACTCATTCTTTGATCTGCTGAGGTATCTCAATGTCCTCTTGTATTTCCATCAAGTCTGAGTCCAACTTTCCATCAAAGTTACAATCCTTGTGGAGAAAAGGCACCTTATCAGCAAGTATATGCACATCTAAATTCAAAGTCCTAAAACAAAATATGCTTTCACTTAATATATGAAATTATTCAATCATACAAAGTGTTAGCATGTACTGACAAAACAACTGCTGACAAAACAACTGTTAATACTGTATAGAAAAGTAAGCAATTATTATTATCTACAAGGCAGAAAGAGTTTCTGCCCGTTTTACCCTTGTCGACCAATGAAAGGAGTGCTGCTCCAATTGTCAAGGGTGAAGTCCTGATGGACTACAATGATGGAGGGGCTGTCATCGTCCTCCTTTTCTCGAATGATGACCATTACATGTGGATAATCATCGTCTGGGGTGTATCTATATGTGTGATCATCATGGACAATGATGCACATGTTTGATATCATCCTGACGATGTCTTGTTTACGTCTCCGTTCCTTTTCTTCCTCTTCGACATTTGGAGCTAGGACTTCTTTCTCCTTTACCGGTGTCGGTTTAGGAAATAACATAGCCATTACATGGGCATGCACCTTTACCGAAGACCATACAGGCTCAGGAACTGTAGGCGGAGACAATCGCCGTGTGGCTGAAGCTGAAGGAATCTGCTTGTGCTTATGAGGATTCATGCGATTGGAACTAGCAGTATATCCTAGTCCAGCTGTCCCTGTTTGACTGGGAACTTGAATGGGGCGATTGATGCCCTGATGATCTTTTCCCAACCCTTGTCCAGGTTGATAACCCAATGTCATCATTTCTTGAGTGGTCGACATTACTTCGGCAAAAATCTGGGGTATGAGAGGTGGAGCCCCAACAGGATGGTAGTGAGTGTTGCTCACCTCCAAGGCATGAAAACTGACCGGCTTAACTTCTAAATTGAAGCTGATGATTGGTATGTCACCTTGTTCAGGACATTCTAGCTCAGCATCGATAGTGACTAGGCTATTGTTAATAATGTATTTAAGTTGTTGGTGAAGAGTGGAGGGGACGGCTCAGGCCATATGAATCCACGGTCTTCCCAAAAGCATGTTGTATCCTGTGTCTATTTTGAGAACGTGAAAAGACACGCAGAATGTAGGTGGACCAATCTCCACTTGCAGTTTAATCTCCCCGACAGTATTCCGTCGGGATTCGTCGAAAGCTTTAATGATTTTATGGCTTCTTCAGATTCTGTTGAGATTAATATTCATCTTCACCAAAGTGGCATAAGGACAGATATTCAGAGATGATCCTCTGTCTATCAAGACTCCTCCTACCATATATCCAGAAGATAAAACTACTATGTGCAACGGTTTGGAATGACCGGTTCCTTTGGGAGATATATCGTCGTCAGTGAAAGATATCACATTGTTGTTAAAAATGTGATCCACCAGATACTGGAATTTCTCCACATCTATTGACTTAGGTAGTTGAGCTTCTTCCAAAATCCTGAGCAATACCTTCCTATGATCTTCGAAAGAGAAAACCAAGTCCAGTATGAAAATTTGCTGTGGAGCTTCTCTTAAGCATAAAACCACATTGGCTTCATTATGGCCTATAGTACGGAGAAATTCTTCCACTTTTTCCATGGGAATCTTCCCCTTTGACTTGATGGTAGGCTTCATCACCCGTTGGGAAAGATACTGCAGCAGTTATGTGAGATGTGGATCCTTCAGCCCCTCCGTAATTCCATGGAACTTTTTGTAGGCTAACAACAGGATATTACAGTCTACATGGCAAGATAATTGACTTTGGTGCAACCACTTGCAAAGGATTGTCAACACCCTTGAGTTGAATTGGTTGGATTATATGTGAGGGAGTAGCTACATCTGTCTCAGAAGATATGACTGCTATGACTTCCTTCCACTTAGTAGGAAATACGTCCCTACTCTCTAGTACTACAACATCATCATCTGCCATTTGCAGGACACCGCTGTCAATTAAATTTTGAAGAAGGTGGCGGTGTGCCCAACATTCTTCTGTGCTGTGATCGCGAGATTGGGAGTGATACTGGCACACCCCATTGAAATCAAACCATCTCGAACGTGGACTGATTGGAGGTAGCAGAGCTGTGATTCTTTCTTCATTTATCAACATCTACAGTATTACTTCCATCGGTTGGCCTAGGTATGTAAATTCCCTTTTGTTGGCAAAATCCCGACGGGCTTTGGCATTTGCTCTTTTTACAATTTTATCCTCCAGTGTTTCATTTTCTGGAGTACGCGGTGGAGTGTTTGTAACAAAAGGAAGGAGATTGGCATGCTCCTGACCAAATAATTGGTGTGTGACTTGGTGCTGATGGACCACCAGTTTTGCCAATTGGTTGAGTTGCTCACGCAGAGCATTCATTTTTTGTTCCATCATAAACTGAAACTTTGCATAGTCCCACTTGTCAGCATCATCCTTGCTGGTCTGGGAAGATCCATCATTAAAATTGGAACCCTGTTCACTGCTCCAATTAATCATGTTGACCTCTTCTTCTTTGTGTTGATGAAGAGGGTTGTCTTGCACATGTGGTTGATCGGGCTTGGTGACCACGATCTCACCGCTGTCTATTAAATTTTGGATCTTGTGTTTCAAGGCCCAACAATCCTGAGTATCATGTCCCGGAGCCTCGGCAAGATAAGCACACTTCCGAGTGGTATTGAAACCTTTTCCATTTGGGTTTGCTGGTGGAAGAAGATGAGTAATTTTCTTTTGAGTGGTCAAAAGATTGAGAATGTTCTCGAGTGAGTCCCCTAGGGGTGTGAACACTCAAGTGCATCTGACTTCTCCACCTTTAGGTAATGGAGGGTTTGAAGGCTGTGCTTGGAATGCGAAGTAATTCTTCCTTTGGATAGGCGTATTCTGACCGCCTTTCAGACCTTGTAGTATCAAGGAAACATCCTCCTCTTTCTTTTTATGAACCCTTCGGGGGTTGTTTCCATAATTTCTGGACTGGATGTGCTCAGCGACAGCTTTGAGGGTAGCTAGGTCTTCAATCTTTCCTGACTTCAATCCCATCTCAGCCATCTCCCCATGTTTAATCATTTCAGAGAATGGTTTTCCAATACCAGCTAAGATTCTCTCATAGAAAGGAGCTTCTTGTATGTCTATGAAGGTCATCACCATCTCAGACTCATTCATAGAGGGAACAACTTGAGCTGCAAGGCGCCTCCACCTTTGAACATACTCTCTGAAAGATTCATTAGTTTGTTTCCTAATGGGAGCTGTCGTTGATACTCCTAAATTAACCTCACTTTCACTTCACAATTTATAATAATTAGCACAGTAGCAAGTAAGGATCGATCCCACAAAGAGTAAAGTTGTTTTAGAATTATTCTACTATTTAAACAGAAAATAAAGATGGGGTTTTTAAAAATTATTTTTAAACTAAGAGAACAAGAATTAACGATGAAATTAACAAAATATGTAAAAACTTCAGTTCTGCAGTTCAGTTTCACCAAGTACAATAATCAATTAATCAAGTTATTATTATTTTTCCTTCAATGAAATTATTACCCTAGATAACAATAAGCTCTGCTATCTGAAATTCTCCTTAGATTATCACGGTATGAAACAAGCTCTCCACCAGATTCTAACTAGCATACAACCTAGAATAAGCTCTCTAGATTTAATATGATAGAAGCATTAAGAAATAGAGAATTAGGCTAATCCAAGCAACAAACACATAAGCTCGATTTGTTTAACTTGTTTTCTGATAATCTTAGTAATAAACAAAAGCTTGTCCACAATTATTATTACTAAGTTGCTACTTATGATAAAGACAGATATCAATTACACGTAATACCAATCTTAATCTAGCATATGATAATGATCAAACTAATTCAATTGGCTATATTAAATTAATTAAATCAATTAACATGCAATCAATGAAAACAGATTATCAGAAGAAATTTCACACAAGAAGAAATAAATAATAATACTCAATTAATCAATTACTTGTAACAAGGATTCACCTCCCTTTAGAACTGAATAAAAAGAACTAGCCTGACATGCTCTTGAGTCTGCATTCCAATAGATGATAGTTGATTATTGAATGAATAAAATCATGACTAGCATCCTCTATTTATAGTGCTAGACAAAGTCCTAAATCCTATAGGAAGTAGAAATCCAAACCCTAAAAGGAATTACAAATTACCCTAATTTCCATAAAGAAATAGAATTCAATTTGGAAATAAATCTTAGTCTAAAAGAAATCCTAATTACAATAGAATTGTAAAAACTATTCTTCTAGAATCTAAAATTCAGATTTGAAATTGGAATTAAATCCCACAATTGTCATGTGCTTAAACTCATTGCCGCGTGAATTCAAATCCATTTATGATACTAATTGTTGAATCCTTGATTTGTTAGGAATCCCATAAACCTTCTCCAATTTATTTCCAAAATCATGAAACCCCTTCAATTGTACCTAAAATAAAAATATAAGAATAATGAGTTTATTTAGGCACAAAACAAATACAAAAGATTAAGTATTAAGGAATAAAAATATAACATATTTCATACTCATCAAATTTCCCCACACTTATCTTTTTACACGTCCTCGTGTAAACCAAAAATTTGATTTCCAGAAAAATTCTATTCAACCATAGTGTCAAAAAAATTCAAGATACAAATCATGACTAGCAACACTAAATTTGCAGAAATCTAATCAACGCTTTATCAATCAACTTACAATTACCAACCATACCATTTCACCAATGAATTTCATTAAATCAAACTGTAGTCACATAAGTAACTTTCTCAAAATCATCATACTTACTCAACTTAGTTACCATGGAGCAAAAACCATGCACACTAACTCTTAGCCAAGAACAAATTTTTCTTGCCTTTTAATTTTTTTTCGTAGAACCTTTTTTTTAGCACAGATGAATGTATTTTCATGCTTTTCTCGTATACTTTATTCGTATACTTTTTTTTCTTTTTTTTTTGACATGTGCAATGTCTCATTTTCTTAGGCTTTTCAGAGCGAACTTTCCACCAACGACTCCCAAACCAGATGATCTTAGGGCGCTAGGTGTAGAGACACCCCTAAGGGCTTACTTATTCAAGTAACAAAGGCCACAAAAGTCGACTAGTCAAACTGCTTTTATCCATCGCACTTTTCAGCGTGAATACCGATGCTTCCCGAGGCTTAGATACCCAGTTATTTCGCACAATGGACATTGAAGCAGATTTTCAATTTTCATTTTTTTTTCATTTTTTTTTCATTCATCATTTTTTTACATGGTTCTGCACAACATAAGCAAGTTAAACAGTTCTAAGTCATGAAATCAGTGCACATAAACAACTCCACAAATAACTTAGCCAAATAAACATGATTCTCATATTCAAGTACTCATGAATCACAAATTTAATTCAAATCAATTACTATGGATCATGGCTTAGTTGTCATCATTCATTAACAAATTAAGCATCAAACAGATTCTGAATTTTAGCATTAATTTTCAATCTTTGACTTTAACCTTCGAACACATAGGCAAATAGAACCATGGAACCCAATTTTTTTTTTTTTATTATTTTTTTTCCCATCAAAATTAGATTATTTTTCCTACATAAAATAAAACCTAAATCTCCCCCCACACTAAAACCTTACATTGTCCCCAATGTAAGAAAATCAAGCAACGAAGAAAATACTACTAGCGAACATGCAATAATAATAGTAATAATAAAAAACTAAAAAGTAAAGGGATAGAAAAATCAAATCTGAGATCTTGGGTTGCCTCCCAAGAAGTTGCCCTTGTTTATTGTCATTGGCTTGACATCATCCTTCTCATCCTATGTAATTGGACTTGTGTACTTCAAGTGGACTTGTAACAGCTTCAATTCTTCATTAGGAGCATCCTTCAGATCCTGATTTTGCTCCATTCCAGCCCTCAAATCCTCCTTGCATAATTGTATTTGATCAAAAGATTTCTGCACTATAGAGTCAACAACATCAGTATAAAAAATAGAATTAATATTACCAAGATACCTTTTAACTTCATATATGCTGAACTGGACATGTGCCTCATCCAATTCCATAGTTAAGGTCCCATGGTATGTATCATGTAGTGTTTTTATTGTTTGCACCGATGTATCCTCTTTGTAAATATTTGCAGAACTTATCAAATTGCTCTCCTCTTCCACTTGTTCATCCTTTTCAGACTTTGAATACCTGATTTCTTCTTTAAATTCAGTAGTAGCCTCAAGCACTTCTAACTGGTTTCCACTAGTGAACTCCTCATCATCTTTAAGTTCTTGTTCCCTATTCGCCATTTCTTCAAGGAATTTTTTATTAGACTCTGTATACCACGTTGAATTTTTTCCAACTTTCCAATTCTTTGTTAGAATTTGGGGAAAAGGTAGTTTCAGTTCATAAGTTGAAAGAGGCAAAAATTTATGCTTGAATACATCATTGTTGTTTGTTTCACTATTGTCTGACTTGTTTTGTATTGACTTTTCTTGTTGCTGATCCTCTGCACCACATCTCAATGTTATGGCACTTACATTTTCAACAGTTTGAGAAAGTGACCTTCCTACTGTGGTTGCAAGTTGACCAACTTGGTCCCTCAAATCTTGAACAGAAGTTCTTGTCTCCTGCTGGAATTATTGTGTCTGACTCATGAACTGTTGTGTTTGGTTCATGAATGCCTTGAACATATCCTCTATAGATGTCCCAGAATTGACAGGTACTTCTTGATTTTCTGTGTGGTACTGAGGTTGAGCTTGCTGAATACCTTGCGTATTCCTTGCAGCCATTTGTCGAACTAAAATAGTTAAATCAGAAATCTGCTGCTCCAAGTCTCTCGTGCTTACCCCATTTACCCTTTGTGGTGTGTGATCCATCTTAGTTCTATACTGCTGTGAGTTAGCTGCCATGTTTGCAATTAAGTTCTTTGCCGCTTCTGGAGTCTTGTCTACCAGTGCTCCTCCACTTGCTGCATCAATCATGCTTCTTTCCATTGGTAGCAACCCCTCATAGAAGTACTGGATCAAGTAATGTTCATCTATTACATGAGGTGGACAGCTGGAACACAACTTCTTGAACCTTTCCCAATACTCATAGAGATTCTCTCTATTGAACTGCCTGATTCCACATATCTCCTTTCTTATATCGGTAACTCTTGATGCAGGAAAATACCTCTCCAAGAATAACCTTTGCATATCAGTCCATGATTGTATTGATCCTGAAGGTAGATAGTATAACCAATCTTTAGCCAAATCTGCTAATGAGAAAGGAAAAAGTCTAAGCTTGATCTGCTCCTCTGCCACTCCTTGTGCTTTCATCGTGGAACACACCACCTGAAACTCCTTTAGATGCTTATATAGATTTTCACCTGTAAGACCACAAAATGTAGGTAAAAGATGAATTAGTCTAGAGTTAAGTTCAAAAGTAACATCTAAAGTAGGATACTCAATACAAAAAGATGGTTGAGTCAGATCAAGAGTAGTCATTTCTTTCAAAGTTCTGTTATTTTGTGGCACCGCCATCTCTTCCACTTCAAATGATGGAACAAGAGCTTCTTTTATATTTACAGTCATCTCTATCTCTTGATCAAAATTTAAGTCAATAAAGTTAGAAGATTGAGTCATAAAACAAAAACAAAAAGAAAATAATAAAAATAAACAAAAACAAAGAATAAACAAAACAAATAACACTCCCCGGCAACGGCGCCAAAATTTGGGAGCTGTCGTTGATACTCCTAAATTAACCTCACTTTCACTTCACAATTTATAATAATTAGCACAGTAGCAAGTAAGGATCGATCCCACAAAGAGTAAAGTTGTTTTAGAATTATTCTACTATTTAAACAGAAAATAAAGATGGGGGTTTTTGAAAATTATTTTTAAACTAAGAGAACAAGAATTAACGATGAAATTAACCAAATATGTAAAAACTTCAGTTCTGCAGTTCAGTTTCACCAAGTATAATAATCAATTAATCAAGTTATTATTATTTTTCCTTCAATGAAATTATTACCCTAGATAACAATAAGCTCTGCTATCCGAAATTCTCCTTAGATTATCACTGTATGAAACAAGCTCTCCACCAGATTCTAACTAGCATACAACCTAGAATAAGCTCTCTAGATTTAATATGATAGAAGCATTAAGAAATAGAGAATTAGGCTAATCCAAGCAACAAACACATAAGCTCGATTTGTTTAACTTGTTTTCTAATAATCTTAGTAATAAACAAAAGCTTGTCCACAATTATTATTACTAAGTTGCTACTTATGATAAAGACAGATATCAATTACACGTAATACCAATCTTAATCTAGCATATGATAATGATCAAACTAATTCAATTGGCCATATTAAATTAATTAAATCAATTAACATGCAATCAATGAAAACAGATTATCAGAAGAAATTTCACACAAGAAGAAATAAATAATAATACTCAATTAATCAATTACTTGTAACAAGGATTCACCTCCCTTTAGAACTGAATAAAAAGAACTAGCCTGACATGCTCTTAAGTCTGCATTCCAATAGATGATAGTTGATTATTGAATGAATAAAATCATGACTAGCATCCTCTATTTATAGTGCTAGACAAAGTCTTAAATCCTATAGGAAGTATAAATCCAAACCCTAAAAGGAATTACAAATTACCCTAATTTTCATAAAGAAATAGAATTCAATTTGGAAATAAATCTTAGTCTAAAAGAAATCCTAATTACAATAGAATTGTCAAAACTATTCTTCTAGAATCTAAAATTCAGATTTGAAATTGGAATTAAATCCCACAATTGTCATGTGCTTAAACTCATTGCCGCGTGAATTTAAATCCATTTATGATACTAATTGTTGAATCCTTGATTTGTTAGGAATCCCGTAAACCTTCTCCAATTTATTTCCAAAATCATGAAACCCCTTCAATTGTACCTAAAATAAAAATATAAGAATAATGAGTTTATTTAGGCACAAAACAAATACAAAAGATTAAGTATTAAGGAATAAAAATATAACATATTTCATACTCATCACCTAACTTTAGTAATTTGGTACCGGTCAGGGGCCATCTGAGATTGGAAGCTGTACTGAGTAAGGAAGGCATGAGCTAGCTCTTCCCAGCTATGTATCTTGGAATTGTCTAATCTGGTGTACCACGATCTGGCTTCTCCAGTAAGACTCTTCTAGAACAGCTGCATCCTGAGCTTCTCATCCTCGGTATAAGATCCGAGTTCTCTAATGAATACCTTTAAATGTGTGTAAGGGTCTCCTAACCCGTTATATTTTTTAAAGTCAGGAGTCTTGAACTTCTCTGAATAATTCACACCAGGGAATATACAAAGGTCATCATATGAAACACTCCCATGTGCTTCAATCCCTTTGATAGAACGGATGGTCTCTTCCATTTGAAGGACTTTTTTTTTGATATCACCGTTGTCTAGATTTTCTTTGAGATGGGTGGTATCATGAATTTTGTTGGTTGAATCCAACTGATCATCAGGCATGGGAGCTTCCTTGTCCGCACCTTGTGTTCCTCCATGTGCAGAGGATTCAGTATGTATGGGTATCCTTGTACCTTGAGTAGATTGGTGTAGTTCTTTAAGCAAAATAGCCAAATCTATGATTTATTTACTTAATCCGTCGAATTCTTCGTGGGAGACAGGATTAAGATTAGTCTGGTCAGATGAAGACATAATTGGCTGTAGGCTCGTGGCCTTTTTGGACTTTGACCGGGTAATAGATCCGATTGTTTCCCTGCGAAAAACTGACGTAGTTTAGTTTTAGGGAATGTATAAATGTTGACATGCTATATGATTTATCCGTTTTAGGAGTATTTATCTTGCTAAATGGATGTTAGCTGTTTGTAATACATGATATCATGTAAAATATGCATGTACGCATATTTCTTCATATTTTCCATTACATGGAGATCAATATGGAATGAAATTACAAGCAATTGACTTTACGAGTAATTTTAAAATGGGAAAGCATGAAGAAACTTCCCTCCGCGTTTGGTTTATCAGAGGCTGACCTATCTTAGGCTACTCTCGCGACTTTTTGGCATGAAGGTTCGCAAATCATCACAATTTACTCGACGAGAAGTTAATCTGGTCTTTCAACTAGAGCGAATTTGGGTGGTGTCTTTCTTGAGCCTCGTTGGAATTAGTCTTCCTACGAGTCCAGTAATCAAACACCGACAGGATAGCCTCCTGATGGAGGAACCACAAAACATACATTCACATACAACGTGTCTCACCGTTTATGAAAATGATGACATGTGTGAAGCACTAATATCACAAGCAGATATAGTGTAAAGCATTAAGTACAGTAAATAAATGCATTCGTACACATCCGTCACATGTAAATGTAATATCCACACACAAGCATATAACAGTTTTGAAAAGCTTGTAGTAGCAGCTT
The DNA here is from genome assembly GCA_016801055.1 of Panax notoginseng. Classification (NCBI taxonomy): domain Eukaryota; kingdom Viridiplantae; phylum Streptophyta; class Magnoliopsida; order Apiales; family Araliaceae; genus Panax; species Panax notoginseng. The sequence goes on along the minus strand of CM029020.1, from coordinate 181,835,464 downwards.
AAGTCCTCTTACTGGAGTCCCCAGTAGAGTCGCCACCTATCGACGTCGGGATTTTAATTATCCCTTTTCTGTTCTTGTCTTTTGGTGTTCTCATGTTAGGTGAGATTTGTTTGAAAAAATAAGTTGTGAAAAGATCCGACATGTATATGTCGACGATTGGACAGTAAGAGTCGCCAGTTGGTTTTTTAAATGGTTGTACCAACACAACCGAGAAAAGGTTTGCACATTGACCCAGTGATGTGGCACTGCTTAACGGGTCTGTGAAACCGATATTCATTAGGATCCGGGGACTTGGTTATGTGGAGGGAAGGTGTTAGGCACCCCCCGACTTCCGTGTTGACATGGTGACCGCCACTTTTCAATTAAACTGTTATATGAATATGTGTGTGTGTGTGGATCAATGTGCAATTATCTAGAAGTAGTGCTATGCCTCGTTGCACCTATATACAAAGGCTTTGAATTTCTGTATAAAATTCAATTTTAATAAGATATAGCAGTGATGTTTTGTGAAAAGAGATTTTTTCAAACCCTTGTGCTCAATAGTAATTGAGGTCTTTGATACTTCCATTTTATTAGGTATTCAACTTGATTGCTTTTATTTTTCAGATGCGAAGCATCTTCGAGAAAATAATATACATAGCAGTGTCAAGCTCCTTGTGGGCATGAGAGTCATCTAAGGAAATTCGAACACCATGAATAATTTACAAGCCGTGTACAGCTGAAAATGTCCATCACGGGAACCGAATCTAGATTCAATAGATTGAATCTGTGATCACATGATTCCTAGGCTCACATTATGTAGCAATTTATATGAAAGTTGTAAACAGTTATATATATAAAAGCAGTATATATATATATATATATATATATATATATATATATATATATATGTGTATGTGTGTGTGTGTGTGTGTGTGTGTGTGTGTGTGTGTGTGTGTGTGTGTGTGCAAACAATCAACCACCACGAAGCACCTCCACGGGGGATTGCAAATGTAAATAAAGCAGTAAAAAACCAATCAACCACCACGAAGCACCTCCATGGGGGATTAGAAATGTAAATAAAACAATAAAAACCAATCAACCACCACGAAGCACCTCCATGGGGGATTGGAAATTATAAATAAAGCAATAAAACGATCAACCACCTCGACGTAAACTCTAGGCGGGACAAAACGTAAATAAAGTTATAAAAGGCCACGAAGTAAACTCCAGGCCAGACTGAAATGTAAAAATATATATATATATATATATATATAGAGCAAGGATCAAGAGCATTCCTCTCTTAAATAACATTCCTCCTTAAATAGCACTCCTTTATTAAAACTACGTCGTTTTGGAGTGCCTTAAAAGAGAGTGGTCCCACTTGTTTTCTTTTTATTTACAAAAATGCCACCCGCGGCCAATCCAAAACGACGTAGTTTTAATAAAGGAGTGCTATTTAAGGAGGAATGCTATTTAAGAGGAATGCTCTTGATCCTTGCTCTCTCTCTCTCTCTCTCTATATATATATATATATATATATATATATATATATATATATATATATATATATATATATATATATAGAAAGAAATAAAAGCCACGGACCGAAGTCCGGGCATACACAAGCTACACGACTCTCAATGTGAAGAATTGTGTGTGCACAGTAGTGGAGAAAGGCTTTAGAAAGTGGAAGAAGGCTTATAGTGGACTGCCAAAGAAGACTTCAATGACTTTAAATGGATGAACACTCGACTCCCGTCGGTAAAAATATAACAATATAGAAGCTAACAAGTGTTGAAAATGAGAAAATACTCAGTTTAGGGTGTGTACAGAGAAAATTGGACAGGGCTTCACCGCCTTTTCTCTATGCAAAATGGCTGCCCCAATCCCTCTATTTATAGAGGGGGGAGCCGCAGGTGTACCTGCGGCAGCTGCAGATGCACTTGTGGCTGTCCGGTGTGCCCCGGGTTCTGCGGGTCCTGCCATTTTGAAATACGTGCACGCGTGCAATGTGTTGTCCGCTCAAACTTTCAGAACTTCAATTCAGCCATCCGATCGAGGTGTATAAGACCTTTTACGGCATGCTGTTGTCAAGAGCTACACAATGACATGGGATTATAGGTTGTACGAACTCAAGAAGATGGGACCATGCCCTTGGTCTTCAAGCTTCAAATTCTATCCGTTGTGTTGTCTTGTGTAGTAGTCACTCGGGATTGGAGCTCCTTGGTTCTTGTAGAACATTTCTATGTAGAATGTATGTTTGAATGTTGTTGAGACAACGCAATATGGGATTAAGATGGCAAAATGATTATTTTGCCCCTCATCGGGGTTATCTCCGGTTTGAGCTGTTTTAGCGGTCGTTACTCAGGGTTATCTCTGAGATTGGACTGATGCAGGTGTTGACCATGCTCAGGGTTGTCTCTGAGGTGTGCCTAACTTCCCAGGGTTATCTCCGGGCTCGGAGAATGAGTGCCTCGGGGTTATCGCTGAGTGTTGAAGCTGATCACATGGGTTTGAAACAAGTATTTTCGGGGTTATCTCCGGAACTGCAACTGCATGCCTCGGGGTTGTCTCCGATGTTGATACTATCTTTCTCGGTGTTATTTTCGGGACTGAGACTGAGTATCTCGGGGTTATCTCCGAGATGAAATGGTCTTCTCTGGTGTGATTTTCGTCATTTGAACTGCATTCCTCGGGGTTATCTCCGAGGTTGAAACTGAAACTCTCGGTGTTGTTTCCGGGACTGAGCTGGATGTCTCGGGGTTATCTCCGAGATGGTGATAACTGAATATCCCAGGGTTGTCTCCGAGATTGAACTGAACTGTCTTCTAGGGTTGTCTCTGAAAGACAATTTTGTCCTCCTGCAATGTTAGTAACAAGTATGCAGAAAATTTCGAGTGTCTACATCTCTTATGTGTGCTATTTATGCAGCTATATTTATATTTACAGATGAATAGTCTAGCCCGACATGCTATGTAGGTGCTTGAAGTATCTTACTAATCTAGTGAAATGAGTTTCCTACAATTGGTGTAACGATCGAGAAATTTGTAATTTAATTTAAATATTTATTGAATTAAATAAATATTTTAAATATTTTATTTATTGAGAAAAATAAATAATTGATGAATTGTGGTGAATTAAATTAATTAATGTTAATTAAATTAAATAATTGTTTAATTGTTTAATATTTAAGAGAGTAATTAAATTAAATGAATTATTTAATTTAATGGAAATAAATAAATTAAATAAAGTGATGTTTCTAATTTATTAATTAAATTAGATATATAATTATTTATTAATTATAAGTATAATGATAATAAGATTTTTCATATTATTAATTTAAATTAATTAAGCTAAAGTTATTTAATTAACTAGAGTGTGACACATAAAACTATATGATATAATATTATTAAAATAATCTAGTTTGGGAATTATGTGGTTAGCCAAACATGGCCTTGTGGCCTTTGGCCTATTCAACTGACGCAAACCTTTTATTTTATAACTGAAAGAGAACGTGGGTTAGTGGGAGTCAGTTTATGTTTTACGCTTCTTATTTCCCTAAGGCTAGATAATTTTGTAGTACAGAGAGTTTGGAGAGCTTGGAGGAAGAGAAAAAAAACTCAGTAATATAGAGAGTTGGAGAAGAAGGGTTGGGAAAGATTTCTATCATCTTTTGCTAGCCAACAATCAAAGAATAAGGTATAACCAATTCTAATTTTTAACTCTTGTTTTCGTGAAATTTCTATGGATAGTGGTGTTAGATTGATACACATATATGTATATATGATTTATAATCTGTTATCTAGCATATGTAAGTGTTATTTGATGATTAAAAGCATGAAATTAGTTGTAGTAGAAAGAGTTCATATAATAGTGATATGTTTATATGATGTGGCTTTAGAAAGTACCAAATTTTGTGCCTTATATGTGTTGTAATCTACGAATTGAAGATTGGATTGTGATAATATGTTAAGAAATGAGAGCAGCGCAGTTTAAATCATATCAATTGATTAAGAAACGAGTTCGTGGCGATCAAATTCGTTAATAGTGTAAAAATGATGAAATTTGGGAAAAATATAGTTTTGATTCTTTAAAATGATGTTTATGTAATGTTTTTGTATAAAGAATGGTGTTTAGCATGTATAACTATAATATGGAAAAGTGTTAGATGTTGAATTTGGGAGAAATTCTGTAGAATTGGATTTTTGGCCTATAACAGAGTATTAGTTCATGTTTGTAAAAAACTGGAACTGAAGCATCGCGTGGGCGCGAGGTTGTCGCGGGGGCGCGCAACTTATGGGCGCGGGCGCGGGCGAGCGGTTACTCAGTATATTACTCGCGCTACCGCGTGAGTAGCCAGTCTCAGACAGTGAAGTCTGCTTAATTGCAGGTCATGTGTGTGACACCCCCAAATCCGGTACTTCTATTTCCACAGGATTCGATGTTCATGACACAAATATCATCTATCTACGTACCCATAATAAATGCAAACCATGCAATAGATAGAATTAAAATCTTTCCTTTAAGGGTTACAACATCTGAATAATAATAATAAAATCCCAGGTTAAACTAACCTTAAATATCTGTGCGGAATCATAAACAATAAGTCTTAAACTATAACATTAACTCAAGTCTTAAAAAAATACATCGTTAAATAAAACAACAGGTCTTCGTCACTTGCTAACTTTGCCCTTGCATTTACTAGTGGAAGGTTCATCAGTTCTTTTGCTCTTAACTGCAATGTTATTATTAAGCAAGAGTGAGCACAAATGCCCACAAGTATAAAAATGAAATAACAGTATAATAACATGCGAATAAATCAAAGACATCTGAATAAAAACTCAACTTTTGAATCAAGAATGAATAACAAGAATCAAAAGAATTATGAGGGTCATAAGACCTTGAACCATGTCCTAGGTTAACAAGAGATATACTTGAAACCTTTAACAGTCATAAGACTATGGACCTTCTTCTCGTACTTAGGGGGATAAACCCTTAGTACCATACTGTGCACAATATCTTAACGCTAAAGCGTAAATAATCCCCTGTACAGGGTTGTTCATCTCAGTTTGACATTCGAGTCCGCACCAAAGGAAGTTTGGTTTGGATAATTCATCAAGGGTTCTGAAATTTAGAACGCTCATCAACTATGGACTAGTTGAATCATTAAGGTTTCACTAGTCTAATAAGGTTCAACAATAATGATATTCAATTTGAATAATAATCTCAAGAAGTATACAATAGAATAATTATTGTATAACTAAATCATACTTTGAAAAGATAATCAATCTTTAATAAATTATTTGAACTTGAATAATAGTAACGATAGTTTATTCAAGGTAAATAATAAGCTAGAACAATAATGACAAGTAGGGTTAGGGAACTTGCTCAAATTTAAGAGTTTAAGTTTAGAAAACTTGTCTCGTGCGTAGATTACACTTTAACTAAGCACGTTCTTTGATTTAAATCCTACATACCATTCACATTTACAATACCAGTTAATTATAACTTAACTAATCAATATAAACCCATTCTCTTTGTCTACTTTGATTATTGACTATACTTAATCAATTTACCACTTTGTCACATAATTTGTACTTCATAAATTATCAAGCTAATTATGTAATTAATAATTCAATTCACATATAATTATGTTATTTACATGTTAAACAACTATTTTATCATCACATTATACTTCTAACATGTTTACATGTTCATTACATTAATTCACTAACATATTGTTAGGCCTAAGCATATTTTTTTTAAAAAAAATCTCATTCTTGAACTTTCTAGAGAGTGGCGCTGCGGCGCCACTGTTATACATGACCTTCGCGCTGCGGCGCGACGGCGCTGCGGTCTGAGACTTGGCGCTGTGGCGCTGTGGCGCGGTGGCGCTGCGGCGCGAGAAATGAACTGGGAGTTGGCGCCGCGGCACGAAACCCCAGACTTTGAATTTCCAGTTCGCGAAGAACACAGAATTCAGCGAAATCAACACTTCTTAAACACTAATTTCACCAAATTACACATACCCACATGATATAATTCATATATAATCATTACCCAACAATTATAGAATGATTTTAACCCATTAAAACATATAATTACAGAATTAAAATATGCAAATCGTACTGTTCTTGATGTTCTTGAAGTATTAAACATAAATTCCTAAAATTCAACGCCATAGATTCGTTATAAAGCCAAATCCGTTCATTTAAAGTTTGGTCTCTTTGTATTAACATGCATAATAAAATACGAGTGTAAATTTTACGAAAATATTTATGTTTGACACCTTAAAGTTACGTATAAGGCTATATGGCCAAAATCCAAACTCTGTATATTTTGAAATAACAAGTCATCAATAATTCGACATGTTTTCATGAATTTGATGATATGGAATCATGCAATATATATATAAAACACTATGTGATACATCTTAACCCATATATTCATATAAGCCTTACAAATTCCCATCATAAAACTTTACAGTACTTGAAAATCATTTGTATAAAAACTTAAATACGTAAAATTAGAAATTGGGTTTGGGAGAAATTACCCAGAGTATAAACTAATGGAAGAGATGATCAGTGGTGATTCTATCACAAGTAATTGATAATTATACACTCAAGCTTTTCTCTCAAATTTCTCAATCTTTCTCTCTGTGAACTTTACGGACTTAGGAAATAATAAGGAAGAAATAAAAGACGTAAGATAATAAGGGAGAAAACTGACGCGCATCACGGTCAGTTGCCCATCATGGGTTAACTGGCCATAACTCCCTCTAAGGCCACGTTTGGCTAGTTTAATATTCACAAAACCCATTAATTTAATAAAGTTTTATCATATAGTTTAATTCATGTCACACCCAATTCAAATATCTTATTTAAATTAATTAAATAACATATAATAATCTATCATAAATTCACATAATCATAAAATAAATTTTCTCATTAATTAATAATGTCAAATTATTAAATCTCTAATTAATTATTACATCAATTAAAATAACATGGCTTATTAAATATTTCTTTTAATACAATAAGCTCACATAATCACATACTTCGAATAATAAAATTCTACACATTAATTTAATAAATGTAACACATATAATTAAATTAATCTACCCACAATTGCATCAATTAATTATTTAATCTAATAATTAAATCATCAAAAATATTTATTTAATTCAATAAATATTAAAATTAAATTACAAAAATCTCGTTCGTCACAATGTGTAATGGACTTATATTAGTTTAGCATGCATGTTAATAATGTTAAGGCACAATATAAACTACAATAACATATTGTCATGCGTTGTTATATACAGTGTAAAAGAATTTAAGTGATTACTTGAATAAGTTATGTAATGAACTAAATGTGATGTTTTCAAAAGTTAAATATAAATGATAAGGTTTATAGTGTGATTTCAGAATCGTTAAGGTGTTAACCAACGTGGTTAGGTGCTAGGATAGGGTTATAACCTAAATGATGGTTTAATACCCATAGTGTTAATATTCATACAGCTAATTGTTGTTGCGATTGTAATAATGTATGTAGGATAATTGGAGATTATTTTACACTTGTGTAGCTTACAAACAAGGCAAGTTCTCTAACTCTACTTTCATAATTATGCAAGTTTTTAAACTTTAACTCTTACATTGAGCAAGCTTTCTAACTTCATTCTTTTATTAATGAATGCAAGTTCCTAAATTCTATTAAGCAATATTATTGATTCTATTCTTATATACGATTGATTATGCTCTTGTAATCTAATTCGTTACATCGAGCAAATTTTACTTTTCTAATTATTATACAAAGCATACATTGTTTTAATACGTCGATTCAAATGAGATTGTTCTAACTCTTTTGAACATAGTACTTTGCATGTGTATCATGATTGTTCAGTTATATATTGTTAATATCCGATCTTTGACTTTGATAGCCTTGTTCAGTTAGGCACTCTTGTATTAAATCTTTATTGATGGCAATTGAATAAGTGTTCTAAAATTCTAGAAACACTGATAAGCTAGTTCCAATCTAAACTTTCTTTAGTGCGGAAATTCTAAATTCAAACTGAGACGAACAACCCTAACATAGGGGATTTTGTACGTGTAACGTTTAGATGTTTGTGTACAATACATGGTACAAAGAGCTGATCCCCCTAAGTAAGTTAAGAAGAGTCTGTACAGTCTAATGACTGTTAAAGTTAAGGTAATAATACCTAAATACCGGAGACATAGTTCGTGGTCCTAAGACCTTCAGCTAATTAAAGTTTAAACTTGTTTCCTATTTTTGATTCGCAGAACAAGTTCATTATTGTTCAGCATTCGTTGTTCATTCTCATGTTGTTATTACTACTCTTTATATCAGTGAGCAATTGTTTGCTCACTCTTGCAATTAACAATGCATCTAAAGTCGAAAGAGTTGATGAGCTATCTACCAGCAAAGGAAAGGGCAAGATGTTCAAGTGGTGATGAATTATTTAGAATTTATTTAAAACGCATGATGTTATAAGACTTGTTTTCCTTTATAATGTTTTCCGCAATTGATGTAATAATTTTAAGGTTAGATTACCTGGGATTATTTTTGAGATGTTGATGTAACCCTTTAATGGGAGAGATTATTGTTGAAGTTATTTAAATTATGTCTTTATCCTTTATCATGGGTAGTTAGATGTAATTATTTTGATAGTGAGCACCAAATTCGTTGGAAATGAAGTACCCGAATTTGGGGGGTGTCACAATTGGTTTGTGTGTAGGTTAAGGATAAGTGTAACTTCTAGGATTGGGATTTTGTTAAATAGGAGAAAGGTTATAGGCTTTCTAGGTGGAGAAGAGTTAGAATTGGCTGTATGTAAGACTTTAGTTTCAGAAATAGTAATGCAAGTATTGAGAAGAGTTGTGCTTAATTAAGGACTAACAGGGTTGAGGGAGGGGGAAGTGTTACTTAAAACCCAATACTAGCAAAAAGAAAATTAGGATACTGTAACGATATATGTGAGAAATATATTGTCTTAAAAGTTTCTTTTTTTGGTTGGTAAGATAGAATCTTCAATAGGATTGTAGCTGGATTTTTAGGGTTGCATAAAAGGATAGTAATAATATAATATAGCAAAAAAGAGATGATGATTGTCAAGGCACCAGTTGATGTAGTAGCTTAGTAATAATATAATATAGCAAAAAAGAGATGTTTCCTTATGATAAGGCCCGTCATTCCTTATCCCTTAAAAATTACATCCGTTAGTTAACATAGCGGACAATCCAAGGCACCGTTACTGGGGGCATAATCGACCAAGATTTTTTTTTCTTATATATATATATATATATATATATATATATATATATATATATATATATAGGGGAATGATCTATAACACACGTTAGTTATGGACATTGTTTCAGCTAACTGTTATTCAATCGTCCAAAATTAGATCGAATGGTTATGGTAAGGGCCCAGCCGTCAGAGGGAGTAGCGACCAACGATATTTTTTTTAATTTTCTATGTTAGCTGCTAGAGGGAGTAGCAGTCAGTCAAAACATTGTCGTTTTGACTGACCGCTACTCCCTCTATCAGCTAGCATAAAAAATTAAAAAATTAAAGGTGTTTTGGGGATTTGGCCTAACCGTAGGAAGGAGTAGCGACCAGTTTGACCAGATCTTAGGACATTCATCGAACATTTTACTCCATTCCCATCGATATGCTTAAAAGCTACAGAAATTTAGCTTCAGAGATAATTTGCTAATTTTGAGAGTAGAAGAAATCACTTGTTCGTGCAATCAATTTTTGGTAAGTATTCATCAATGACTTTCATTTGCTACAAATATATTTTTATCTAGCTCTTCTGAATCTCTTGCTAATTTAGATTGTAGAAATGAATCGAAGTATGTTAATGATGTTGAAAATAGTAGTAAAGAGGTAATGGTTCCTTATGTTGGTCAATTACTTTCTAAATTGGAAGAAGCTAAAAATTTCTATAGATCCTATGACCAAAAATGTGGATTTGAGATTAGGATTGATACGAGTTGTAAACATGCTCACAGTAATTATTTAACGTCAAAGTTATATGTATGTAAAAAAGATGGTAGACCAACTGTTGTAAAGAATTCATTAGATGATGAATGTGATAACGATAAGAAAACAAGACAACGAGACTCAATTGGTCGAACACTATGCAAAGGTAGAATGTATGTTGTCCATCGTAAGAAAGAAGATAATTGGCATATTTCGATTATTGAGTTGGATCACAATCATTATTTAGTGACACCTACCAAAGTAGATTTGATTGAGACACATAGAAATATTACGTCGGTAGTAAGAAAATTAATTGACACATTAAATAAGACGGGTATTGGAACAAGTCGGATGATGAATATTTTAAGCACAATGGGTGGAGGGATGTAAAATGTAGGTTTTAGTGACAAGGATGTTCGTAATGTAGTTAGAGATTTAAGGAGTGACTTGGAGGATGAAAATGATGCACATGCAACAATTAGTTATCTGAAAAAATTTTGTTCTGGCAGTGCAAGTAAATTTTTCTTTCGTGTCAAATTAGGTGAAGACAATCACATAACTTGTATTTTGTGGGTAGACTCTCGATCAATATTTATGTGTTAACGTTTTGGAGAGGTGGTTACATTTGACACTACGTATAAGACAAATAGGTATAATATGCCATTTGTTCCATTTACTAGGGTCATCCACCATTATCACTCTGTTTTATTTGGATTTGCACTGTTAAGGGATGAGACAGAAGACACTTTCATTTGGGTCTTAGAGACGTGCCTTGAAGCCATGGACTACAAGGCTCCTGTAACCATTATCACTGACTAAGATAAAGCCACGAGCAATGCTATTGGTAGGGTACTCCTATCCACTCATCATTTATTGTGTTGTTGGTATATTAGTAATAAATTTCCAGAAAAATTGCATCATGTTTATGCGGAACACCCATCATTCAAAGACGATTTTAACAACTGTTTGTATAATTCATTGTCCATCGGCGAGTTTGAAAAGTGTTGGGAAATCCTTAAGAGAGAATATGATTTGTCTCAAAATGAATGGCTCATAGTTTGTATAATGTGAAGGAGAAATGGATAAGTGTATATACAAAGAGATATTTTGTGTGACGCCCCCAAAATTAGGTATATATCACCCATCTTGGGTCGCCAAATACATGGTACAGAATTCAAATAAAACTTAATTATACAACTGTCGTGTATAATACGACAGAACATAACTGTGAGTTTGAATACAATTATTGTCTACTAGAAAGTATCCATACTCAAAAGGAGTTCTCATTACAATTATTATCACACTGTTACATAGAATAGTGATGACTACTAATGCTATCATCTAGGTGCATCACTCCGTTTTCTGACTCGTCCCAACTATATTCTCATTTCCTTTAGAGAACAGTGAAAGAAAGGGTGAGCTCAACTAGCCCAGTAAAAAATATTACGACTAAGATAATGCAGAATAAATTATCATTAGTCTTCAACAATGTTAAACTGATAAAATACAATAAACATCAAGTTTAACTACAGCGGAACCAGCAATCCATTAAAAGAGTCAAGTAGAGAATAAAATCTACTATCTTTTATAATTTAAAAGGTTTTTCATGACTTTTATCGCTGAGACTCAGCTTAATAAATAAACCACATCATCAAATCACCCCTGCACTACGACCAAGGATAATCTTTAGTATCACGACCACGAATTATCCATGCACTACGGCTAAATATAATCATGTTTTCATCAACAGTCCTGATCATGCCATAAAACAATTCATCTTTGCACTACGGCGAAAGAGAATTCATAGCCATAATCATACCAAAAACTGTCCATCAATGCACTACGGGCTAATAAGGACTTTTTCCACACCATTTATAACATTACGGTCATGATTACACCGAATAATCCCTGGTCATAATCATACCAAGTCCATCTATGCACTATAGGCTACAGATGACTTTCAACAAAATAAAAACATGAGGATGATGACAATGATATAAGAATTCAATAAAACAAGTTCAAGAATTAATTTATCCAAGAATTAACAACGTCCAAATTGTCAATATGATACTGCTTTGTGGAGTAAAATTCAAATATTCTTAGAAGAATATTTCTATGAAAAGATACTAGATGAAGCGCAAATGTCAAAGATATTCCACTAATTTCATAGAGTATAGAAGTCAAAGTTTTAACCAACTGAGTATAATAAAGAATGGAATAACAAAAGAAATCACCATGCATGCGATAGACCGCACAGACAGGTTATTACAACAGAATAATAAATAATGGAACCAGGTCCGGCGTAAAACGCACAGACATGATATTCCAACAGAATAATAATAAAGACGGAACCAGGTCCGGTGTAAAACACACAGACAGGATGTTCCAACAGAATAATAATAAAGACGGAATCAGTTCCGGTGTAAAACACACAGACAGGATGTTCCAACATAATAATAATAAAGACGGAACCAGGTCTGGTGTAAAACACACAGACAGGATGTTCCAACAGAATAATAGAAGAATGTCACCAAGTATAGGGTAGACCGCGTATACAGGTTATTCCAACAGAATAATAAGTAATGGAATAACAGAAGTTCTCTTCATGAATACAAAAGAAATAATACCCCTTACCGTTTTAAAGAAGAACTGAAATAAAGAAGTAGTTAAGTAGCAGAATACTTTTCTTCTTTCTCTCTATAGTTTCTCTCTCTAGAGTTCAGTGAATTCACAAGAAAATAATGAAGGAATGAGCTTCTATTTATAGGAAAATAGAATGCATAGTAACTAATCTATGAACGGTCTAGATTGATTTACTTTAATCTGACGGTCCATATTTAAAGAAAAATCTTTTGAATAAAATATAATATATTCTATTTATAGAATAACTTTAATAAAGTATTCTGTTTTATATAAAAAGATGTTTCTGTTTTATTACGTTAATAATACGAATAAAACAAAACTTCATTATCGCTAAATAATTTATATTATTAATTGACAATAATTGAGTCAAACTGAGTGACTTCTCACATAAGCATTAATAATCAATACCGTGTGCTGCTACGCAACCACACGTATTACTGTACTTTTACTACCGAGTAGTTCAACAGTATTAACGGTAAAACTTTCGCCGTTATTTTTATAAAATATTTTTGTCGTTTTCTCAATCCGACAATAATTTCGTTGTGGGGTCCACCAATAATTGTGCCGTCGTACGAATATTCCCCGACCAATCGAATATAATACAACAACTTGCATACTTTGTAAAATTTATAAATACTACCCACAACTATAACATTATCTCAAATTCACACCATAATATTTTAAAAAATATTTCGAAAAAATTAAGTCTTTATTCATAAAATCTGGGATTTCACAATCTCCCATTCTTATGAAATTTCACCCTCAAAATTTTTGTACGTACCTGGTATGCCGAACAGATGAGGACACTTCGTCAGATTCTAACTCTTGAGGTATAACCTTTGAGTGTTGAATACATTCCAAAATTTTAACAGGTACATCTTCATACATTAAATTATCCGCTATCTCGTCCGGTTCTAAATCAATAATGTGGTTCGGGTCATCCACATGTTTGCGTAACATCAATACGTTAAAAGATGTTATGAACACGCGATATACTTGGCGGTAAAACGAGTCTATAAGCCACAGTTCCTACTTGATCGAGGATTTCAAATGGGCCAATTAAATCGAGGGTTGAGATTTCCTCTCTTCGTCGATTCTTGCTTCTAGAATAATGTCCTCTTGAACCTTCTTCTTCACATTCAACAGCTCCGGGTGTGCAGCTTGAGCGACTTTAACTTTATCGATTAAAGTCGATTCTACTGGTATATTCGTTATCTTCACGTGGGTCCCTAGAGTCTTTAACTCTATCTTCATCATTTGTAGGTTATACGAAATGAGTCTTTGTGTTAACAATATCTCACTCGCATACGATCTTTTACTCAACGCGTCAGCTACCACATTCGCACTTTCACGATAATATTGAATGGTACGATCGTAATCTTTAACAGCTCGAGCCAACGTCTTTGGCGCATAATATGTTCGTTTTAGTTGAAGAAATATTTAAGGGTTTAAGAAATGGGTTTTGTACTAGGGTCAATACAAAATTCGATTTCACGCTCTTGGGTAGGCTAAGAAGTCTACAAGAATACGTCAGGAACTTTATTAATAATAGAAATATCGTTCAAAACTGTGACCCTCATCCAAGACTTGGATAGCACGTCACATTGATACCTATCAACTTGCCATCATCATTCACGACATCGCCTACAGAAAGTCTGGCTTCGGTGCATTCCACACAAGGAAGTCAACAACGAAAGGATCGGGCTCTTTACTTATGGCTTGATATGACAATGATTGACTTTAGTGGTTTGGTTACTTTGAATTCACATAATTGGTTGGTTAGGAATATGAAAGCTAACAACCTTACGAAAAGCATGATGAGCAGTTAACCAATCGTTTTCAAAAATCACATCAATGCAAGTATTTTCAAAGAGATAAGATCGACAGGTAACGTGAAAGTGTTGATTTGAACAAGATTTATAAATAGTGGAGGTAACGAAGGTTTCTCCCAACTGAGTTTAAACAGATATATCAAAGTCTAACTTCTCCGGAGTTAAGTTGAAACATTGAACACAACTAGGTGAAATAAAAGAGTGAGTAGAACCGGTATCTAACACGGTATAGACTTCGTAAGAGTTTATGACTAACATACCTGTGATAATTTTATTCAGGTTCCTCGTCACGAAAAAAAATGTTCTCTCTTAAACTACCGGCTTTGGCTTGTCTAGGACATCCTTTGGCATCACTATCGCAGCTGAACATGACTTCACCATACGATAAAATCGAGCTAGGTGACCTTCTCTTCTGCAATTAAAACACGCTTTGGATTACTGCGTATAGTTTGGACGAATGTGTCCCTCCTGTCCGCATTTGAAACATACGACCGGTGGTCGTTCTTCTTCCTTTGAAACGGGTGCTGGTACCGACGTCTTCACGTTATTGTTGAACCTTCTCTTTTTGAAATGTCCATTCTTATTATTTTGGCCATAATTACCACCGAAGTGGTTACTATTTCTGGCATGTTGATTCTCTCCATGCTTATTGTCACCGCTTTGATGACTGTTATCACCAGTATCATCATTTTGTTGATTGTTCTCTTTTGGTTGCGTTGACTCGTTATTGCGCTCTACTAATTGAGCCCTATTTATAACATCTGAATACAAACACAGTTTATGAGAAATCAGATATTGACGTATCTCCGGCTTCAAACCTCTTAAAAACATCCGCGTCATTCTTTCTTCATTATCAACCAAGTGGGACGCAAATCGGGACAACTCGGCAAACTTGGCTTTGTACTGCAACACGGTCATGTTGTTTTGCTCCAACTTGATAAATTCCACCTCCTTCATCTAACGAATGCTTTCGAGAAAGTACTTGTCGTTGAACAGCTCCTGGAACTTCTCCCAAGACATCTTGAGTGCGTCAGGCTGAGTACGTTTTACAAATTCCCACCAGTGATCTGCCTCTTCACGCAACATAAAGGTGGCAAAGGGAACCTTTTGCTCCTCGAAGCATCCCAAGACGTCAAATATCTTGGTGATCTGCTTCAAACACGTCTCCGCCTTAAGTGGTTCTGGCTTTCCCAAAAACTCCGGTGGTCCCAGCTCCTTGAATTGCTTAGCGGTGACAAACCGTGGGTTGCCATTGTTTCCTCCTGCATTATGAACAGGAGCCGCCTTCGCCTGATGTTGCATGAATTCTAAAAAGCTCTTAAACGTACCGTCGTTCGTTAATTGATCAGTGTTGTTGTTTACAGGAGGATTATCGCCATCCTGTTGCACATTGTCCTGATTATTGATCAGTGGAGACTCAACAGTCTCCTGTGCTCCATTGCTTATCTCAAAATTTTCAGATGCCATTTTCAAATACTGCCACAAAATAAGAGTTAATTAACCTATCACATATTATCCCTATACTCTGACTGACCAATTAAATACCAAATAAACTTAGGTAGGTCATACTAGCGAAAGAATTCCCCGTCTCTCCCCTCCTAGTTCTATTCTTACATCCTAGCCAGGGATCATATCCCTAAGCTCTGATACCAACTGTGACGCCCCCAAAATTAGGTATACATCACCAATCTTGGGTCGCCAGATACATGGTACAGAATTCAAATACAACTGTCGTGTATAATACGACAGAACATAACTGTGAGTTTGAATACAATTATTGTCTACTAGAGAGTATCCATACTCAAAAGGAGTTCTCATTACAATTATTATCACACTGTTACATAGAATAGTGAGGACTACTAATGCTATCATCTAGGTGCATCACTCCGTTTTCTGACTCGTCCCAACTATATTCTCATTTCCTTTAGAGAACAGTGAAAGAAAGGGTGAGCTCAACTAGCCCAGTAAAAAATATTACGACTAAGATAATGCAGAATAAATTATCATTAGTCTTCAACAATGTTAAACTGATAAAATACAATAAACATCAAGTTTAACTACAGCGGAACCAGCAATCCATTAAAAGAGTCAAGTAGAGAATAAAATCTACTATCTTTTATAATTTAAAAGGTTTTTCATGACTTTTATCGCTGAGACTCAGCTTAATAAATAAACCACATCATCAAATCACCCCTGCACTACGACCAAGGATAATCTTTAGTATCACGACCACGAATTATCCATGCACTACGGCTAAAGATAATCATATTTTCATCAACGGTCCTGATCATGCCATAAAATAATTCATCTTTGCACTACGGCCAAAGAGAATTCATAGCCATAATCATACCAAAAACTATCCATCAATGCACTACGGGCCAATGAGGACTTTTTCCACACCATTTATAACATTACGGTCATGATTACACCGAATAATCCCTGGTCATAATCATACCAAGTCCATCTATGCACTACAGGCTACAGATGACTTTTAACAAAATATAAACATGAGGATGATGACAATGATATAAGAATTCAATAAAACAAGTTCAAGAATTAATTTATCCAAGAATTAACAACGTCCAAATTGTCAATATGATACTGCTTTGTGGAGTAAAATTCAAGAATTCTTAGAAGAATATTTCCATGAAAAGATACTAGATGAAGCACAAATATCAAAGATATTCCACTAATTTCATGGAGTATAGAAGTCAAAGTTTTAACCAACTGAGTATAATAAAGAATGGAATAACAAAAGAAATCACCATGCAAGCGATAGACCGCACAGACAGGTTATTACAACAAAATAATAAATAATGGTACCAGGTCCGGCGTAAAACGCATAGACAGGATATTCTGACAGAATAATAAATAAAGACGAAATCAGGTCCGCTGTAAAACACACAGACAGATGTTCCAACAGAATAATAACAAGACGGAACCAGGTCCAGGGTAAAACACACAGACAGGATGTTCCAACAGAATAATAATAAAGACGGAACCAGGTCCGGTGTAAAACACACAGACAGGATGTTCCAACAGAATAATAGAAGAATGTCACCAAGTATAGGGTAGACCGCGTATACAGGTTATTCCAACAGAATTATAAGAAATGGAATAACAGAAGTTCTCTTCATGAATACAAAAGAAATAATACCCCTTACCGTTTTAAAGAAGAACTGAAATAAAGAAGTAGTTAAGTAGCAGAATACTTTTCTTCTTTCTCTCTATAGTTTTTCTCTCTAGAGTTCAGTGAATTCATAAGAAAATAATGAAGGAATGAGCTTCTATTTATAGGAAAATGGAATGCATAGTAACTAATCTATGAACGGTCCAGATTGATTTACTTTAATCTGACGGTCCATATTTAAAGAAAAATCTTTTAAATAAAATATAATATATTCTATTTATAGAATAACTTTAATAAAGTATTCTGTTTTATATAAAAAGATGTTTCTATTTTATTACGTTAATAATACGAATAAAACAAAACTTCATTATCGCTAAATAATTCATATTATTAATTGACAATAATTGAGTCAAACTGAGTGACTTCTCACATAAGCATTAATAATCAATACCGTGTGCTACTATGCAACCACACGTATTACTGTACTTTTACTACCGAGTAGTTCAACAGTATTAACGGTAAAACTTCCGTCGTTATTTTCATAAAATATTTTTGTCGTTTTCTCAATCCGACAATAATTCCGTTGTGGGGTCCACCAATAATTGTGCCGTCGTACGAATATTCCCCGACCAATCGAATATAATACAACAACTTGCATACTTTATAAAATTTATAAATACTACCCACAACTATAACATTATCTCAAATTCACACCATAATATTTAAAAAAATATTTCGAAAAAATTAAATCTTTATTTATAAAATCTGGGGTTTCACATTTTGCTGCGGGAATGACAACCACCGGAAGAAGCGAAGGTATGAATCATTTTTTTGATTTGTATGTGAATGCTTCAACAAACATGAAAGATTTTGTCGTCAACACCCAGAAGGCTATTGAGAAACAATTCAATAGAGAGAGAAAGGTTGATTACGTAACAAAACATCAAAAACGTAGTTTAGTTTCAAGAACATCGTTGGAAGTACATGCTTCTGAATGTTATACAAAAGAGATGTTTAGATGTTTTCAAAAAGAGCTTGTGGATTCTTTAAAGTATAACATCAAAAAGTTAGTGAATTATGCATTATTGATACAAAGCTCTATGAAGTGTACAAGACATATGCAATCGAAAATAGTCGGAGATATCAACAAGTTGTTAATAATCGTCAGGAGGGTCGATAACATGTACTTGTCAAATGTTCTCACATTCTAGTCAGATTTGCAGACACATATTGAGATTCTTAAGCTTTAAGAGTATTGCACAAATACCTGCTGACATAATCGTTCTTTGATGGACAAGAGATGCTAATAGGAGTAATAGTGAAGAGGAAATGGTTTCTCTAATGAGTTATAACTTTGAAAAAATCCAAGAAATGTGGTACAATCATTTGATGAGTGATTTTCAAGAGTTAGTTAGTAAAGCTGCTTACTGAGTTCGAGGTTACAAGGTAATTCTACAACAAAATGCATAAGGAAAAGTCCTTGTTGATCAATATGACCAGGATGAGAATATTACAGACATACTAGACGATGATAATGATCGCGCGAAAGAATATGCAGCTCAAGAGATGGAATTATAAGATGACGATGATGATGATGATGATGAGGATGAGGTTGAGGAGGAAGAACAAGAGTATTTGCCACCAATTTCTTCTCAAACAAAGGGTTGAAAAAAATAATCAAGTTTAAAAAGTGCCCTTGAAAAAATTATGGTAAGGCTCACCAAAAATATGTAATACGTGGATTCGAAACTAACCATGACAAGCGTAATCATTATAGAGTGTTAGGATTTCCTGAACCTAAAGATAATTACTATCTCTATATGTGTTTATTTGGAATGTTTGTGTTTTTCTGGATTGATTATGGAGATGTAATTTAATCATTATAGAATGTTACAATGTTTGTAATTAAATCATGTAAAGATCATTATATATTGTTGGAATGTTTGTTTTTTTCTAGACTAGCCATATGTTTTGTTTCTCCCTGTAAATGTTTGCATGCTGGTGATTTTATTGTTGAACAAGTATGGCCATATGGATTGGTACCATGCTAATGGGGTTGGTGCCAACACCCTGTATACTGACCGCAAGAGGGAGTAGCGGCCAACACTTTTTCACAATGTCCTGGTCACTACTCCCTCTAGTGGTAGCATACAGGGAGGTTGCATTGTGCCTGTATGCTGGCCTCTAGAGGGAGTAGCGGCCAACACTATTACACAAAGTCATGGTCGCTATTCCCTCTAGCGGACAACGTACAGGAATTGGCACCATCCCCATTAGCATGATACCAACCCACACCTATTAAACAACAAAATCACTAACATGCAAACATTTTCAATAACAAATTAACCAACTAACACAGATAGTCAATACCAAAATCACCCAATTTAATATCCACTAAGTTTAAATATCATCCATTCAATCCATATTAATATTAAGAGTATATGTTCAAAATTAACCTCTAAATGATTTGGTTTTTCGGTATATCTCTAGCCTTACATTTGAAAAATTCATAAGATATTTTATACCTAAAGACCGATACATCATCCGTTGACCATTTTTCATTGCTAAGGTCAATATTGCCCCGCACGAGGTAGTCAACATATTTGTAAATGAAGATACCGCAATCGTAATAATTATCATGCATAGGTCAAACTTTTGTTGTCTACACCTTTGGGGGTGTACGAGGTCAAGCACCAAACGGGTTACCCATTCGCAATATTAACGGTATCAATTGTATCTACCATAACAATAACGTCATTAGTACGTACATATATAACGGGAAAACTAAATGACTGTATGAAAAGCAAAATGTCATGTACCACGACATCGATGTAGTCTTTGTACATTTCGGTTAACTTCATGTGTGGTTTGTCATTATATAACGGGTTGAGAATAGAAACCTTCCATGTTGACACCGGAAAGGTTAACCGTATGAAATGACTGTTGCCTGGGATATATATAGGCATGGAGATAAAGTCGCACTCATGCAATGGTGGTCCCACTTGAGGTGTAACATATGACTGGCAGAAATGATCTCCACGAATAAGCTCCCCAATAGACAAGGCACATTTCCCCAAATGCATGAAAAAGGAGGGCATGGAGCCAATTTTGCCCATCTCTGTATTCCCTCTCACTGATATTTGTCTTCCCGATCCCGCAAAGGACACATATATGCGTCCATCACATACTCAAATAGCCAAATTCCATGTCGCAAAGAATTTATATCTTTGTTAGTTAACATGTAACACTGTTGGGGGTGCTCAATGGGAAATTAAAGATGATTGGGGGGAGTTGGGGAGAAGAAGTTCTCGTTGATCATTCCAATCTTTTGCCCACGAAGTCTTTTTGGTATAGACCCTTTAGGTCCATATTCGTCTACTGGAACATCATCCCCAATAAACAAAGAACCACCCTCGTACGTAAGCTGAGTAAGCTGGGACACATCAGTAGTAGCCTGGGTGCTAGGGATGTACACGCTGAGCTCAGGCGCAGAGGTGGGGCATCTCTGTCTGCTCAGCCCCCATATACTCCCCCCACCCTGACATCCGCATCATAAAACTCATACAACTGTTCCCAACCCTCTTTCATGTTATTGTATTCGGGAGGAAAATCTTGCTCGAACTTGAAAATTTTGTCGAGGAGAGATTTTGCGCCCTCAATCTATTCATAAAATAACATAAAAATAAGACAAACAAAACACATTATTATCGAAGAATACAACATATTATATCAAATAAACAAACAATATATTATATCAATTGAATAATTTATAAAACTTTAACTTGCTTACCATGCTAACCATACAATGTTGAATTTATACTCAACGAGGCTCATAGGTAGTGTTGGGATCTCCTTCTCGTCGAGGGCAGTGCGAGTTTCGTCGGGTAATTTTTTTGTATCACTTGAAGTAAATATCCATAGGGATAGTTTTTTCAACCTCCTGGACTTCTCCCTCGAAACTTTCCATATATAGCTCCCACTGATCAATGTATTTTCTTCTCATTTGTATGTAATCTTGTGGCTCAAATAACTGTTCCATGGGTTATCTCAAAGCATCGTGTCTCTCGGCCGGGGACAGAATGTCTTGTATATACCCATATTGCCTCATTACTTGGTCAGGCATTTGATACTCGATAATATCAAAATGAATCAATGGGACCCGATCAGATCCTGCTAATCTAGCCTCATAGTTATAGTACCTCCAATCATCATCCCATCGCTGGTATAGCCGCCATACTACCTCCCACTTAGGTTACCTATCAAATTCGTCTCGGCAGAAAGATTGATGTTGATGGGGATCGTTTCGCCTATCACCATATTGATGTTTGGCGGGGTACGCTCATGCTATTGCTCTAGGGATCCAAAATAAAGAATTTGGCCTAAGGTTAGGCCTTCAAACTAGAAAACGTTTGTATGCCCAAATTTTTAACAAAGTCATACAACTATTGATATAATACTCTCTCCTATAGATGTTGTGCACATACCCTGATATAAATATGCCGAAGATGCGGTACCCCATGTATATGTGACAGTCTTATTTGAATCATAAACAAAATACATATACTTAGGGTGTAAAGTATTTTTTGACCTTGTGGGAAATAAAACCCCTCCGCATAGCCCAAGGACGTATGCCTTTATATACATACCAACCACATCCCTACTTGCATTGTCTGGGCACTTAGAAAATTTTTTATATAACCAAACTAAGGAAATTAAATACCACATCTTTTGTTAAAATTATTCCATTCCCCAACCCATTCATCCCCAAAAATTTCCCTAAAATAACTTAAAGGAGCATCAAATGGAGGACAAGTTAAGGGCCTACCCAATATCGTCAAATGAAAAATGAAATGCACATCGATCCTCCAATATTACTGTTATTTCATCACATTTCATATGAAGTGTATTTGTCTCCAGCCGCCATCTCTCAATTAAGACAGATATAAGACTGACATCTGTTCTCGTTACTATTGCCGGATAACTAAACCCCTTAAACCCTCATGCCTCTAATAATTTTTTTTGTAGGCTGGTCAGTTGCCATTTATCATATATAATTGAAGTCAATTGGCATGATATCAGTGTACCACTTTCAATCCCATTCCATACATCCTCCGATACATGCTTTTCTTGAGCATAAAGAACACTGCGATCAATGGGTCTAGGCAGCCAATTGTCCATATTTACCTAACAATATCAACAAAAATAAAGCTATCATTCAATGTCTAAATATATGAATGACCAAAAATAATACAAAAAAACAACAATAAGATTTCATATATGTAATTCTATTAATATTTTATAACTAAATGACAATTCTTGCCAAAAAAATACCAACAATAACAATAAAACATTTAACACAATTTATGCATATATAATACCCAAAAATATACATACTAATATTTTATATATAGAAAATACCCAATTTATACACATAATTTGTATATATAGATACGTATATACCACCCAATTTGTATACATACATATAATAATACTAGATTTGTCACTCTTAGACCATGCTTTAATATACCAATCATTCTCAAGATATTTAGAAAAAAACTATCATTCAATGTCTATTTTTTTCTCAAGATATTTGCAAAGAAAATTGTGTTGAAATATACTTACTTTACTTTAGAATCGATTAACTAATTGAAGTTGAGATTGATGTAACAAAATTGAAGCAGCAGCAACAAACCCTTCTCTTTGTGCAGTAGCAAACCCTTCTTTGTATGTAGAAGTAAACACAAGTAGTATGCATAGAATGGTTTAGATCTAGAAACTTCCAGGCTGCTACTCCCTCCTACGGCCAGGCCAAATCCCCAAAATACCCTTAATTTTTAAAACTTTTCTATGTTAGCCACTAGAGGGAGAAGCGGCCAGTCAAAACGACAAAGTTTTGAATGACTGCTACTCCCTCTAGTGAATAATATAGAAAAATAAAAAAATTATTGATAGTCACTACTCCCTCAGGCGGCTGGGCCTTTTCTATAACCATTCGATCTAATTTTGGACTGTTGGATAAAAGTTAGTTGGAACAGTGCCCATAGCTAACGTGTGCTACGGATCATTCTACATATATATATATATATATATATATATATATATATATATATATATATATATATATATAGAGGTTATTTGTGTGGCAAAAATAATAATAATAATTTTGATAGCTCTTATTAATTTAGCTAAACACATTTTTCTAATTATATGGATTACTTGAAAGCTCCATTCTTAATTAATATGCATGTGTCTATGTGTATTAGACATGCAAAAAAAGTCTGAGCCCTACGACATGGCTTTGGTCTGGCCCTTGGACACAATCTGGTCAAGGCCTACTCCAATTTTGCCCAATCCAAAGGCTTTAAAAAGACTTCTTTATTTTAAAAAAAATATATGGTCTGGAGCGACCTTACTAAAAGCCCAACCTGGATCGACCTATAGCCTAGGCCCGACCTACTAGCCTAACTATTTACTTGGTTGGCTTGGTAGTTGTTTACTTCATAAATAGAGGAGAGTCCCTTTTATAAGAAAAACATTCTTAAGACTTTTTTCTTCTAAACAATGTGGGACTTGAATTTGGTTAATTATATGGTAGTCTAGTTACATGTATATGTCTTAGCATGTACACTGTAAGACCCCAACTTTTATGAATAAAGATATACTTTTCTCTAAATATCTTTTTGAATAATAAGATGTGGATTTGATATAATGTTATAGTTATGGGTAATATTTATAAATTTTTCAAAGTAAGCAAGTTATCATAAAATATTCGTTTGGTCAGGGAATATTCATTTTATCAAGGAATATTCGTACGATGACATAATTATTGGTGGACCCCACAACGGAATTACTATCAGATTTAGAAAGCGACAGAAATAATCTTTTATAAAAATAACGGCGAAACTTTTATTGTTAACTATTGAAATACCCGGTGATAAAAATACAGTAATACGCATGATTATACAGTAGCACACGGTATTGTATAGTATATTTGATTATTGATGTTTACGTGAGAAGTCACTCAATTTTATTCAATTATTGCAACAGTAGTTGATGAATAATATCTCATATTATTGATTCAATTATTGTCATAGTATCATCTGCACAATATTTTATATTATTAAATCAATAATTGAGACGACAAAGTTATTCATATTATTATTTGCATTATTGACAATGTCTAGAAAGTTCTGTCGAGAAAAGAGGTTTGGACAACTAATTGCGTGCCAATAAGGAGAAGTCCTTATCGGAAAGTCCCTCTTTCTTGGGAATGATCTGATTATTAATATTGCGAGTTATAATATTAATGATGAATAAATGTTATTAAAAATGTGTTTAGTGAAGCCAAGTGAATTGAGATAAATAGAGGGGTTTTTTTATGAAGTATTTGTTGTAAGTTTGACTTATTACATGGACCCTCACTTACTCATTTTTCAAAATCGCTGGTAGAAAGTTATATTAGTTTTGTTTTATTACTTATATATATATATATATATATATATATATATATATATATATATTTTAAGTTTTGTCTTATTAGTATTATAATAGTAATAAAGCATAAATTTTTTTATATAAAATAGAATATATTATATTTTATATAAAGTTTTTGTTTTATTAGAATATTTTATTGCATAGTGCTGCATGGTAAAATTAAATTTTCGCTGATTCAGTCGCCCGTGAATGTTGTTACTGTGCACCCGTGATTTTCTAATTCAAATAGTACCCTACCATTCTCCTATAAATAGGATGCTTAGTTTAGAAATGAAAATCACTCCAGAATCAGAGAATTCTTTTTCTATAATATTGAGCGTATTTCTTTTGAGTTTAAGGAAGCTTTGAGTGTAGAAAACAGTACAAGTTTTTTTCAAGAATATTCCCGTCATACCAGTCAGAAATACTCTCCTTTTAAGGTAAGAGATATTATTTTCATTCAATATTCGTAAGAAATAATATTTTCTTCTATACTATGTAGTATGTAAGTAATATAATTTCGTTTCATATTCCTAATTCTACACTTATTTTGTTAAGTATTGCTTCTATACTCCTTGAAATTAGTAGAATATCCTTGAAATTTGTGTTTCATCTAGTATCATCTCACAAAAATATTTTTTTGGGCATTCTTGTTAAATTTTAATCTTTTTATGGTGGAGTACTATTCATACATACGACACTATTCATACATATGGTACTATTCATACATACGGTATTATTCACAGGGTACTATTTACTCGGGTACTATTCACCCGGGGTACTATTCACGACAAGAAATTGAATTCTTTTCTGTCCAAATTATATTTGATACATGAATATTATTCTTGAATTTTACTCCACAAAGTAGTTATCATGTTGACAGTTTGGACATTTCTGAACTCTGGATAAATTGAATTATAAATATTTAAAATTTATCCTTGATCTCACTTAATTGAATTCTTATATCATTGTCATCATCCTCATGCTTAAATTATTATGAAAGTCATCTTTGGCCCGTAGTGCATAGATGGACTATTGATTGGTATGGTTATGACCAGGAATTATGTATCGATATAATCATGACTTGTAATGTTACAAATGATGTGGTAAAAATTCTCATTGGCCGGTAGTGCATTGATGGACAGTTGTTTGGCATGATCAAGACCACTGGTGATAAAAACGAATATCCTTGGCCCGTAATGCATGGATAATTCGTGGATGTGATACTAACGAATATCCTTGACCCGTAGTGCATGGATAATTAGGTGGTTTGGAATATTTATTGAGATGTGTTGCAGAGATAGAATATTGATGATAAACTTTTAAATCATAGAAGATAGTTGATATCATGCTCTACTTGACACTTCTAATGGATTGCTTGTTCTGCTACAGTTAAACTTGTTGTCTATTGTATTCTATTAGTTTTTACATTGTTGAAGATTAAGGATAATTTATTCTGCATTATCATAGTCATAATATTCTTTACTAGGCTAGTTGAGTTCACCCTTTTCTTTCATTGTTCTCTTCAAGAAATGAGAATATAGCTGGGACTATTCGGGGAGTGGAGTGATGGTCCAAGATGGTGGCTATAGCAGTCCTCACTATTCTATGAAATAGTGTGCTAATAATTGTAATGAAGACTTAATTTGAGTTTGAATATTGTCTACGAGACAATATTCGTGTTAAAACTCTCAGCTTACGTTTGTCGTATTGTGTAAATTAAGTTTGTATTTGAATTATGTACCATGTATTTCGCGACTCAAAATGGGTTGTGTATACCTATTTTCTGGGCGTCACATAGACCACCACTACACATGCCACTTAGCTCTCCATCCATCCACATCTACTAGTATTAGTAGAATTTTGGGGTTTGATCGATCAGTTTAGAGCAGGAATTGTACGTAAGATCTACTAGTATGTATGATGAGTATGTTTCAACCTTCCTTCTTTGTACATCTTGGCAACTACAATATGGACATTTACAATATTTTGAACTAGCAGAATTAAAATTGTACATTCGTAGTTCATTAAACATCATGACATAGACTTATAGGAGTGAGTCTATTAAATCAATACAACGAAATAACTAGTTTGATAACACCAAGTAAATAGAGCATAGTTTTGTTTAGAAAATGAAACTACTGAAATAGCAATTTTTTGTGCTAGCGTATATAACTATAGTGAGTTTAGGGCTACTTGATGCTGATATATTCAAATCAATTATTGACTTTGTCATATTCCAACCTTAAGTTTTGATGATGACTTTCTCATTATGCTAAATGTTTACTCATGCACTTTCATGATATTGATGAGATAACAAAAGATTTCTTGAAGTCTTCGTTCTTAAAAGAAAAAGAGGATTGAAGACATTAAAACTTGAAGAAATGATTGAGTCTTTAGAAAATCAATGTAAGATCCTAGATTTAATTATATCTCACTGATGAGTATGAAATATGTTATATTTTTATTCCTTAATACTTAATCTTTTGTATTTATTTTGTGCCTAAATAAACTCATTATTCTTATATTTTTATTTTAGGTACAATTGAAGGGGTTTCATGATTTTAAAAATAAATTGGAGGAGGTTTACGGGATTCCTAACAAATCAAGGATTCAACAATTAGTATCATAAATGGATTTGGATTCACGCGGCAATGAGTTTAAGAACATGGCAATTGTGGGATTTAATTCCAATTTCAAATCTGAATGTTAGATTCTAGAAGAATAGTTTTTACAATTCTATTGTAATTAGGATTTCTTTTAGACTAAGATTTATTTCCAAATTGAATTCTATTTCTTTATGAAAATTGGTGTAATCTGTAATTTCTTTTAGGATTTGAATTTCTACTTCCTATAGGATTTAAGACTTTGTCTAGCACTATAAATAGAGGATGAGAGTCAGGGTTTTATTCATTCAATCATCTACTACATTCTCTCGCCTACAACATTGGAGAATTGAAGACATGAGCTAAGTTCTTTTTATTTAGTTCTAAGGGATGTTGAACCTTATTTATAATTAATGGTTAATTGAGTATTCATTATTTATTCCTTCCCACATGAAATTCATTCTTGATAATCTGATTTAATTTCTGAATGCTATTTGGCTTAACTGATTTGATTTCTGCAGGATTGAGTTGGTTAACAAATATCATATGCTAGATCAAAGAATAATATTACGTGTAATTGATATTATTTCTAATCACAAGTAGTAATTAGTAATACCTAATTGTGGATAAGCTTTTGAGTATTGCTATGATTATCAGAAGACAAGTTAAACAATCCGAGCTTATGTGTTTGTTGCTTGAAATAGTCTAATTCCCTAGTTCTTAATGATGCTACTATATTAAATCTAGAGAGCTTGTTCTAGGTTATATAATTGTTAGAATCTTGTGAAGAGCTTGTTTCATTGAGTGACAATCAAAGGGGAGTTTCGGGTAGCAGAGCTTGTTGTTACCTAGGGCTATTAGTTTCATTGAAGGGTAAATAATGTTACACTTGATTAATCTATTATTGTAAAAAGGTGATACTGAACTAAAGAACTGAAGATTTTTAATTATTGTTTATTCTTATTACTTTATTCTTGTTAATTTAGTTAATTAATTAAAAATCTCCTTTTCATTAGAAACCATAGGATAAATATAAAATAAATCACTCTCTGTGGGATAGATCCTTGCTTACTATTGTGCTAATTATTTAAATTTATAAAGTGAAAGTGAGGTTAATTTAGGAGTGTAAACGACAGCTCCCAAATTTTGGCGCCGTTGCCGGGGAGTGTTATTTGTTTTGTTTATTCTTTATTTTCGTTTATTTTTATTATTTTCTTTTTGTTTTTGTTTTATGACTCAATTCTCTAACTTTATTGACTTAAATTTTGATCAAGAGATAGAGAAAATTGCAAATATAAAAGAAGCTCTTGTTCCATCATTTGAAGTGGAAGAGATGGCGGTGCCACACAATAACAAAAATTTAAAAGAATTGGCTACTCCTGATCTGACTCAACCATCTTTTTGTATTGAGTATCCTACTTTAGATGTTGCTTTTAAACTTAACTCTAGACTAATTCATCTTTTGCCTACTTTTCGTGGTCTTACAGATGAAAATCCATATAAGCATCTAAAGGAGTTCCATGTGGTGTGTTCCACGATGAAAGCACA
The DNA here is from genome assembly GCA_016801055.1 of Panax notoginseng. NCBI lineage: Eukaryota > Viridiplantae > Streptophyta > Magnoliopsida > Apiales > Araliaceae > Panax > Panax notoginseng. The sequence continues at coordinate 181,806,242 of CM029020.1, read as the reverse complement.
AGGAGTGGCAGAGGAGCAGATCAAACTTAGACTTTTTCCATTCTCATTAGCAGATTTGGCTAAAGATTGGTTATACTATCTACCTTCAGGATCAATACGATCATGGACTGATATGCAAAGGTTATTCTTGGAGAGGTATTTTCCTGCATCAAGAGTTACCGAAATATGAAAGGAGATATGTGGAATCAGGCAGTTCAATGGAGAGAATATCTATGAGTATTGGGAAAGGTTCAAGATGTTGTGTTCCAGCTGTCCACCTCATGGAATTGATGAATATTACTTGATCCAGTACTTCTATGAGGGGTTGCTACCAATGGAAAGAAGCATGATTGATGCAGCAAGTGGAGGAGCACTGGTAGACAAGACTCTAGAAGCGGCAAGGAACTTAATTGCAAACATGGAAGCTAACTCACAACAGTATGGAACTAAGATGGATCACACACCACAAAGGGTAAATGGGGTAAGAACGAGAGACTTAGAGCAACAGATTTCTGATTTAACTCTTTTGGTTCGACAAATGGCTGGAAAGAATAACCAAGGTATTCAACAAGCTCAACTTTAGTACCACACAGAAAACCAAGAAGTACCTGTCAATTCTGGGACATCTATGGAGGATATGTTCAAGGCATTCATGAACCAAACACAACAGTTCATGAGTCAGACACAACAATTCCAGCAAGAGACAAGAACTTCTGTTCAAGATCTGAGGGACCAAGTTGGTCAACTTGCAACCACTGTAGGAAGGTCACGTTCTCAAACTGTTGAGAATGTAAGTGCCATAACATTGAGATGTGGTATAGAGGATCAGCAACAAGAAAAGTCAATACAAAACAAGTCAGACAATAGTGAAACAAACAACAATGATGTATTCAAGCATAAATTTCCACCTCTTTCAGCTTATGAACCGAAACTACCTTTTCCCCAAGTTCTAACAAGGAATTGGAAAGTTGGAAAAAATTCAACGTGGTATAGAGAGTCTAATGAAAAATTCTTAGAAGAAATGGCGAATAGGGAACAAGAACTTAAAGATGATGAGGAGTTCACTAGTGGAAACTAGTTAGAAGTGCTTGAGGCTACTACTGAATTTGAAGAAGAAATCAGGTATTCAAAGTCTGAAAAGGATGAACAAGAGGAAGAGGAGAACAATTTGATAAGTTCTGCAGATATTTACAAAGAGGATATAGAGGATACATCGGTGCAAACAATAAAAACACTACATGATACATATCATTAGACCTTAACTATGGAATTGGATTAGGCACATGTCCAGTTCAACATATATGAAGTTAAAAGGTATCTTGGTAATATTAATTCTATTTTTTCTATTGAAGTTGTTAACTCTATAGTGCAGGAATCTCTTGAGCAAATATACAAGGAGGGTTTGAGGGCTGAAATGGAGCAAAATCAGGATCTAAAGGATGCTCCTAATGAAGAATTAAAATTGTTACCAGTCCACTTAAAGTACACAAGTCCAATTACATAGGATGAGAAGGATGATGTCAGGCCAATGACAATAATTAAGGGCAGCTGCTTGGGAGGCAACCCAAGATCTCAGATTTGATTTTTCTATCCCTTCACTTTTTCATTTTTTTATTGCATGTTAGCTAGTAGTATTTTCTTCTTTGCATGATTTTTTTACATTGAGGACAATATAAGGTTTGAGTGTGGGGGGAAGATTTAGGTTATTATTTTACTTAGGAATATTGATCCGATTTTGATGGGGAATTTGAAAAATTGATGCATTTGAAATTTTTTTTAAAAAAAATTTTGGTTTCATGATTCTATTTGGCTATGTGTTAAAAGGTTAAAGTCAAAAATTGAAAATTAATACTAAATTTCAAAATCTATTTAATGCTTAGTTGGTTAATGAATGATGAAGACCAAGTCATGATCCATAGTAATTGATTTGAATTGAATTTGTGATACATGAGTACTTGAATATGAGAAGCATGTTTATTTGGCTAAGTTATTTGTGGAGTTGTCTATGTGCACTGATTTCACGACTTAGAACTGTTTAACTTGCTTATGTTGTTGCAGAACCATGTGAAAAAAATGATGAATGAAAAAAAAAGAAAAAAAAAAGGAAATTGAAAATCTGCTTCAATGTCCATTGTGCGAAATAACTGGGTATCTAAGCCTCGAGAAGCATCGATATTCACGCTGAAAAGTGTGATGGATAAAAGCATCTTGACTAGTCGACTTTTGTGGCCTTTGTTACTTGATTAAGTAAGCCTTAGGGGTGTCTCTACACCTAGCGCCCTAAGACCATCTGGTTTGGGAGTCGTTGGTGGAAAGTTCGCTAATGGGTAACTCTGAAAAGCCTAAGAAAAGGAGACATTGCACATGTAAAGAAAAGAAAAAAAAATATACGAAAAAAACGAAGCATGAAAATACATTCATCTGTGCTAAAAAGAAGGTTCTATGAAAAAAACTTAAAAAGTAAGAAAATTTTGTTCTTGGTTGTGAGTCAGTGTGCACGGTTTTTGCTCCATGGTAACTAAGTTAAGTAAGTATGATGATTTTGGGAAAGTTACTTATGTGGTTATAGTTTGATTAAATGAAATTCATTGGTGAAATGGTAAGGTTGGTAATTGTGAGTTGATTGATGAGACATTGATTAAATTTTTTTAAATTTAGTGTTGATAGTCATGATTTGTACCTTGAAATCTTTTGACATTATGGTTGAATAGAATTTTTCTAGAAATCAAATTTTTGGTTTACACGAGGACGTGTAAAAAGATAAGTGTGGGGGAATTTGATGAGTATGAAATATGTTATATTTTTATTCCTTAATACTTAATCTTTTGTATTTATTTTGTGCCTAAATAAACTCATTATTCTTATATTTTTACTTTAGGCACAATTAAAGGGGTTTCATGATTTTAGAAATAAATTAGAGGAGGTTTACGGGATTCCTAGCAAATCAAGGATTCAACAATTAGTATCATAAATGGATTTGGATTCACGCGACAATGAGTTTAAGCACATGGCAATTGTGGGATTTAATTCCAATTTCAAATCTGAATTTTAGATTCTAGAAGAATAGTTTTTACAATTCTATTGTAATTAGGATTTCTTTTAGACTAAAATTTATTTCCAAATTGAATTCTATTTTTTTATGAAAATTGGTGTAATCTGTAATTCCTTTTAGGATTTGGATTTCTACTTCCTATAGGATTTAAGACTTTGTCTAGCACTATAAATAGAGGATGAGAGTCAGGGTTTTATTCATTCAATCATCTACTACATTCTCTCATCTACAACATTGGAGAATTGAAGACATGAGCTAAGTTCTTTTTATTCAGTTCTAAGGGATGTTGAACCTTATTTATAATTAATGGTTAATTGAGTATTCATTATTTATTCCTTCTCACATGAAATTCATTCTTGATAATCTGATGTAATTTCTGAATGCTATTTGGCTTAACTGATTTGATTTCTGCAGGATTGAGTTGGTTAACGAATATCATATGCTAGATCAAGGAATAATATTACGTGTAATTGATATTGTTTCTAATCACAAGTAGTAATTAGTAATACCTGATTGTGGACAAGCTTTTGAGTATTGCTATGATTATTAGAAGACAAGTTAAACAATCCGAGCTTATGTGTTTGTTGCTTGGAATAGTCTAATTCCCTAGTTCTTAATGCTGCTATTATATTAAATCTAGAGAGCTTGTTCTAGGTTATATAATTGTTAGAATCTTGTGAAGAGCTTGTTTCATTGAGTGACAATCTAAGGGGAGTTTCGGGTAGCAGAGCTTGTTGTTACCTAGGGCTATTAGTTTCATTAAAGGGTAAATAATGTTATACTTGATTAATCTATTATTGTAAAAAGGTGATACTGAACTAAAGAACTGAAGATTTTTATTCATTGTTTATTCTTATTACTTTATTCTTGTTAATTTAGTTAATTAATTAAAAATCCCCTTTTCATTAGAAACCATAGGATAAATATAAAATAAATCACTCTCTGTGGGATCGATCCTTGCTTACTATTGTGCTAATTGTTTAAATTTGTAAAGTGAAAGTGAGGTTAATTTAGGAGTGTAAACGACAGCTCCCATTCACTCGAGGGTCTAGGATTTACAATGCATGAAATCAATCATGGTAGTAGTTAATTAATAAATGGGAACAACTAATTAGTAAGGACTAAATATTTTGCTAACTTCTTTTTCAAATTAATTAACAGATTCCTAGACTAAATCTGTTGAATTTGTCCTTAGTATACTTATGGAATCATAAGTATAATACTTCCCATTTCACCTACTCTCCATTTCATCTCAAGAATATTGCTGGCACATGATGATCATTAAATTAAGTATAATGTTGTCCATTTCACCTACTATCCACTTAATCTCAAGAATATTTCTACCACATGATGTTCATTACATTAAGTATAATGTTGCCCATTCACCCACTCCCCACATCATCTCAAGAATATTGCTAGCACATGATGTTCATTACATTAAGTATATTTAGTTGAGGCTTAAATTTTGATATTATTAATGCTTTGATCATAGTTTATTTTGTTATCATCTTATAATCAATTCTCAAAAATAGTTAATAAGCTAAGGGGTTAGTCTAGAGTTTCTAATCTAGTTTGGATTAGGGCATTTTTCAAGCAAGTTCAAGGAAGCAAAAGTACTTAAGGGTACATAAGTTCAAGGAAGCATAAAGCCCAACCTGGACCGACTTGTAGCCTAGGCCCGGCATACTAGCCTAGCCATTTGCTTGGTTGGCTTGGTAGTTGTTTACTTCATAAATTGAAGAGAGTCCCTTTTATAAGAAAAACTTTCTTAAGACTTTTTCTTCTAAACAATGTGGGACTTGAATCTGGTTAATTATATGGTAGTCTAGTTACATGTATATGCCTTAGCTTGTACACCACCACTACACATGCCATTTAGCTCTCCATCCATCCACACTTACTAGTACTAGTAGAATTTTGGGGTTTGATCGATCATTTTAGAGCAGGAATTGTACGTAAGAGCTATTAGTATGTATGATGAGTATCTTTTAATCATCCTGCTTTGTACATCTTAATAACTAGAATGTGGACATTTGCAATATTTTTAACTGGCAGAATTAAAATTTTACATTTGCAGTTCATTAAACATCATGATAAATACTTATAGGAGTGAGCCTATTAAATCAATAAAATGAAGTAACTAGCTTGATAACACCAAGTATCTAGAGCATAGTTTCATTTAGAAAGTGAAACAACTAAAATAATAATTTTTTGTGATAGCGTATATAACTATAGTGAGTTTAGGGCTACTTGATGCTGATATGCACAAATCAACTATTCACTTTATCATATTTCAACCTTAAGATTTGATGATAACTTTCTCATTATGCTAAATGTTTACTCATGCGTTTTCATTATATTGATAAGATAACAAAAGATTTCTTGAAGTCTTCGTTCTTAAAAGAAAAAGAGGATTGAAGACATGAAGGCTTGAAGAAATGATTGAGTCTTTCGAAAATCGATGTAAGATCCTAGATTTAATTATATCTCACTCGAGGGTCTAGGATTTACAATGCATGAAATCAATCGTGGTAGTAGTTAATTAATAAATGGGAACAACTAATTAATAAGGACTAAATATTGTGTTGACTTCTTTTTCAAATTAACTAACAGATTCCTAGACTAAATCCATTAAAGATGTCCTTAGTATAATTATGAAATCATAAGTATAATGCTTCCCTTTTCTCCTACTCTCCACTTGATCTCAAGAATATTGATGGCACATGATGATCATTACATTAAGTATAATGCTACCCATTTCACCCCGTCTCCAATTCATCTTAAGAATATTGCTATCACATTATGTTTATTACATTAAGTATAATGCTACCCATTTCACCTACTCTCCACTTCATCTCAAGAATATTGCTAGCATATAATGATCATTACATTAAGTATAATGATGTCTAGTTCACCTACTCTCCACTTCATCTCATGAATATTGCTGACACATGATTATCATTACATTAAGCATAATGTTGCCCATTTCACCTACCCCCTCTCTAAATGTTTAACACCTATTATTCCTCCACTATAAAAGCATATCAGTAGTACCTTGAAAACATGGAGTAGAATATCAACAAGAACATATTCTGATTTCTAATCTCTTCACAAACACTTAAAGAAGGTTGTCCATTTTTCTGTTGTGAAGAATTACTTAAAGGCTGGTGTGCTTCATCAACTCTCTATTAGTTTTTAGTTTTTATTCACTGCACTCAAACTGGTGATATCTTCTTGTAACTTTTTGATCATTGCATATTTAGTTGAGGCATAAATTTTGATATTATTAACGTTTTGATCATAGTTTACTTTATTACCATCTTATAATCAATTCTCAAAAATTGTTAATAGACTAAGGGGTTAGTCTAGAGTTTCTAATCTAGTTTGGATTAGTCGATTTTTCAAGCAAGTTCAAGGAAGCATATGTACTTAAGGGTACATAGGTATACGGGGAGCAAAAGTGCTCAGGAGAAAAAGTGCTCAAAGAGTATAAGTACTCAATGGTTGTGGAAACTTATTTTGTAAAAAGAGTTGAATTGTAAACCAAGTGTATTAATCAAAGAGTCAAATACTAGTTGGTATTGGACGTGGATTAAGCCACTATAATAGAGGATAGGGGCCGAACCACGTAAAAAATTCTTGTGTTCATTCTATTAATTATTTTGCTTTAATTTTTCACTATATACTTCTATTTGAATTGACATATTACTTAAATTAGAAAAGTTTGATATCGTTTATTCCCACACTTATTCAACCACCTTCTAAGTGTGTCTATCTGAATTTCATTTTGTATCAGAACTTGGCTTTATTTATCTTGATCTTAAAGGTGACTTATAGGAAAAGATTTTAACATGACATAATTTGGGAACAACCTTCAAGAAGTTCAATCAACCAATAAACTTCCATTGTTATACAGAACTAAAAATTACAACTTCTAGAAATTTTAAATGAGGATCTATCTTAAAAGAGATCCTTGGGAATTGTGGGTAGTAGAGAATGATCCTGTTATCCCAAGAAAAAAGGTTGGTACTGCAAAAACATTGATGGGGATGGACTCAACCGAGAATTACATGGTGTCCTATGATTCAAAGGCAGTGAATACACTCCTTAGTGGCATGGTGCAATCTGAGATTGACAAAGTATCCTCATACAACATGACTAAGGAGATATTGGACACCTTAAAAATAAGTCATAAAGGTACATCAAAAGTAAGTGAAGTCAAGCTTAGTATGTTTATGCATGATTATGAAATGTTTAAGCTTCAAAAAGATAAAACCATCAAAGCTGATCAAGCAAGGTTGCTAGTACTCATGAATTCCTTGAAACTACTTGATCAATTACACAAAGTGAGATCAACCGTAAGTTGCTTCAGGCTATGCCCAAGAGGTTTGCTTATAAAGTTACAACTTTTCAAGATTCTCCTAATATTTCCTCTATGGATACATTAACATTATTTGGTGAATTAGAAGAATTTTAACATCAATTAATGAGATATGACGATGAGGAGGAAGTTCCTCAAAAGAAAGTTTTGGCTCTTCATGCAGGAAATAAAGAAGAGCTAGATGATGATTCGAATTAGGAATAAATTGCAATGATTTCAAAGAGGCTCAAAAGGTTACTACAAAGAATGTTTTAGAGAAAAAATGTTATCACTCCAAACTAGTTCAAGGGAAAGCAAAATGAAGATATTTGCTATGACGCGGATGCCCGGGCCACTTCAAAAAGGACTGCTTCCAACTAAAGAATAAAAGCAATTTAAGGTACAAGGATAACAAAAAGAATAAAGCTCTTGTTACTTGGAGTGATGATGAGTCTAATGTGCAAGTTGATGCAAACGATGAAATAGCTCAAGTATGTTTTATGAGAATTGAACGTGAATCAAGCGAGGTATCTATTTCCTATTATAATATCTTGAAACAAGAAAATGAAAAATTAAGAGAAAAGAATATATACTTAAAAGACTTAGTAAATACGTTAATGAGTGAAGTTGATGCATTAATAGATGAAAAGAAAGAAATTAAAAAAGAAACATCATCTCAAGAGGAAGGTTTTTAATGGATAAAAATGATTACTTAGAAAACTATAACAAGATTCTTTTCAACAAGGTAAATCGCTTGAATAATGAAATAGAAAAATTAACAAATGAAGTAAAAATGAGAGATATTTGTATTTATGCTTTTAATGATAATATACATATTGAAAACACTTCAACTAATAAATTACAAGAAGAAATAAAATCATCATTGGCTAAATTTGTTCAAGGTGAAGAAAATTTAACTGTCATGTTAGGTAAACAAAGACCTAATTTTGAAAAACAAGTAATTGGGTATAATTCAACAATTAAAAAGAGTGATGTAAAAATATTGAAATCAAGATTACATTTTAAATTAAATTGTTATTTCCCAGAGGCACACAAGAGATCTAGAAGGGGTTTGAATAGATCCTTATAATTTTTTTTATTAATTAAGGATGTATTACCAGATAATTAGTCAGTCGAGATTAATTACGCACATCGGAATATACTTTGAAAACCCCCCTTAAAGATTAAAGATAATTCTCAGCTCTAAATTTAGTCAAAGTTTTAAGTCACACAAACAAGATTAATAATATGACAAAAAATAAGTGCTAAAAAGTAAATGACACAAGATATTTAAGTGGTTCGGAGATTGAATAACTCCTAGTTCATTCTTCTACTTTAAAAAGTAAGAAATCCACTAAGGATGGGTCACAAAGACCAGATCACACAGATCTATTACAACTGAACCACTTAGGTTCCTTTTAGTCACTAAGTTTCGGAATGTGGACACTTAGTCCTAGATCACTAATATCTTCGAATATGTACACTTAGTCCTAGATCACTAAGATCTCTTCAGGTCATTTAGACTTGGAAAATTGTCACACAGACAATGAATTACTGTTGATTGGATGATGTTGAGAGGTGCTGCTAAGTTGGCAATAAGCTTCTTCTTCTCAGGTACATAGCAGTTTCAAAAAAAAAATCAGATTCGTAGAGTGAGTTCTTTTGAGTTTGGCAGAGCTTTGTCTTTTTGATCAAAGTTGTTCATTCACTTATTTTGTCTTTGAATCTTTGTTGCCTTTTATAGTCTGCCTAAGAGTCTTCCTGTTACAATGTTCCCATTAGTGCATTTAATGCTCATATACTCTAGGATCCTTGTTGTTAAAAGCTTCACTTCTACAGTTCAGTTTCACCAATTCACAACAAAAATATAATTATGTTAACATTTATTTCTTCCTTCAATGAGATTAATAACCCTAGATAACAACAATCTCTGTCACCCGAAAACTCCACATAGATTTTAAATATAGTGTAACAATCACCCCACTAGACCCTAACTATCATACAACCTAGAACTATTAGTCAAAGTTTAATATAAACAGAAGCATTAAGAAATAGGGAACTATATTATTCCAAGCAACAATCATACAATCACAGATTATTTAACTTGCATTCTGACAACCATAGTAATACTCAAAAGCTTGACCACGATCATGTATTACTAACTGTTACATGTGATCAAACACAACATCATTTGCTTAATAATATATCTTAATCTAACAGATGATATTAATAAGATTAATCTAACTGGCCACATCAAATCAATCAGATCAAATAACATATAATTAGTTAAAACAAATTATCAAAATAAATCTCATATAAGAAGGAACAGATAATGAAACTCAATTATACTATTAACTGTAAATAAGGTTTAACATCCCCTTAAAACTGAAAAGAAATAAACTAGCCTAGCATACTGATAAAAGAACAAAGAATAATTAAATAAGATATGATCTAAGGATATCAGACACCACGATCTGATTACAAGTAAAGGTATTTATAAGTAAATTCTCTAAAACCCTAGAAGAATTTGTTTCCAACTCTACTTTCGAAAATCTCAGCAGATATATTCTGCTTATCAACTTCGAACTTAGTTTCCTTAGCAGACTCTACTTTCAGAATTGGCTACAACTTCCATATCAGATCATCACTCTAATTTCGAATCCTATTACGAATTGAACTTCTCTGCTCCAACACCTCAGATCCGACCCATATCCATATCCATAAGTAGACCCACAAATGTAGAGTGAAATCTTTGAACAACAAACATAGAGTCATAGATCGTACGATGACAAAAAATAGAATGCAACAGTTAGTCGTAGAGTGAATTTTTTTCTACCGACAACCTGCCTAAATTCACAAATTTGAGGATAAAAATAACATAAACAGAGCATCGCAAGTTAACACGAAATGGAGCACGAAATTCCCTTTTCGAAAATATATTATAATAGGCAATCGGACACCCGATGTAAAAGTTATGTCCGTTTCTTCGAACCAAGCCTTTTACCCAATTTTCGGAGTGTAACTTTACTATGATCATAGACTAACTCTAGAAGCCATATTATTGCACTACGAACGTAGAGCTCTCTGCACACATCGTAGAGTGCTTCTCCCAACGATCGTAGAACACTTTCGCAAAACAACTAAAAACTAAGCATTAAACTCCATATCTGCAAAAACAAATCGAATTCTTTTTAAAATCAATAAACACCTTGACATACTCATATAAATAGAAAACATGAAATAAAACTAAACATAAAGGAATAAAAAACATCAAACATTTTACACCTATTAGGTGTGCTGTCGCTGTAAGACCCCAACTTATTAATAAATAAAATCAAATTTTCTCTAAATATTATTGTGAATAATAAGGGGGTTAATTTGATATAATACTTTGGTTATGGGTGAAATGTGCAAATTTTGCAAAATAAGCAAGTGGTTATAAAATATTTATTTTTGGTCGGTGAATATTCGGTTGGTCGTGGAATATTCTTGCTGTCGGGGAATATTCGTACGACGACGCAGCCTTGTGTGGGCCCCATAACGGAAAGCGATTGGATGAAAAAAACGACAAGTATAAGTTGTTTATTAATAATGGCGTAGTTGTTACCGTTAACACTGTTTAAATACCCGGTGGTTAAAAATACAGTAATAACGCGTGGTTGCATAGTAGCACACGGATTGCACAGTATAGTTGAATTATTGATTCGTACGTAAGAAGGCACTACTCAATAATTGTTACAGTGATTACTGTTCAATATTTTATTTTATTGGTTCAATAATTGCTGCATTGATATTTTATATTATTGTTGTTTCAATAATTGTTGCTGCACAGTATTTTCATTTATCAGATCAATAATTCATATTATTTGAATAATATTATTAGATAACATTATTGGCAATGTCTAGAAAGTTCTGTCTAAGGAGAGGTTTGGTCATCTAATTGCGCGCCAGTAAGGAGAAATCCTTATTGGAAAGCCCCCTCTTTCCTGGGAACGGCCTGGTTGTCATAAATGTGATTCTGTAATATTATTTGTGAATAATTAATTATTGATTCATATGATAAGGAAATATTTATTTTATGTGGATATAAATGAGGGATATATTTTTGTGGTTAAAAATGAAGGAGTTAATGTTGAGGTTTTTATCCATATTTTTGTCGGAATGGAGGTATTAAAAATCAGGGTTTTTGAGATATTTTGCGGGGGTTATAATTTTTAATCCGACCGTTGGATCGTGGTAATTTTTGGATATGTTATACATATATAAGTTGAGTATATGTCCACAAATTTTGAACCGTTAAAAATGAACGTATGATTTATTACGAATTTTACAAGATGACTGGTTCAGAAATTGTTGAATTTTCGGAGTTTATCATTTTGGTGGAAAATTCTAGAATTGGTGGGCCCCACTTGTGGTTGGTGAAGAAATGTGCTGAATTATATTTCAAATGTGGTGGGTGGGAATAGTAGCAGGTAAAGCCATCAGGTTGCAGGTCAAACCTACCAAAATTTTCCTATAAATAGAGGGCTAAGTTAGAATTGAAAATCACACCAGAAACAAGTTTTCTCTCTTTCTCTCTCTAGATTATTGAGTGTATTTTGTGAGTATTTAGATACTTTGAGAGTTTCTATTCATCAGAGCAAGTTTCTTTCAGCCTTATACCGGTATTCCGACCAGAAGTACTGATATTTTGAGGTAAGGGATATTATTTTCTTCTTAAATGATATTATTTTCTTCAATATCATTATGCTGAAATATTGATATGAGTTTTTATCAAATTTGGAACTTTTTGTGTCGGGGTTACTATCCACGTATACGGCACTATTCACGAATACGGCACTATTCACCGAAAAATAAAATTTTCCCTTTTTGTCCAAGATGTCTATTATGGTTACTATATTTGATTGTATCCATGTTTTGATCTTTATTTTTGAATTCTGCTTCACAATTGATTATTATGAAGTACTATTGATCTTGGATAAACTGTTATACGAATCCCTACTATTTGTCCTTCTGTCTCATTGGATTCGTTCTCTTTAAGATATTTTTCATCATCCTCAATCCTAAATGATGATATTACTGAATATCTTTGGCCTGTAGTGCAAAGATGTATGATTACTTGATGAATATCTTTGGCCTGTAGTGCAAAGATGAACAGGTGTTGAGATGAACATGACCGACTGATGATACAAATGAATATCTTTGGCCTGTAGTGCAAAGATGAATATTTGGTTAAAGATGATTATTAATTGATGTTACAGGGATAAAATATTGATGATGGACTTTTAAATCTTAGAAGATAGTAGAATTCTTTCTCTACTTGACTCTTCTAATGGTTTGCTGTTTCCGCTGCAGTTGTTGATCTAAAACTTGTTGTCGATTATATTTTATCAGATTTTTCCCTGTTGAAGACTAACGATAATTTGTTGTATATTATCTTAGTCATAATATTCTTTACTGGGCTAGTTGAGCTCACCCTTTTCCTTTTTGTTCCATTTTTCTTCTCAGGAGGTGAGAACATAGCAGGATCTAGTCGGGGTATGGAGTGATGGTTCTAGAAAGATGTATTAGCAGTCCTCACTATTTCTGTAAAATAGTGTTTGAATAATTGTAATGAGGATTTATTTGAGTGTGGATATTGTCTAGAAGACAATATTTGTATTTAAACTCACAGTATGTGTTGTCGTATTTTGCACGACAATTGTATTATTGAAGTTGTAGTTTGCTTTCTGTACCATGTATTTGGCGACTCAGAATGGGTGTTGTATACCTATTTTGGGGGCGTCACAGTTGGTATCAGAGCTTAGGGATATGATCCCTGGCTGAGATGTGAGACAAAAACTAGGAGGGGAGAGACGGGAAATTCCTTCGCTAGTATGACCTGACTAAGTTTATTTGGTGTTTATTTGGTCGGTCAGAGTATAGGGATAATATATGACATGACTATTAACCCTTGTTTTATGGCAGTATTTAAGAATGGCAGCTGAGAACGTTAATAATGGAGTAAATCAGACCGTGGAGACACCTTTGATCACTACCCAGGGGAACGTGCAACAGGAAGGCAATATTCCTCCTGTAAACAACGTTACCGAGCAAACGATGAATGATGGAATGTTTAGGAGCTTTTTGCAGTTCATGCAAAATCAGACGAGGGAGACTCGTGTGCAGAATACGGGTGGAAATGATAACAACGCGCGGTTTGTCACAGCTAAGCAGTTCAAAGAATTGGGACCACCAGAATTTAAGGGAAAGCCGGATCCGATCATGGCGGAAACGTGGGTCAAGCAAATTACCAAGATATTTGATGTCTTGGGATGCACGGAGGAACAGAAGGTTCCATTCGCCACATTTATGTTCCGCGGTGAGGCAGACTACTGGTGGGAGTCTGTGAAGCGTACCCAGCCTGACGCACTCAACATGTCCTGGGAAACATTTCAAAAACTGTTCAATGACAAGTACTTTCCTGAAAGTATTCGTCATATGAAGGAGGTTGAGTTTATTAGACTGGAACAAAACAACATGACGGTGTCCCAGTACGAGGCGAAGTTTGCAGAGTTATCCAGGTTTGCACCTCATTTGGTCGAAAATGAGGAACGAATGACAAGGATGTTTCTGAGAGGTCTAAAACCCGAGATTCGACAATATCTTATCTCTCATAAATTTTCTTTATATTCAGATGTTGTAAACAGGGCTCAATTATTAGAGCGAGATAATGAGTATGTGCAACCGAGGGACCACAACCAGGGTCATACCGGTGGCGGCAGTCATCGAAGCAATGAAAACCAGCAGGGAGGAAAACATTCGGACAAAAGCGGTAACCACTCTGGTGGTAATCGTGGTCGTGATAATAGAAGGAGCGAGTCGGGAGGAGATTTCAAGAAGAGAAGGTACAACAATGATAACGTGAAGACGTCAGCACAAACATCAACTGTTTCTAGGGGAGGAGAACGACCACCGGTCGTATGTTACAAATGTGGGAAAGAGGGACATATCAGCCCAAACTGCCCACAACAATCCAAGGTATGTTATAACTGTGGAAAGGAAGGTCATATAGCTCGAGAGTGTTCTGTAGCAAAACCAAGTTCAGCGGGGATGGTGACTCCAAAAGTTATCCCGGATAAGTCGAAATCAGCGGTTCCTGGAAGGACGTTTGTCGTTACTGGCCAAAACGCGAGAAACCCGAACGAGGTGATCACGGGTAAGCTAATCTTGAATTCTTGCGAAGTTTATACTTTACTAGATACCGGTTCTACCCATTCTTTTATCTCTCCTGCTTGTGCTCAACGTTTAAACTTGACTCCGGAGAAATTGGACTTTAACTTATCTGTTGAAACTCCGTTGGGTGAAACCTTCGTTACATCTACAGTTTATAAATCTTGCATGATCCAAGTTGGCACTATCACATTACCTGTTGATCTTATCTCTTTAAAGATACTTGCTTTTGATGTGATTTTAGGAATTGATTGGTTAACCACTCATCATGCTAAAATTGATTGTTTTCGTAAGGTTGTTAGTTTTCATATTCCTAACCAACCTGTCATACGAATTCAAACTACTAAACCACTAAAATCAGTCACTGTCATATCAAGCCACAAAGCTATTCGTTTATTGAAAAACGGATGTCAAGCTTTCTTAGCCCATGTTATGGATTTGAACAAAGACAAGTCAGATTTGAATAATATTTCTATTGTTAGAGAATTTTCCGATGTATTTCCTGAAGAACTTCCCGTCTACCCCCGGAACGAGAAATTGAATTCTTTATTGACCTTGAACCCGGTACAAAGCCCATTTCTAAAACCCCATATCGAATGGCTCCTATTGAACTTCAGGAGTTAAAAGTCCAACTACAGGAGTTGTTGGACATCGGTTTTATTCGTCCTAGTACGTCTCCTTGGGGTGCTCCTGTTTTATTCGTAAAGAAGAAAGACGGGAGTATGCGACTTTGTATTGACTATCGAGAATTGAACCATGTCACCATCAAGAATAGGTATCCGCTACCTCGCATTGATGACCTGTTTGACCAGTTGCAAGGAGCACAATTCTTTTCAAAGATCGATCTTCGTTCTGGATATCATCAGCTGAAGATTAAAACTGAGGATATTCCAAAGACTGCCTTCAGAACTCGGTACGGGCATTATGAATTCTTAGTAATGTCTTTTGGATTGACTAATGCTCCTGCTGCCTTCATGGATATGATGAACCGTGTATTCAAAGAATATTTGGATCAGTTCGTTGTTGTCTTTATTGATGACATCCTCATCTATTCCAAAAGCCGTGAAGATCATGAGCGCCATTTGAAGCTGGTACTGCAAAGGCTTCGTGAAAACAAGCTATATGCCAAACTGAAGAAATGCGAGTTCTGGCTTGAGGAAGTAGCATTCCTTGGGCACGTGGTGTCAAAACATGGAGTATCTGTCGACCCGGCGAAGATTGAAGCCATACAAAGTTGGGAGCAACCGAAGTCGGTAACCGAAGTACGTAGCTTTCTGGGCTTAGCTGGTTATTATCGGAGATTTGTGGAAGGATTTTCTCGAATCGCTACTCCGTTAACTCAGCTGACTCGGAAAGATACAAAATTCGTATGGAGTGAGGAATGCGAGAAGAGTTTCCAAGAACTCAAGAGGAGACTCATTTCGGCACCTGTTTTGACAATACCATCTGGTTCGGATGGATTTGTTATCTACAGCGATGCTTCAGGCAAAGGGTTAGGATGTGTTCTCATGCAACATGGGAAAGTCATAGCCTATGCCTCACGACAACTCAAAGAATATGAGAGGAATTATCCTACTCATGATTTGGAGTTGGCAGCAGTCGTTTTTGCGTTGAAGATCTGGAGACACTACCTGTATGGGGAGAAAGTGGAGATCTATACAGATCATAAAAGCCTCAAATATTTCTTCACCCAAAAGGAACTCAACATGCGGCAACGACGTTGGCTTGAGCTGTTGAAAGATTACGATCATACCATCCAATACCATCCTGGAAAAGCAAACGTAGTAGCTGACGCATTGAGTAGAAGATCATATGCGGGTACGAGTGCAATATTTTTAACACAAAGGCCCATTTTGTATGACTTGCAAAGGATGGAGATAGAGATGAAGGCTCCAAGTACCCACATGATGATATCAAATATACGAGTAGAACCGACTTTAATCGATAAAGTTAAAGCTGCTCAAGCTACGGATATAGAGCTGCGTATGAAGAAGAAAGTGCAAGAAGGTGCTATTCCAGAAGCAAGAATCGATGAAGAAGGAATACTTCGAGTCAACTCCAGACTTTGTGTTCCTAACGATTTTGACTTGAAGCATAGAATAATGATGGAGGCACACAACACACCGTTTGCAATCCATCCTGGGAGTACCAAAATGTATCACGATCTTCGACATACATTTTGGTGGAGCAATATGAAAAGAGAGATCGCGGAGTTTATCTCGAGATGTTTAACTTGTCAACGTGTAAAAGCGGAGCATCAAGTACCAAAGGGTCCATTGCAACCACTTGAGATCCCGAAATGGAAGTGGGAACACATTACTATGGATTTTGTTACAGGTCTTCCCAAGGTTTCTCAAGGCATAGATGCGATTTGGGTTATTGTTGATAGATTAACCAAGTCCGCTCATTTCTTGCCGATACGTGAGACTTATTTCCTTGAACGTCTTGCTAGTATGTACGTGAACGAGATTGTGAGATTGCATGGCATGCCAGTATCCATAGTTTCGGATCGTGACCCAAGATTCACTTCACGATTTTGGGTTAGCTTGCAGAAAGCTATGGGCACGGATTTACGATTCAGTTCAGCATACCATCCTCAAACGGACGGACAATCAGAGAGGACTATTCAAACTCTTGAAGATCTATTAAGACTTTGTGTCTTAGATCTCAAAGGGAGTTGGGATAAGTACCTACCATTGGTGGAATTCTCCTACAACAACAGTTATCAGGCGAGCATAGGTATGGCTCCATTTGAGGCGTTGTATGGAAGAAAATGTCGTTCTCCAGTATGCTGGGACGAGGTGGGTGAAGCAACATTGTTGGGACCAGAATTGGTACGCATTACTACAGAGAAGATCCAAACGATTCGACAACGTATACAAACGGCACAGGATCGACAAAAGAGTTATGCGGATCTTCATCGGAAGGACGTGGAATTTAATATTGGGGATCATGTATTGTTACGTGTTGCACCATGGAAGGGAGTTACAAGATTTGGGAAGAGAGGAAAGCTCAATCCAAGATTTGTTGGTCCATTTGAGATTCTTGAGCGAATAGGAAATGTGGCATATAGACTCGCATTACCTCCAAGCATGTCTCGTGTTCATAATGTTTTTCACATATCTATGCTTCGTAAATATGTTAAAGACCCGAACCACATTATTGAGTTAGAACCAGACGAGATAGCTGAAGATTTAACGTACGAGGAGGTACCTGTTAAGATCTTGGATAGGAAAGAGCATGTCCTACGCACGAAGGTTATACCACAAGTTAAGGTTTTGTGGAGAAACCATGCTATTGAAGAAATGACCTGGGAGTTGGAATCAGAAATGAAAGCGAGGTATCCTCACCTTTTTGAAACATCAGGTACGTACGTCAATTTCGAGGACGAAATTTCATAAGGAGGGGAGGTTGTAAGACCCCAACTTATTAATGAATAAAATCAAATTTTCTCTAAATATTATTGTGAATAATAAGGGGTTAATTTGATATAATACTTTGGTTATGGGTGAAATGTGCAAATTTTGCAAAATAAGCAAGTGGTTATAAAATATTTATTTTTGGTCGGTGAATATTCGGTTGGTCGTGGAATATTCTTGCTGTCGGGGAATATTCGTACGACGACGCAGCCTTGTGTGGGCCCCATAACGGAAAGCGATTGGATGAAAAAAACGACAAGTATAAGTTGTTTATTAATAACGGCGTAGTTGTTACCGTTAACACTGTTTAAATACCCGGTGGTTAAAAATACAGTAATAACGCGTGGTTGCATAGTAGCACACGGATTGCACAGTATAGTTGAATTATTGATTCGTACGTAAGAAGGCACTACTCAATAATTGTTACAGTGATTACTGTTCAATATTTTATTTTATTGATTCAATAATTGCTGCATTGATATTTTATATTATTGTTGTTTCAATAATTATTGCTGCACAGTATTTTCATTTATCAGATCAATAATTCATATTATTTGAATAATATTATTAGATAACATTATTGGCAATGTCTAGAAAGTTCTGTCTAAGGAGAGGTTTGGTCATCTAATTGCGCGCCAGTAAGGAGAAATCCTTATTGGAAAGCCCCCTCTTTCCTGGGAACGGCCTGGTTGTCATAAATGTGATTCTGTAATATTATTTATGAATAATTAATTATTGATTCATATGATAAGGAAATATTTATTTTATGTGGATATAAATGAGGGATATATTTTTGTGGTTAAAAATGAAGGAGTTAATGTTGAGGTTTTTATCCATATTTTTGTCGGAATGGAGGTATTAAAAATCAGGGTTTTTGAGATATTTTGCGGGGGTTATAATTTTTAATCCGACCGTTGGATCGTGGTAATTTTTGGATATGTTATACATATATAAGTTGGGTATATGTCCACAAATTTTGAACCGTTAAAAATGAACGTATGATTTATTACGAATTTTACAAGATGACTGGTTCAGAAATTGTTGAATTTTCGGAGTTTATCATTTTGGTGGAAAATTCTAGAATTGGTGGGCCCCACTTGTGGTTGGTGAAGAAATGTGCTGAATTATATTTCAAATTTGGTGGGTGGGAATAGTAGCAGGTAAAGCCATCAGGTTGCAGGTCAAACCTACCAAAATTTTCCTATAAATAGAGGGCTAAGTTAGAATTGAAAATCACACCAGAAACAAGTTTTCTCTCTTTCTCTCTCTAGATTATTGAGTGTATTTTGTGAGTATTTAGATACTTTGAGAGTTTCTATTCATCAGAGCAAGTTTCTTTCAGCCTTATACCGGTATTCCGACCAGAAGTACTGATATTTTGAGGTAAGGGATATTATTTTCTTCTTAAATGATATTATTTTCTTCAATATCATTATGCTGAAATATTGATATGAGTTTTTATCAAATTTGGAACTTTTTGTGTCGGGGTTACTATCCACGTATACGGCACTATTCACGTATACGGCACTATTCACGAATACGGCACTATTCACCGAAAAATAAAATTTTCCCTTTTTGTCCAAGATGTCTATTATGGTTACTATCTTTGATTGTATCCATGTTTTGATCTTTATTTTTGAATTCTGCTTCACAATTGATTATTATGAAGTACTATTGATCTTGGATAAACTGTTATACGAATCCCTACTATTTGTCCTTCTGTCTCATTGGATTCGTTCTCTTTAAGATATTTTTCATCATCCTCAATCCTAAATGATGATATTACTGAATATCTTTGGCCTGTAGTGCAAAGATGTATGATTACTTGATGAATATCTTTGGCCTGTAGTGCAAAGATGAACAGGTGTTGAGATGAACATGACCGACTGATGATACAAATGAATATCTTTGGCCTGTAGTGCAAAGATGAATATTTGGTTAAAGATGATTATTAATTGATGTTACAGGGATAAAATATTGATGATGGACTTTTAAATCTTAGAAGATAGTAGAATTCTTTCTCTACTTGACTCTTCTAATGGTTTGCTGTTTCCGCTGCAGTTGTTGATCTAAAACTTGTTGTCGATTATATTTTATCAGATTTTTCCCTGTTGAAGACTAACGATAATTTGTTGTATATTATCTTAGTCATAATATTCTTTACTGGGCTAGTTGAGCTCACCCTTTTCCTTTTTGTTCCATTTTTCTTCTCAGGAGGTGAGAACATAGCAGGATCTAGTCGGGGTATGGAGTGATGGTTCTAGAAAGATGTATTAGCAGTCCTCACTATTTCTGTAAAATAGTGTTTGAATAATTGTAATGAGGATTTATTTGAGTGTGGATATTGTCCAGAAGACAATATTTGTATTTAAACTCACAGTATGTGTTGTCGTATTTTGCACGACAATTGTATTATTGAAGTTGTAGTTTGCTTTCTGTACCATGTATTTGGCGACTCAGAATGGGTGTTGTATACCTATTTTGGGGGCGTCACAGCAGACATCCAAATAATAAAATCTTACTGCGAACAATATTTATGTAGTAGTGCAAGTAAGAGTCGATCTCACAGAGAATGATTAATCTATTTTATTTATTCTTTGTTTACTAAAAAGGTTTTTGTTATTGTTGATCGAAGTAAATTAATACATAAATTACGCAAAATAATCTAACAAAATAAATCAGGAAAATGAGCCTTGGATTAAGTCAACTTCCACCTTCAAAGACTTACACTAATCATTGTCTCAAGCATAAACGATCAATACTATGAATATTTACCGTTGGAATTACTTCCATGTCTTTCCTTAATTATATTTTGATAGAAACAAGTGATCCAAATAACCCTAACTACTAAACAACTCTAGACAAGCACTGAAAATTTAATCTAGTAGCCGCTTTAAGAAACAGAAAGATCGATGAAGTTAAATAACACAAGCACAAGCGGTTGTATTTAAATTAGTTGAGTATTCTTCCTAAAGTTTAATAACATTCTGATCTGCAGTCAATTATTAAACTTAGTTGCTTCACAAATTAGAGTGACCAAAAAATTACAGATTTGATATTTAATTTAGCAGTAGATTTCAACGAATAATAAACTAGTGTGCACTCTAGAATTAAACATATCAATCATGAAAATATAGCATAGAAGTATATTCAATACTAAAAATATAAATTGAACAATTAAAACCAATTAGATTTCACAATGTAATAATCTGAGACTTCCATCTCCTTAAACCAAGAATAGAAGTTTAGCTACACATAGCCATCGAAATCAAAGAGAATTAGAAACTGAGTTATTCTAGCCAAGGATCCCCTTTCAAGTGTCTAATAATATGTATTTATAGTTTACATAGGAAATCCCTAAGTTAGGAGGAAAATAAATCCAATTTGGAGTTAAAATCGTAGTCAAAACGCGTAGAATATCTGGGCAATATACGACCCTGGCACTGCTGTGCCAACCCTCTAGAGTTGTTGAAATTCGTCCTGGCGTTGCCACGCCATATCCAAGCATTGTTACAATGCTATCGCACCATATATCTAGAGAGTTGCTTGTATCACGATGTTGTTGCGCTATGTCTAAGCCTAAGGTTGGCGCTACCGCGGTAGACCACCAGCGAGCCTACACTTTTTGCTGTAATTCAACAATCATTGACAATTGTCCTCCAAATAATCCTAAAAGTTACGAACTCCTCCAATTGTACCTGAAATCAAAATATAAGTATGGTAAGTTTATTTAGGCACAAAATCAAAACAAAAGATGAAGGATTAATTAGGGATTAAAACATAACAAATTCTATTCACATCAGGGTACCACCCACATGTTTTGGGGACACAGTTACATGATACCATCTGTGATTAAATATTTTTTAGGTCACTCTACTTTATGTCGACTTACAAATGGGTCACTGAACTTTTTTTTCTTCTTAATTACAATCAACTCATTGAACTCTAGTTTACTGACAAAACGTTTGCAATTCTGTTAAGTCTGTTGACTTCTAACGGAATTTGACACATAAGCAGCTGAGTTGAAAAAAAAGCTTTTGTGTCAATAATTATCCCACGTGACATTGATTACGTGGATCTAAAAGGAAAAATTTATACCAAACGAATTTTTATTTAATTCTTTACAAATAATAATATAAATTAGAAAAGTTTGCCAAAAAAATAAGAAAATAAATAAAATATATATTTAAATATTTTTGTAATTAATATCAAATAAATTTTTATTTAATTATTTACAAATATAATAATATAAATTAGAAAATTTAGCCAAAAAAACATGAAAATAAATGAAATATATATTTAATTATTTTGTAATTAATATCAAATGAATTTTTATTCAATTCTTTACAAGTATAATAATATAAATTTGAAAAATTTGCCAAAAAAACAAATTTCTAACTTATCAAGTAAATCACAACAAATCTGAACCTACTTTAAAATTGAAAATTTGCAATCACTTCATTTTTTGAAAAAGTGAAACACACCAAGATAGAAATTCATCCACACTAACGCTCTGTTTCTGAGTTTTAAAATGGACAGAAAAGAAAAGAAATGGACGAAAAATTTAAGTTTTTTTTTCTAATTCTTATGTTTCTGAGTTTTTTAATAAACGGAAAAGAAAAGAAATGGAGAAAAAACTTAGCCACTTTTCCTGCCAAAGTTTTCCGTCCAAAATTGGCCTGATTTGGACGAAAACGAAATTAGAATAAGTAATATTTTTATAATTCCTATATTATCCTCAACTTTTAATATAATAAATTTTAAATTACAACTCATGTCCTGAATTTTAAATTTTCTATTCTTTTCTATTAAAAACTCAGAAACAACACAAATGAAAACTTCAAGTTTTCTATTCTTTTCTTTTCTGTTCTAATTTAAGTTTTCTATTCTTTTCTTTTCTGTTCAAAACTCAGAAACAGAGCGTAAGGAAAATTAGATCAAGTTCAATATAATGGTAATCAAATTCCACATATATTAAAAAAAAAATCTAACCTTCAATAGCTTCTCTGGGTGTATTGAATCCTAATCCAACACTCTTGTGGAAACGTTTACCTCCTTTTCCTGGCCTCTTTCCCTTTCCTGTCTTCTTTGTGCTGCCAAAAGATTGCGTCAAAAATCTCCATAGTTAACCCATCATTGAGAGAAAATAGCTATACATAAATAAGTATATATATCTTACCAAAGAAACACCTTGGGATGCTTCAAAAACGCCTTTTCGGTCTATATCACAAACAATTTCATGAATGAGATCTAACCCATAACCTTAATCGAAGAGAGAGAAAGAGGGGAGAGAGAGAGAGAGAGAAATACATGTTCGACCATTATTGCAGGTTCTGGAGATTTGGGGAAGACGGTGCAAAATGAAGGCTGGGCAGATTTGTGTTTTTTGACCAATTTTTCTAATTTATATTATTATATTTGTAAATAATTAAACAAAAATTCATTTGATATTAATTACAAAAATATTTAAATATATTTTTCATTTATTTTCTTGTTTTTTTGACTAACTTTTCTAATTTTTATTATTATATTTGTAAATAATTAAACAAAAATTCATTTGATATTGATTACTAAAATATTTAAATATATATTTTATTAATGTTTAAAATTATTTCTTTTGAAATATGATTTTAATTGAATTTATTTAGTTGAGTGTCTTGGACTAGTTTTGGCATTCACTCATAGGATTGATTTATCTTTATATTAGGACCATAATGAGTATTTACTTTTGGAAAGATATTTGTTTAAATCGAATAATTATGGTTTTAGACTATTTATTTATTGGTATTACTAGTGCTCTGTATACCATTTATGGTTTATGTTACGTTTTGTTGTAACCTCCTTTGGGACTCTTTTGGGAAGGGGGGTATTACACTTTCACTCACCTTCAAGAGAAACGGTATGCAATGAAGTTTGAGCTTGGATGCGAGTTCAAAAAAGTGATCTCGAGGTAAACCTTTTGTGAGAATAGCTGCTAACTGCTGGTCAAAGGAGACAAAAGCTATACGTAAAACACCACATGCAAGAAATTCTCGTATGAAATGCTAATCAAATGGCGTGTCCGGGCAAGAAAAACAAGATTGGATGCCATCTGAATTGCAGAAATATTATGACAAAACAGAAATGGTCGAGTGCAAACGGTAATACCAAGTTCCCGACAAAGATAAGAAAATCAACCAAGTTCAGCTATGAGTAGACCTGGCAAGATTTGTAAGTAAATAAATAAGAGTTTAAATCAACTTAACTACAACAACTATTTGTTTTTAATGTAATCTTTAATATATTGTTTCTTTACTTTTATTCAAATTTCACTATTCTTAAAAAGTAAAACCTAAATCGTGCCTAATTTATAATATTTATGAACATTACACGCACCTCTTCACCATAACTGAATTAAAGTCGATCCCAACTACCTTAACCCGCCCCCAAAAACAATATACTCCTCATATACTTTGATTAATACTCCCTCCATCCCATAATAACTGTCGCTTTAGCTTGATGCACATGGATTAAGAAAGTCATTTAGTACTATCATTTATTAATTAAAATTGGTGTGAAATTTCATTACTACCCCTTTATGGGAAGTTGAAAACTATTAATACAAAGAAAAAATTTCTTGGAACAATGAGAGAAGGTAGGGGTGATATAGGAAAGTAAATAATTTATTCTCCTAGAAAGTTGTAAATGACAAATAAATTGAGAAAAAAACTTCCTTCTAAAACGAAAGTTGTTATGAGATAGAGGTAGTAGTATTATTTTATCAGTTAGACTGACCCTATACTATATATAGCTAACTCCTAAAAATCCATTTATATACATGTTTATATACATATATATTTTTTTAGCCTACACTGCGGTACATAACTTTATATTATAATCCCATCTTTCACAGGATCTATTTTTAATTTAGAGCTTGGAGTTGCACATTAATTAATTATAATCTTGTGTATTGCATATATATATATATATATATATATATATATACGGTTCGGATCTTAAACTCACCCCTTATTCAACTCATCCGAGCTCACCCCCCTTTAGCGGCGGACCCGGCGACGGTTCGGTCATACAACCGTCGTCTATACTTTTAGCGACGTTATATGTTGTTCGTCGCTAAAAGTATAGACGACGGTTGTATGACCGAACCGTCACCTGGTCCATCGCTAAAGGAGATGAGCTCGGGCGAGTTGGATAAGGGGTGAGCTTAAGATCCGGACTATATATATATATAGTCGAATACCTTGCATGTTACTTGTGTGTGAAGTTTGCCTCCGATTAATGTCTCATATTTCCTTAATTTCTCTCATAAATATAAGAAAAACATCTCTAATATTTATAATTATTATTAATAGAACTATTTTTGCGAAATGGAGGGAGTATATATTGTAATCGACATGGATAGTTGATCTATCTATAATAATTAATAAACGATTGAAAGATGCATGATATCCACCGACTCATATGAGCGATGAGTATAGGATTACTTAATTCTTAGTTAGACATATATATATATATACAGAAATGATCAAGTAAGTGATCACTTACTTTCTTAAAATGAGGGACTTTTTTTTTCTTTTTTTTTCTTTTTTTTAAAACAACTTAAAAAAAAGTTTAATATTTTATGGAACTGAATTTTTTCCATAATACAATGTTTTGGGCGTGTTTTGAATACCTATACTAAAAAGTGGTGGTACAGTCTGCCCAGACTGTACATACATATTTTGTTATACGTACCCAAATCACACCCAAAACACTGTATTATGAAAAAATTTCAGTTCCATAAAATATTAAATTTTTTTTAGTTGTTTAAAAAAAAAGCAAAAAAAAAGTCCCTCATTTTAAGAAAGTAAGGGATCCCTTACCTGATCCTGACCCTATAT
The DNA here is from genome assembly GCA_016801055.1 of Panax notoginseng. NCBI lineage: Eukaryota > Viridiplantae > Streptophyta > Magnoliopsida > Apiales > Araliaceae > Panax > Panax notoginseng. The sequence continues at coordinate 181,780,340 of CM029020.1, read as the reverse complement.
ATATATATATATATATATATATATATATATATATATGGTGTAGCAAGATTTTGCAAAAATAAAATAAAAATAAAAATAAGGAAGAAGCCCGCGGGCCGACCCAGCCCAACCCGGGCCACGGGACTCACAATTTCAACACATCAAAACTCAGGCTATTTTGGCCCGCCCCGCTCTCGGTCTGGCCCGGCCCGGCCATTTGCCAGGTCTAGCTATGAGCAATGGCTCGGTATTCAGATTCCGCAGTAGAGCGGGAAATCGTGGCTTACTTTTTGGTTGTCTGTGTGAAAAGATTTGGGTCAAGATAAACGCATGCACCTTAGGTAGTCTGGTAGAGCCACGATCATCTGTGTTGGAACTTGTGACTCATAACATAAAAGCTACTGGCCCATCAGGGTTACATCGAAGGTCACAGGGGGTGCGGGGGGCGAAGTCCCCCACGGTACGGTACATGAATTTCTGCTATGGTGGCGCGGGGCGCGCTGGGTGAAGGCTTGGAGTGGTATGGGGCGCGCCGGTGCTGGAAGAGTTACTGCCCAGGTAGCGCGGGGTGCGCCACGGAACACCTGTGAGCGGCGCGGGCCGCGTCGGTCGGCGGACAGAGACTTTCTGAGTTGTTTTTGGAAATGACATTATGGGTAATTGAGACAAAGTGAAGTAGGTTTGAAATAGGATTAGTAGGTATAAATACTATCTATTGTAAAGCCCTATGTAACCAAGGAATCAACAATAAACAACAAGCCGCGTGTGGAGTACCCAAATTAGGGAACCACATAATTCTTAATTCTCTATCGTTTGTGTACGTGTGTGTGATCCTATATTCTAACAATCTGGATCACCAGTCCAATCAACATTGGAATAAGCTTTGACATAAAAATCACGACAGGAATGTAATGAGATTCCATGTTGAATGGTCCCTTTGATGTAGCACAAAATTTGTTTTACAGCTTTGAGATGAGAACTCCTTGGTGATCGATTGCATAAATTGACAATTGATTCACGGAAAAAGCTATATCAGGACGAGTTATAGTCAGATATTGCAGACCACCAACCATTGTTCTATACGATGTAATATCTGAAAGTATAGTTGCTTTATAATTTTTCCATATTATGTTTGTGAATTTTAGAAAGGAATGAAGTGATGTGATTTTAATTATATTTTCTTTTATACGTGAGTTTAGAATGAGAGAAAGCAAGGGAAAATATTTTTATTTTTAAATCACATTATTACTATATTACTTTTACATATTAATATAATAAATGACATGATTTATTTTGAAATGTTATTATATGAATATAAAATATTTAACTTTCCCATCCCTCCAAATCCTTCCACTTTTGGGAAAAAGTTTTGAGCCAAAATTGAAATCAACTTTACCTCTATATACATTCCTTTTATCTCTAAAAAAACTCAAACTCACAAACATGAGATTCGGAGAGAATTTAATTATTTTCTCTTCTATTCCGCTAAAAAAAACACTTACAAACATATTGTAAGAGATAGGTATAAGACAAGGCTTACATATTCCGCTAAAAAAACACTTACAAACATATTGTAAGAGATAGGCATAAGACAAGGCTTACATATTCCGCTAAAAAAAACTTGCAAACATATTTCTTATAAGTGTGCTTGTTGGGCCATAATACTTTTCATATTGGGCCAGGCTGAATGGGCTCGTCTTTTGGACTATGTTACTTTTGTCATATTGGGTTAGGTGATTTGGGCCCCGCTATTTGACTATGTTATTGGGCTTAGTCATTGGATTGGTCCATTATACAGATTGTCTCTTATCATATCTTTAACCGGTAATCATCACAAAAGATAGTAGTTGACTGTTACGTCTGTCACCTTTCTGCATGGCATTAATGAGGATGGGACTCTGATTACCGGCGGTGGGAAATAGTGGTAGCAGGTAGGGAAGTGAGCTACATACTTTCGGCTGAGATGACCGGGAGTGTGGGGAGGTGTCAGGAGATAGTGGGTGGCACGGTAAACCGGGTCTTGATGACGTATGGGGCAAGGGTCACACAAGAGAGAAAAAGAGGTAACAAAATATTACATCACACACAATCATATTATCACTCTCGCTCAAGCACTAGACAAGATATTCCTCCATTGTTAACCTTGTGATCGCCTGTACTGACTCTCACGCCGGAGCTATCCCCTGACGGTCAGGCCGTCAAGCTTTTGGTGTTGACCTGTTGAATTGTGCAGGTTCAGAGCGTTTTACGTGATTGGGACGCGGGAGAAGATCTTGGCGTTAACATTGGCGCTAGAAGGAGGGCTGAGTTCTAGTGTCTTGAGTATTTTTCAATCACACATTGTGGTCGTTCTACGTCGATATTTATGGGGAAGAGCAGAACACCTACACCTGAGGGGCAGCCGATGGCTGCCAGTGAATCAATACCGCGAGTGTCTGTCTAGGATCGTTTGGGACCTGCCCTAAGTGTTCATGCCAGCACATCATCCAAACGTTCACATGGAGATCCTCGTCCGAGGGCTGTGAGCAAAGCCAAGAGAAAGCTAGTTTTCACAGCAGAGAAAGGGTCTGGTCATGACTGAAAACGAGTAGAAGCACCTCGCCTAGAACTCGATACCGGGATAACCGAGACGAAAAGGCCTCTCATTTGGCTAAGATGGCAGACGAAGCAGATAGGGCCATGGAGGCGCTTGTGAAGCAACGACAGGATATAGCTGAGCAGATGTCCCGAATGGCAGATTTGAGGGACGAAGCGTCCAGCTATGTCCAATCCGAAGAACGTGGGCATCGGAGTGGGAAAGAACCTGCTCATTCAGGGCATGAATCTCGGGGTCAACCTCGATAAAGAAGAAGATCCAGAAGCCCTAGTCCTCAAAGATCGAAGAGGGCACATCGCCCTGTCAGTTTTAAGGAGCAGGGTCGAAGCGAACGAAGAGGTCGATCCAGAGATCGTACTCCTGAGAATACAAAGAAGGTGCTCGTTGTTGCGCATTCCCACCACGGCAGCCGAGTTCAAAGACGAAGCAGATCTAGGGGTCGTACACCAAAAAGTCCACCGAGGGCATTCCGCTCTGTGGACCATCGTCATCGTAAAAGCCCCTCGAAAGTTGGGGGTTCTATTGCAAGAGACCGGTCCACTCAGAAGAGGGAGGAGTCACCGAAAAAAGAAGCATCATCCCAACCAGAAGGCGTGGAGTATCTGGTTAAAGAGTTGAAGGAGCTTCGGAGGCAGCTTGTCGAGGTACAGAAAATGAAAGATACTTCGGGAAAGAAGGTATCCCCTTTTTCCGCGGAGATTCTAAAGGAAAAGGCTGACCCCACCAAGAAGTTGCCCCACATTGAAAGCTATGATGGATCGGGGGATCCTTTTGACCATAGTCAGGCGTTCGACCGACTGATGGATTATTATGACTTTAGTGATGCTGCTAAGTGTCATACTTTTGTCACGACACTCCGAAAGGATGCCAGGTAGTGGATGGGGACTTTGCCTTCGGATTCGATTTCATCTTGGGCGGACATGTGCAATAAGTTCCACGCTCGCTTTGGGAGCAACAAAAGGAGGGGGAAACCAACTGGCTCGTTGGCTCAGGTTCGGTAGTATTCGAATGAGTCTTTGGGCCAATATGTAAAGCGATTCCGTGAAGCAGTCTGCCAAGTGACAGACCTGAACGATCTACAAGCCGTGGGATTGTTTCAGAATGGATTAGATCTGATCAAATCAGAGAAGTTGGTGAAGAAATTAATGTTTCACCACCCGAAGAGTCTCGCGGAAGCCTTCGACAAAGCGGAAGGTTATATCGTGGTAGAGGAAGCCATGAATAGCCTCAAACGCCCTTCTTCAGATCGGCTTAAGGAGACAGATCGGGACAGAACAGAAGGGGACCAGAGTAAGAATGAAGGAAATAAAGGTCGTCATGATGGCGGATCAAAGAAATACAATAATAATTGGAGACACGGTGGAGGACGCTCGTCCGCTCTAGCTCAAAGGGTAAATAGGACGTATACTGCACTCAACACTGACAGGGCTGTTATCTTGGATCAGATTAAGAATCAACCTATCTTCGAGCCACCTCGAGATAACATTAAGCCCGGAAAAGGGAATTCTCGTAAGTATTGTGACTATCATCAAGCCTCGGGCCACGATATGAACGATTGTGCTAGTTTGAAAGATTTTATTGAGACAAAGGTACAAGAAGGGGCTTTAGTTCATTATGTGGCTGCCAGAACGAATCAACAGCAATATAGAGGACCTGTTCAGGCAGCCCAACCAGTTCAGCAAGTGTTCCCCGCTCCTGGACCACCAGCAAGGCAAGTGATAGATGTCATCACTGGGGACACTTCTGGCAAGCTTGTTGGAAAGAAGCGCCGAAGTTATCTGGATTCGGTCATGTCGGTGGTGGGTACCCTCCCGAAGACTGACAGACCCTTTCCAGGTACGGTAATCTCCTTTACAGATGAGGATTACCCTTCGGAAACCATCGAACCACATGAGGGATCATTGGTGGTGACGGCACAAGTAGGTTCGGTGGACATGAAATGAATGATGATCGACAATGGGTCTTCTGTGGATATCCTATATGCCCATGCTTATCAGAGGATGAATCTTGATGGGCAGAAGATGGAGATCGGGCAGGAGGCCCCTTTATACGGCTTCAGCAACGATCCAGTCAAAGTGGCTGGGACCATCAAACTACCGGTTATCTTCGGAACGGCCCCCCAGCAGGTAGAAATTATTTGTAAATTTTATGTTGTGCATGTAGATTCCGCTTATAATGCTATTTTGGGGAGGCCCACTTTAACTGCTTTACAAGCTGTAACCTCAATCCCTCATTTCAAAATCAAATTCCCAACGGCTCATGGGGTTGGAGAGGTGAAAGGAGATTTGGATCTGGCCAGAAGATGTTATAGAAATGCCGTGATCACTTCGGGAGTGGGGGTATCAAAGTAAAAACAGACCATGGCAATAGAGATCGAACCTTTCACGGAGAGCAGTTCAGAGCCGTTGGTCATGCAAGCTGAAGAAACAGAAGAGATAGAGCTCGTCCCGGGCAAGGATAACAAGACGGTGAAAATAGGTTCGGGTCTGCCGGAATCTCTCCGGATGAACCTCATTGAACTCCTGCGATGTTATGTTGACATCTTCGCATGGGAACCTCAAGATATGCCGGGAGTGAGCAGGGATATTGCTGTGCATCGGTTGGAAGTGGACCCGTCAAAGAAGCCAGTTCTGTAAAAGAGGAGAATCTTTGCGCCTGAGCGCCAACGAATCATCGATGAAGAAATTGCGAAGTTGTTAGCTACTGACTTCATCTTCGAGATCGACTATCCGCAGTGGATGGCAAATGTGGTGCTGGTCCAGAAGCAGAACGGGAAATGGCGAGTCTGCATCGACTACACAGATCTGAATAAAGCTTGTCCAAAGGATTTCTACCCGTTACCCTACATTGACCAGCTCATCGATGCAACTTCGGGGTATACTTTGTTGAGCTTCATGGATACATTCTCTGGCTATCATCAAATCTCCATGTGTAAAGAGGATATACCAAAGACGGCGTTCATTACGCATCGTTCGGTATATGCCTACAAGAAAATGACCTTCGGTCTCATCAACGCCGGAGCCACTTATCAAAGAATGATGACCTATGTCTTCAGGTATCAATTGGGCAAGAATATGGAGGTGTACGTGGATGACATGATTGTTAAGAGCATATTGGTAAATAAACATCTGGATGACTTGGAAGAATGCTTTCAGACAGTCCGTCATCACAAATTGAGACCGAATCCTGTTAAGTGCACCTTCGGATTAGGGGCTGGCAAGTTTCTGGGTTATCTGGTCAATCAAAGAGGAATTGAAGCCAATCCAGAAAAGATTCAGCGATCCTGAACATGAAAACTCCTCAATCATTTAAAGATGTTCAACGTCTGACTGGGAGGATTGCAGCTTTGAGGAGGTTTATGTCTAAATCGGCAGAAAGGTGTTTGCCGTTCTTTGATACGTTGAAAGGGCCGAAGAATGCCAAGACGCTCCAATGGACTTCGGAATGCGAAGATGCCTTTCAGAGCATCAAGTCCTACTTATCTTCGGCGCCTTTGTTGGTGAAGCCCGCTCCTGCTGAGCCTTTTTATTTGTACTTAGCATCTAGTTCGTTGGCAGTAGGAGCAGTTTTGGTGCGAGAAGTTGGGGGCAAGTAGCACCCGGTTTATTATGTAAGCCATGTCCTTCGGGATGTTGAAACAAGGTACCCAAACATTGAAAAGTTTGTTTTTGCTTTAATAACTGCTAGTCGAAAGCTTAGGCAGTACTTCCAGGGTAGATTGGTAATAGTCTACACAGATCAGCCTTTGAAGAAAATTATGGGCAAACCTGAGGTAACGGGGAGATTAGCTGCATGGACGATGGAGTTATCTCAATTTTTCGTTGAATATCATCCCCGAACTGCCATCAAGGGGCAGGCCTTGGCAGATTTTGTGGTCGAATGTTCAGTTTTTGAAGCTGATGAAGTTGTGGCAGAAGCTGAAGGATCAGACAGAATAGTCGCAGCTCTTCAGCAGAAGCAGGGTTCGTGGACGCTGCATGCAGATGGGTCCTCTACTATGGATGTCAGCGGAGCAGGGATTATTCTGACGAGTCCGGAGGGATTCAAGGTGCAATAGGCCATCAGATTTCAGTTTAAAGCAACGAACAATGAGGCGGAGTATGAGGCAGTGTTGGAGGGATTGCGACTAGCTAAGAGTCTCAAAGTATAAAGAATAGTTATCTTTAGCGACTCTCAGTTAGTCGTTAAACAAGTCTCCAGGGAATACGAAGCCCGCGGTCATAGGATGATCAAATATTTGGCGAAATTGAAAGAACGACTTCAGTATTTCCAGTTCTACGAATTTCAGGGGGTCGAACGTAATGACAATTTCATTGCTGATGCACTCTCCAAATTAGCCACTACGGATGTTAATGTCTTCGATGGGTCGATTTACTTGGAAATTCTGTAACATCCTAGTGTTCATCATGAATTGGTAATGTGCGCCAATCGAACTAACTGCTAGTTGACTCCATATCTGGCAGATGGCGTCTTACCTTCAGATCAGATGTTAGCCAAGAAAATCAAGTACAAAAGTGCTAATTTCGTTCTGATAGATGGAGATCTGTTCCGAAGGGCATTCTCATCTCCACTGTTAAAATGTTTGACTCCATCCGAAGCTGAATACGCTCTCCGGGAGGTACATGAAGGTATTTGTGGTGACCATATGGCTGCTAAGTCATTGACATACAAAGTACTTCGTCAGGGGTACTACTGGCCTATCATCTTCAAGGAAGCGACTGAATACGTCAAGAAGTGCGAGAAATGTCAGCTCAACAGTCTGATTCCACATCAGCCACCAGAAGAGCTATACTCAATCTTATCTCCTATACCCTTTGCTGTCTGGGGGGTTGATATACTAGGTCCACTACCGAAAGCAAAATGTCAGGTCAGCTTTGTTATAGTTGCCATCGACTACATGACCAAGTGGGTAGAAGTGAAACCACTTAGGTTAATAACGGAACATGAATGCTTAAAGTTCATCAAGGAGTCGGTAGTATTTCGGTTCGGAATTCCTAAGGTGGTGATTTCGGATAATGGACGTCAATTTGTGGGATCGAGATTCGAAGCATTTTTGAAAGAACTGGGGGTCCAGAACAGAAAGACTTCAGTAGCTCATCCTCAGTCTAATGGACAAGTCGAAGTGACCAACAGAACGCTGCTGAATGGGATCAAGCGCAGATTGGACGAAGCTAAAGGAAGATAGCCAGAAGAGTTTTTCAGCGTGTTATGGGCTTATCGGACCACTCCGAGGACCACAACAGGGGATTCACCTTTCAGACTGGCCTATGGTACTGATGCCTTAGTCCCAATTGAAATTGGATCTCCAAGTCTTCGAGTTAGCCAGTTCAAGGAGATATACAATGAAGAGGGGCTGAAAGCTAATCTGGATTTGCTCGAAGAAGTCAGAGAAACAACTTTGGTTAGATTGACAGCCTACCAACGAAGAGTGGCTAAACACTACAACAAGGGGGTAAAACTTCGTAGATTCGAAGTAGGAGATTTTGTTCTCAGAGAAGTCGAAGCATCTACACCCCAAAATTTGGGAAAGCTGATGCCGAATTGGGAAGGACCGTATGAAGTCATAGAAGTACCGAAGCCGGGGACTTATCGGTTGAGGGCATTGGACGGGTCAACAATTAAAAATACTTGGCATGTTGGCAGGCTTAGAAAATATTTTCAGTAGATATAATGTCAGTACACCAGAAGTCTGTAAATGTTTCAGTCGCCATCAATAAAAGTTCTCTTTTTCTCAAACAAGTCTTGTATGCGTTGCTGTTAACATCATTGGTGTAAGGAGGTTCGGGTGGACTCGCTGACCATTTGATGGTAGCCTCATCGGCAGGTGATCTTTAGACCTTGTCAGGCCCTTCGTGGTAGGCAAGTGTCATCCTTAAGACGTTGTCAGGCCCTGCGTGGTAGACAATTGTCGACCTTTAGACCTTGTCAGGCCCTTCGTGGTAGGCAAGTGTCATCCTTAAGACGTTGTCAGGCCCTGCGTGGTAGACAATTGTCGACCTTTAGACCTTGTCAGGCCCTTCGTGGTAGGCAAGGGTCATCCTTAAGATGTTGTCAGGCCCTGCGTGGTAGGAAGTTGTCGACCTTTAGACCTTGTCAGGCCCTTCGTGGTAGGCAAGTGTCATCCTTAAGACGTTGTCAGGCCCTGCGTGGTAGGCAGTTGTCGACCTTTAGACCTTGTCAGGCCCTTCGTGGTAGGCAAGAGTCATTCTTAAGACGTTGTCAGGCCCTGCGTGGTAGGTAATTGTCGACCTTTAGACCTTGTCAGGCCCTTCGTGGTAGGCAAGTGTCATCTTTTAAACTTCGTCAGGCCCTTCACGGTAGGCGAATGTCATCGTGTGCAAGTTTTTAGGCCCTTCGTGGTAAACAAATCCTCGGTGAAGCAGATCTATCTCACACTTTGGTAACAAATAAGTATTCCTTTACTTTATTACCTAAATTTTCCTAAGTGTTGAGCTTGGAATGCCTCATTCTTTAACTTCATCTTATCTGTTATATAACTTGCCTAGTTGGTAATTAGCAGTTTAAGTTAAGTCCATGAAAGAGCTTGTACATCTTTCAAGATGAAGCGATATTGAAGTATTGATAAAAAGCGCACCAAAGTCATAAGGAAGAAAGTCGATATTTCATTTACATAAAATTGTTTACAAAACGGTAGAAACTTTTTACAGAAATCCTACAGCTAAGGGAAAAGATAATCATCTTTAGGATTCAGCTTCGTCTTCCGAAGAGTCGAGAATGGTCGGATCAACCTTGGCTGTGACAAGTCTTGCCTTGTCTTTACTTCAGCACTCGTCATATCCATCCGAAAACATTTGGACAATCTCCTCATTCAACTCAGCTGATTTTTGGTATTCTTGTTAAACTTCACTCCGAAGATCTTCGATCAGAGGGGGACCCAAATCTCTCCAAGCGCGAAGTTCTCGAAGCTCCTCTTCGAGCTTTGCTCGTTCCTTTAAATGTCTCAAATCCCTAGCTTCGAATTCGTTCACTTGCAACGCCAGGCTCTTGTTGGTTTTCACCAATGTTTCATTTTTCCCCACAAGGACTTCATTTCTACGAACCAAATCAACGTTCGTATTAACGGTGATTCGGTGCGTGGCTTCGGCTGTCTCTAATTTTTTTTAACTTATTCAAATCCTTTTGGAGGCATTCGTTATTGAAGAGAGCGGTACCATGGTCCCTTCTCTCTTTGCTCAGAGCTGACGTCAGAATATCATTCTCTCGTCTGGCTGCGTCTTCTTCGGCTTCGGTTTCTTTATATCTGGGGAGAAGCCTCCCGAAGACAGCATTTGCCTACAGACATTCAAAAATAGTCGGTAAATTATTAGAAGAGACACATAATTTCCAATATTCAAATTGAACAACTAACTCACCTTAGCCTGGTAACTCATGTATTCCTCGATTAAATCCCTAATCGAGCTGTTTTCGAACCGATGGTCATCGGTCTCCCGAACAAAAGAATCGAACAGCTGAAAGGGAAAGTTTACATTAAACTCCGGCCATACGGTGGTTGAAGATGCGGCTTCTCGCCTGAAGGCTGAGGGGGAAGATCGTGTTGAAGAGGGCATAGATGGTTCAGGAGGCGGTGATGGTTGATTGTCGGAAGGTTGTTTCCTTTTACGGGACAGAAGTGGAGACTCGGTTTGTTTTTCAAACTCGTCTTCAGAAATATGGATCTCCTCAAGAATGATGGTCGGAGGATCAAATTCAACAGGGGGAACCCGAAGTTCGTCAGCAGATAAAGGGGTCACCTTGGTCTTCCTCTTTTTGGTACGGAGAGCTTGCATCCGCTCCTTAGCCGGCATATCAATCAGACTGGTGGTAGAGGTTTGTTGAGATTCTTGAGGAATTGATCTTGGTTTTCGAACAGCCCTCTTCTTTTATCGAGGTCGGCTGAATTCCTCTGCAGTTCCTGATTCAGGGAGGACCTCAGCGTCATGGGCTTCCGAAGCCGAAATTTCTTCTTGTGGGATTTCGGTGGGGGGTGACGACAATTTACCCGAAAGGAATTTCTCCAAATCCCTTCGGTCGACCGATGTGGGTTTTATCAAAGACACTGCAAATTATCAAATCATGTAATCCTTTAGACCAGTTTACTAAAAGAAATCTCAGCAAATTATGTATTAATAAGAGTATGGAACTCACATTTATGGTCATACAACCATGCTTGCTTACTCAGGAGTCCGAAGCTCCATTCCTTCAAAGGAATCTTCTCGAGAATACTCGCCATTTCTTTTACACGTTCCTCTGAAATGTCCCCGAAGTCTGCAGGAATCCGCTCGGAGATGGTTCATTTCGGAATAGAAGGGATTTCGGGTCCCTTCACAAAGAACCATTCTCTATGCCACCCCTTGTTGCTCGAAGGAGTATCCATCAAAGATCATTTTTCAAACTTGGCGTTGGGCTTGGGAGGCTGTTTGCTCAGCACTTTGAAGCCTCGTTCCCGAGATTTTCCAGCAGAGAAGAGAGTGAAAAAGGAATCGACTGTAGGGGGTATCCCCAGCTCATAACAGAATGCTATGAAAGCCAGGATGTGGATGTACGAATTCGGCACCAATTGGGAGAACCCCACTCCGATAAATTCCAGAAGAGTAATAAGGAAAGAGTGAAGAGGAAATCTAACTCCCTTCTTTAAAACAGTTACCGGTACGACAGTCCACCCATCAGGTCATTGGTACATTCGTTCATGCGATGCTGGAGCTCTCACCAGGTGGGTGTCCGAAATCTAATAACGACTCTTAATGGCACGCAGCTCGATCTCGGTGATGATGGAAGGAGTATTGGCGTGAGGGTATTGTTCTTCACTCTCAAAAAACTCTGAAGGATTGGGTAGTGGGTTTGAGGAGTTCATGGCAGGGCTAGCAGTGGTTTGGGGGTTTGGGTTTGAAACCATCTTGGTAGGGCTGTGACTGGGAGGAATGGTGGAAATCGGAACTGCAAGAATGGGGGTGGTGTTGTCAGAATCTTGAGTCGCCATTGCTAAGATCTTGCAGGTAAGAGAGAAATCGGAGGGAAGGAGAGAACAATGTGTGTACCAAATTCAAATTAAGCTGGTAAAGCCATCAGAATTGGGGAAAGTTGGCTTTTATAGTGGGTGGTCTTTTCAAATTTTGCACGTAAACGAAGGGCGGCGCATTAAGTGGAGGTAATGATGTGAGAGAGGAAGAGGTAGCGTCCGATTTTGATTTTATTGGATTATCCAGAGTGGGCTGGCGTCCATTGAATCTTCATTTTTTGTCCTTAAGGCTGATGGACATGTGCCATTTGGGCTTCCGGATCTATTTGAATTAATGATTGTTGCTTATCAGTTGGGCCTCGGTGAGATTCCTTTTAGCCTCCTTTGGTTTATTACAAATCCCTTTCGCTATGGACTTATATTATTTACAGTCTTCCACTAAACATCCTGTTTAATAAAAGACTGGGGGGCAATGTTGGGCCATAATACTTTTCATGTGACGCCCCCAAAATTAGGTATACATCACCCATCTTGGGTCGTCAGATACATAGTACAGAATACAAATACAACTGATTAATACATCTGTCGTGTACAATACGACAAAACATAAACTGTGAGTTTGAATACAAATATTATCTTCTAGAGAGTATTCATACTCAAAAGGAGTCCTCGTTACATTTATTAACACACCATTATATAGAATAGTGAGGACTACTAACTAATACTATTCTTCGGACCATCACTCCGTTCCCCGACTTGCCCCAGCTACGTTCTCATTTCCTGAAGAGAACAGTGAAAGAAAGGGTGAGCTCAACTAGCCCAGTAAGAAATATTATGACTAAGATAATGCAGAATAAATTATCATTAGCCTTCAACAATGTTAAACTGATAAAATATAATAGACATCAAGTTTAACTGTAGCGGAACAAGCAATCCATTAAAAGAGTCAAGTAGAAAATAAACTCTACTATCTTTTATGATTTAAAAAGTTTTTCAACACTGTGATCGCTGGGACTCAGCTTAATAAAATAATCCACATCATCGAATCACCCCTGCACTACGGCCAAGGATATTCGTATATTCATTAATGGTCATGATCATGCCAACAACTGTCCATCAATGCACTACGGGCCAATGAGGACTTTTACCACATCATTTGTAACATTACGGTCATGATTATACCGAATAATCCCTGGTCATAATCATACCAAGTCCATCTATGCACTACATGCCACAGATGACTTTCAACATTTTATAAACATGAGGATGATGACAATGATATAAGAATTCAATAAAACAAGTTCAAGAATTAATTTATCCAGGAATTAACAACGTCCAAATTGTCAACATGATACTGCATTGTGGAGTAAAATTCAAGAATGCTTAGAAGAATATTTTCTTGAAAAGATACTGGATGAAACGCAACTATCAAGGATATTCCACAAATTTCATGGAGTATAGAAGTCAAAACTTAACCAACTGAGTACAATAAAGAATGGAATAACAAAAGAAATCACCATGCATGCGATAGACCGCACAGACAGGTTATTCCAATAGAATAATAAATAATGGAACCAGGTCCGGCGTAAACGCACAGACAGGATATTCCGACAGAATAATAAATAATGGAACCAGGTCCGGTGTAAAACACACAGACAGGATATTCCAACAGAATAATAATAAAACGGAACCAGGTCCGGTGTAAAACACACAGACAGGATGTTCCAACAGAATAATAAACGGAACCAGGTCCGGTGTAAAACACACAGACAGGATGTTCCAACAGAATAATAGAAGAATGTCACCAAGTATAGGGTAGACCGCGTATACTGGTTATTCCAACAGAATAATAACAAATGGAATAACAGAAGTTCTCTTCATGAATATAAAAGAAATAATATTCCCTACCTTAAAAGAACTGGATATTGGAAAAATGATGTAGCAGAATACTTTTATTCTCTCTCTCTTATTCTCTCTATACTTTCTCTCTCTATAGCTTGAATGAATTCGTGAAAAATAATGAAGCCCTAGGCCTCTATTTATAGAAAAACTGAGGGTGGCTCTTGGTCTTAACGAAGGGTCAAATGACTCTTGGTCTTAACGAAGGGTCAAATGACTCTTGGTAATATTGAAGGGACAACTACTATTGACGAAAGTAATTACTATTGACCAAGGTAAATACTATTGACGAAGGTAATTACTATTGACCAAGGTAAATACTATTGACGAAGGTAATTACTATTGACCAAGGTAAATACTATTGACGAAGGTAATTACTATTGACCAAGGTAAATACTATTGACGACGGTAATTACTATTGACGAAGAGACTCTTAGATGATGACATATGGCCCCCCATAAAATAACCAAACTTACCACAACGTCTCAATTATTGATTTAATAATATAACATATTATACAGATGATACTATGACAATAATTTAAGAGATATGATGCAGCAATTACTGTAGCAATAATTGAGTATAGCTGAGTGACTTCTCACGTAAGCATCAATAATCAATACCGTGTGCTACTATGCAACCACGCGTATTACTGTACTTTTACTACCGAGTAGTTCAACAGTTTTAACGGTTTTAACGGTAACACCTCAGCCGTTATTTTTATAGAAAGATAATTCTGTCGTTTTCTCAATCCGACAATAATTCCGTTGTGGGGTCCACCAATGATTGTGCCGTCGTACGAATATTCCCCGACAAAAAGAATATTCTCCGACCAAACGAATATTTTATAACAACTTGCTTACTTTGCAAAATTTATAAATATTACCCACAACTATAACATTATATCAAATTAACTCCATAATATTCAAAAATGATATTTATAGAAAATTCATCTTTATTTATAAAAATTGGGGTCTTACAACCTCCCCTTCTTATGAAATTTCGCCCTCGAAATTAGGGTACGTACCTGGTATGTCGAAGAGGTAAGGATACCTTGATTTCATTTCTGATTCTAACTCCCAAGTCATTTCCTCAACATCGTGGTTTCTCCACAAAACTTTGACTTGAGGTATAACCTTGGAGCGTAGAATATGTTCCTTCTTATCCAAGATTTGAACAGGAACTTCTTCATACGTCAAATCCTCCGCTATTTCGTCCGGTTCTAACTCAATAATGTGGTTCGGGTCTTCCACATATTTGCGTAACATGGATATGTGAAAAACGTTATGAACACGAGACATACTTGGCGGTAAAGCGAGTCTATAAGCCACAGTTCCTACTCGATCGAGGATTAAAAATGGACCGATGAATCGAGGATTTAGCTTTCCTCTCTTTCCAAATCTCGTAACTCCTTTCCATGGAGCAACACGTAAGAACACATGATCTCCTACATCAAATTCCACGTCCTTTCGATGAAGATCAGCATAACTCTTTTGTCGATCTTGTGAGGTTTTTATACGTTGTCGGATCGTTTGAATCTTTTCTGTAGTCATACGTACCAACTCCGGTCCCAACAACGTTGCTTCGCCCACCTCATCCCAGCATACTGGAGAACGACATTTTCTTCCATACAATGCTTCGAATGGAGCCATGCCAATACTTGCTTGATAACTGTTGTTGTAGGAAAACTCCACCAATGGTAAGAACTTGTCCCAACTTCCCTTGAAGTCAAAGACACAGAGTCTTAATAGATCTTCAAGAGTTTGAATAGTCCTCTCTGATTGTCCGTCCGTCTGAGGATGATATGCTGAACTAAATCGTAACTCCGTGCCCATAGCTTTTTGTAAACTAACCCAAAATCGTGAAGTGAATCTTGGGTCTCGATCAGAAATTATGGATACTGGCATACCATGCAGTCTTACAATCTCGTTTATGTACATACGAGCAAGACGTTCAAGTGTATAAGTTTCTCGTATCGGTAAGAAATGAGCAGACTTGGTCAATCTATCAACAATGACCCAAATCGCATCAATACCTTGAGAAACCCTAGGAAGACCGGTAACGAAATCCATGGTAATGTGCTCCCACTTCCATTCTGGAATTTCAAGTGGTTGCAATGGACCTTTTGGTACTTGATGCTCCGCTTTGACTCGTTGACAAGTTAGACACCTTGAGATAAACAACGCTATCTCTCTCTTCATATTGCTCCACCAAAATGTATGACGAAGATCATGATACATTTTGGTACTTCCAGGATGGATTGCAAACGGTGTGTTGTGCGCCTCCATCATGATTTCATACTTTAAATCAGGGTTGTTAGGAACACAAAGTCTGGAGTTGACTCGAAGTATTCCTTCCTCATCGATTCTTGCTTCCGGTATAACACCTTCTTGCACTTTCTTCCTCATACGCATCAGCTCCAGGTCTGTAGCTTGAGCAGCTTTAACTTTATCGATTAAAGTCGGTTCTACTCGTATATTCGCCATCATCACATGGGTCCCTGGAGTCTTCAACTCTATCTCCATCCTTTGCAAGTCACACAAAATGGGCCTTTGCGTTGTTAATATTGCACTTGTACCCGCATATGATCTTCTACTCAATGCGTCAGCTACCACGTTCGCTTTTCCAGGATGGTATTGAATGGTATGATCATAATCTTTCAACAGTTCAAGCCAACGTCGTTGTCGCATGTTGAGTTCCTTTTGAGTGAAGAAATATTTGAGGCTTTTATGATCCGTAAAGATCTCCACTTTCTCCCCATACAAGTAATGCCTCCAAATTTTAAGTGCAAAGACAACAGCTGCCAACTCTAGATCATGAGTAGGATAATTCCTCTCATATTCCTTGAGTTGTCTTGATGCATAGGCTATGACTTTTCCATGTTGCATGAGAACGCATCCCAACCCTTTGCTCGAAGCATCACTGTAGATGACAAATCCCTCCGAGCCAGATGGTATTGTTAGAACAGGTGCTGAAATGAGTCTCCTCTTGAGTTCTTGAAAACTCTGCTCACATTCTTCGCTCCAACCAAACTTTGTATCTTTCCGAGTCAGCTGAGTTAATGGAGTAGCGATTCGAGAAAATCCTTCCACGAATCTCCGATAATAACCAGCTAAACCAAGAAAGCTACGTACCTCGGTCACTGATTTAGGTTGCTCCCAGCTTTGAATAGCTTCAATCTTTGCCGGGTCAACCGATATTCCACGACTTGATACTACGTGCCCAAGGAATGCTACCTCCTCCAGCCAGAACTCGCATTTCTTCAACTTGGCATAAAGCTTGTATTCACGAAGCTTTTGGAGTACCAGCCTCAAGTGTTGCTCATGATCTTCACGGCTTTTGGAATAAATAAGGATGTCATCAATAAAGACGACCACAAAGTGATCCAAATATTCCTTGAATACCCGGTTCATCATATCCATGAAGGCAGCAGGAGCATTAGTCAATCCAAAGGACATGACTAGGAATTCATAATGCCCGTACCGAGTTCTAAAAGCCGTCTTTGGAATATCCTCAGTTCTAACCTTCAGCTGATGATATCCAGAACGAAGATCGATCTTTGAAAAGAATTGTGCTCCTTGCAACTGGTCAAACAGGTCATCAATACGTGGCAATGGGTACCTGTTTTTGATGGTGACATGATTCAACTCCCGATAATCAATACAAAGTCGCATACTTCCATCTTTCTTCTTCACGAATAGAACAGGAGCTCCCCAAGGAGAAGTACTAGGACGAATAAAGCCAATGTCTAACAATTCCTGCAGTTGGATCTTTAACTCCTGAAGTTCAATAGGAGCCATTCGATATGGGGCTTTGGAAATGGGTTTTGTATCGGGTTCAAGATCGATACAAAATTCAATTTCACGCTCTGGGGTAGGCCAGGAAGTTCTTCAGGGAATACGTCAGGGAATTTATTAACAATAGAAATATCATTCAAAACTGACGTATTTTTGTTTAGATCTGTGACATGAGCTAAGAAAGCTTGACATCCGTTTTTCAATAAACGAATAGTTTTATGGCTTGAGATGACAGCGATTGATTTTAATGGTTTGGTTGCTTGAATTCGCATAATAGGTCGATTAGGAATATGAAAGCTAACAACCTTACGAAAACAATCAATTTTTGCATGATGAGTAGTTAACCAATCAATCCCTAGAATCACGTCAAATGCAAGTATTTTTAATGAAATCAGATCGACAGGTAATGTGTGGGTACCAACTTGAACCAAACAAGACTTATAAACCGTGGATGTAATGAAGGTTTCTCCCAATGGAGTTTCAACTGCTAAGTCAAAGTCTAATTTCTCCGGAATCAAATTTAATCGATGAGCGCAAGTAGGAGAAATAAAAGAATGGGTAGAACCGGTATCAAATAAAGTATAGACTTCGTTAGAGTTTATGATAAGCTTACCCGTGATGACCTCATTCGGGTTCCCTGCTCTCTGGGAGTTCACAACAAACGCTCTCCCTTGCACAATCGGTTTTGACTTTTCTGGGACGGCCTTTGGTGCCTCCATCCTAGCTGAATTTGTCTTCGGTAAACGACAAAATCGGGCTAAATGACCTTCTCTTCCACAATTATAACATGCTTTGGACGGCATCGCGCAGTTTGGACTGATGTGCCCCTCCCCTCCGCATTTGAAACATATGATAGGTGGTCGTTCTCCTTCCTTAACGACAGGTGCTGGTGCTGACGTCTTTCCATCATTGTTGAATCTCCTCTTCTTGAAATGTCCATTCTTATTATTTTGGCCCTGATTACCACCGAAGTGGTTACCATTTCTGGCCTGTTGATTCCCTCCACGCTTGTTGTCACCGCTTCGATGACTGCTCTCACTGGTATTATCATTTTGCCGGCTGCTCTCTTTTGGTTGCGTTGTCTCGTTATCGCGCTCCACCAACTGAGCCCTATTTACAACATCTGAATACAAACACAGTTTATGAGAAACAAGATGTTGACGTATCTCCGGCTTCAAACCTCTTAAAAACATCCGCGTCATTCTTTCTTCATTATCCACCAGGTGGGATGCAAATCGGGATAACTCCGCAAATTTTGCCTCGTACTGCGACACGGTCATATTATTCTGCTCTAATTTGATGAACTCCACCCCCTTCATGTGACGAATACTCTCGGGAAAGTATTTGTCGTTAAACAGCTCTTGGAACTTCTCCCAGGACATCTTCAGTGCGGCAGGTTGAGTACGCTTTATCGATTCCCACCAGTAATCTGCCTCTCCTCGCAACATAAAGGCGGCAAAGGGAACCTTTTGCTCCTCGGAGCAACCCAAGACATCAAATATATTGGTGATCTGCTTTATCCATGTTTCAGCTACAAGTGGTTTGGGTTCTCCCTTAAACTCCGGTGGTCCCACTCCTTAAACTGTTTAGCGGTGACCGCCAGAGAGTTTCCAGTATTTCCACCTACGTTGTGGACAGGAGCCGCTTTCACCTGTTGTTGCATGAATTGAATAAAGCCTCTGAACATTTGATCATTCATCATTTGGTCAGTGTTGTTGTTTGCATGAGGATTGACACCTTCCTGATGCACATTATCCTGATTATTGATATGTGGTGAATCAACAGTCGTCTGTGCTCCATTGCTATTCTCAACGTTT
This sequence comes from Panax notoginseng, assembly GCA_016801055.1. NCBI lineage: Eukaryota > Viridiplantae > Streptophyta > Magnoliopsida > Apiales > Araliaceae > Panax > Panax notoginseng. Next base: position 181,761,296 of record CM029020.1, on the reverse strand, counting down.
TTAGATGCCATTTTCAGATACTGCCACAAAATAAAAATTAATTGATATGTCATATATTATCCTTATATTATGACCGACCAATTAAATACCATGCAAATAAACTTAGGTATGTCATACTAGCGAAGGAATTCCCCGTCTCTCCCCTCCTAGTTCTATTCTCACATCTTAGCCAGGAATCATATCCCTAAGCTCTGATACCAACTGTGACGCCCCCAAAATTAGGTATACATCACCCATCTTGGGTCGTCAGATACATAGTACAGAATACAAATACAACTGATTAATACATCTGTCGTGTACAATACGACAAAACATAAACTGTGAGTTTGAATACAAATATTATCTTCTAGAGAGTATTCATACTCAAAAGGAGTCCTCATTACATTTATTAACACACCATTATATAGAATAGTGAGGACTACTAACTAATACTATTCTTCGGACCATCACTCCGTTCCCCGACTTGCCCCAGCTACGTTCTCATTTCCTGAAGAGAACAGTGAAAGAAAGGGTGAGCTCAACTAGCCCAGTAAGAAATATTATGACTAAGATAATGCAGAATAAATTATCATTAGCCTTCAACAATGTTAAACTGATAAAATATAATGGACATCAAGTTTAACTGTAGCGGAACAAGCAATCCATTAAAAGAGTCAAGTAGAAAATAAACGCTACTATCTTTTATGATTGAAAAAGTTTTTCAACACTATGATCGCTGGGACTCAGCTTAATAAAATAATCCACATCATCGAATCACCCCTGCACTACGGCCAAGGATATTCGTATATTCATTAATGGTCATGATCATGCCAACAACTGTCCATCAATGCACTACGGGCCAATGAGGACTTTTACCACATCATTTGTAACATTACGGTCATGATTATACCGAATAATCCCTGGTCATAATCATACCAAGTCCATCTATGCACTACATGCCACAGATGACTTTCAACATTTTATAAACATGAGGATGATGACAATGATATAAGAATTCAATAAAACAAGTTTAAGAATTAATTTATCCAGGAATTAACAACGTCCAAATTGTCAACATGATACTGCATTGTGGAGTAAAATTCAAGAATGCTTAGAAGAATATTTTCTTGAAAAGATACTGGATGAAACGCAACTATCAAGGATATTCCACAAATTTCATGGAGTATAGAAGTCAAAACTTAACCAACTGAGTACAATAAAGAATGGAATAACAAAAGAAATCACCATGCATGCGATAGACCGCACAGACTGGTTATTCCAATAGAATAATAAATAATGGAACCAGGTCCGGCGTAAACGCACAGACAGGATATTCCGACAGAATAATAAATAATGGAACCAGGTCCGGTGTAAAACACACAGACAGGATATTCCAACAGAATAATAATAAAACGGAACCAGGTCCGGTGTAAAACACACAGACAGGATGTTCCAACAGAATAATAAACGGAACCAGGTCCGGTGTAAAACACACAGACAGGATGTTCCAACAGAATAATAGAAGAATGTCACCAAGTATAGGGTAGACCGCGTATACTGGTTATTCCAACAGAATAATAACAAATGGAATAACAGAAGTTCTCTTCATGAATATAAAAGAAATAGTATTCCCTACCTTAAAAGAACTGGATATTGGAAAAATGATGTAGCAGAATACTTTTATTCTCTCTCTCTTATTCTCTCTATACTTTCTCTCTCTATAGCTTGAATGAATTCGTGAAAAATAATGAAGCCCTAGGCCTCTATTTATAGAAAAACTGAGGGTGGCTCTTGGTCTTAACGAAGGGTCAAATGACTCTTGGTCTTAACGAAGGGTCAAATGACTCTTGGTAATATTGAAGAGACAACTACTATTGACGAAAGTAATTACTATTGACCAAGGTAAATACTATTGACGAAGGTAATTACTATTGACCAAGGTAAATACTATTGACGAAGGTAATTACTATTGACCAAGGTAAATACTATTGACGAAGGTAATTACTATTGACCAAGGTAAATACTATTGACGACGGTAATTACTATTGACGACGGTAATTACTATTGACGAAGAGACTCTTATATGATGACATATGGCCCCCCCATAAAATAACCAAACTTACCACAACGTCTCAATTATTGATTTAATAATATAACATATTATACAGATGATACTATGACCATAATTTAAGAGATATGATGCAGCAATTACTGTAGCAATAATTGAGTATAGCTGAGTGACTTCTCACGTAAGCATCAATAATCAATACCGTGTGCTACTATGCAACCACGCGTATTACTGTACTTTTACTACCGAGTAGTTCAACAGTTTTAACGGTTTTAACGGTAACACCTCAGTCGTTATTTTTATAGAAAGATAATTCTGTCGTTTTCTCAATCCGACAATAATTCCGTTGTGGGGTCCACCAATGATTATGCCGTCGTACGAATATTCCCCGACAAAAAGAATATTCTCCGACCAAACGAATATTTTATAACAACTTGCTTACTTTGCAAAATTTATAAATATTACCCACAACTATAACATTATATCAAATTAACTCCATAATATTCAAAAATGATATTTATAGAAAATTCATCTTTATTTATAAAAATTGGGGTCTTACATTTCATATTAGGCCAGGCCGAATGGGCTCGTCCTTTGGACTATGTTACTTTTGTCATATTGGGTCAAGTGATTTGGGCCCCGCTATTTGACTATGTTATTGGGCTTAGTCATTGGATTGGTCCATTATACAGATTGTCTCTTATCATATCTTTGACCGGTAATCATCACAAAAGATAGTAGTTGACTGTTACGTCTGTCACCTTTCTGCATGACATTAATGCGGATGGGACTCCGATTACCGGCGGTGGGAAACAGTGGTAGCAGGTAGGGAAGTGAGCTACATACTTTCGGCTGAGATGACCGGGAGTGGGGGGAGGTGTCAGGAGATAGTGGATGGCACGGTAAACCGGGTCTTGATGACGTATGGGGCAAGGGTCACACAAGAGAGAAAAAGAGGTAACAAAACATTACACCACACACAATCATATTATCACTCTCGCTCAAGCACTAGACAAGATATTCCTCTATTGTTAACCTTGTGATCGCCTGTACTGACTCTCACGCCGGAGCTATCCCCCGACGGTCAGGCCGTCAAGCTTTTGGTGTTGACCTGTTGAATTGTGCAGGATCAGAGCGTTTTACGTGATTGGGACGCGGGAGAAGATCTTGGCGTTAACAGTGCTTATTGAGTTTCTTTAAAAAATCATATGCATAACGTGATTGTGAAAGTAATAGAGAATCAGATGTACGATTTACTTCCATTCTGAGGAAAAAACTCAAGTCACCCAAGTCACAGGTATCAAATGTTTTACAAAGGTGTGATATAAAAGTAGTTGGTTCTTGTAGTAAGCTACTTGTAACAATTAAGGCGTCAACATAAACAAGGATAATAAGTATATGAGAATGAGATCGCCTAATTGATGGTTTATGACAGAAATAAAATGTAAAAGCTAATAGAACAAACTTATTTTGAGACTTCTGAAGCATAATTTTATTGATCATCAAATCACTTAGTTATACAACTTCTAAAAATAGAAAAAATATAAAGAATGTAGCTAAATCTGCTGAAGTTACATAACAAAACTTCCAGCAAAATAGCAGAAGAATATGTCAAGTCTAACAGACTTTGACAACTTAATGTGTTTTATTAAACATTAACAACTCAAATGTACATCAAAAGTCAGCAACTCCTGGGGCAGAATTCAACACTCCTCCTTAACTCTGGAGCTTCAGACTCCAAGCTTTTGCCTCAAGAATTCATATCTAATCTTTGGGAGTGTCTTTATTAGGATGTCAGCACTTTGATTTTCTGTTTTGCAATTCATTAGCTGCACTTCTTCTTTCATTTGTACATTTTTTAGAAAATAAAATTTTATCTTGAAGTGTTTTGTTTTCACATAAAACACTGGATTATTAGCAATTGCAATTGCAGCTTGGTTGTCCACAAATATATGTGTGCCTTCTTGTTCTTCCATATGCAAATCTGTCATGAGTTGTCATGAGTTTGATTTACAGCAGTAGTACCAGCTACATATTCTGTTTCTGCTGTGTATTGAGTTATGACTTCTTGCTTCTTAGAACACCATGAAAAAATTCCAGAACCAAAGCTAAAACAGTAACATGAGATGCTTCGCATATCATCAACACATCCAGCCCAATCACTATCAGAATAACCATGGAGACTGAAGTTTTTAACTTGACTGAACCTTATTCCATAATCAATTGTCCCCTTAACATATCTAAGAATTCTTTTTGCTGATTGAAAATGAATTTAATTAGCACAATGCATATACCTTGCATATATCTTGATAGCAATACTGGATGCATGATATCCGGCCTAGTTGCAGTTAAATACATTAGGCAGCCTGTTAGGCTCCTGTATAACCTTTCATCCACCTTTTCAGCTCCATCATCCTTGCAAAACTTTTCCTTTTGATTCATTGGAGTTGCAGTTGGCTTGCACTACTCCATGTTGAATTTTTTCAAAATCTTCTTGGCATATTTATGCTAACATATGCAGAGCTGGTTTTGGGTTTTCTAAGGCCTAGAGCAAATTTTTTCAAGTGTGCCCCTTTATATGAATTAAATAAATAAATTATCAACTAGTTATTTTTATTAAAATTATAAGAATTTACAAAAGATAATAAAGAACACTTTAAAATGTCATCGAAGCAAAAAATTATCACATGTACCTCGGTAAAACTAATAAAATACCTAATGTAGTTGGCAAGTTTTACTGATTACACAACTGAACTTTTAATTTTTCAAATTATCCCAGTAAACAAATTATTATTTTGAAATTGGGTTATTTCGTTAAAAAAAATAAACGGACGTTAATTTTTTATGTACAAAACTAATGAATTATCCATTGTAGTTGACACGTTTTACTGATTACATTATTGAATTTTAATTTTTCAGATTAGTTAAACTAATTAAAAAAAATGATTATTTTAACTATTTTTAAAAATAATTATTATTTTCAATAAAAAATATTAGAAACTTTACTTTTTTTTCCATAAAATGAGTAAAGTTGATTTAAAAAAATTAAAGTTTTATGAAACCTTATTGATTTTAAAAAAAAACTTTTTTTTCCTTTTGAAAATAAAGTTTTTTTTTTGAATCTATATTTTATAAAATTTTACTATTTTTTTAAAAAATGAAGAATTTTACAAATTTTTTCTTGAAAATAATATTTATTTATAAAAATTATTAATTTCTTTTTTGAAAAAATTGAATCAATTTTTTTTATTTATCTTTTACTGTTTTTTTATTTTAATTTCTCTTTTTAGTTTTTTTTTAAATTTCTAATATTAAGAATGGATCATTCTGTTAAAAGATTAAGTAGACATTAATTTAATTTAAAATCACTTTAATTTTTTTGAATCTATATTTTATGAAACTCTACTCATTTTATGAAGAAAAAAAATTTCTAATATTTTTTACTTAAAATAATAATTATTTTTAAAAATATTTAAAATAATTATTTTTAATTAGTTTAATGGAATAATTTGAAAAATTAAAAGTTCAATGGTATAATCAGTAAAATGTGCCAACTACAGTGGGTAATTCATTAGCTTTGTAGATAAAAAATTAACGTCCTTTTATTTTTTTTAATTAGTTTAGTGGTTTAATTTAAAAAATTAAAAGTTCAATGGTGTAATCAGTAAAATCTACCAACTACAGTGAGTATTCCTTTAGTTTTGCCAAATAAAATTTAAACCACAAAACATCATTTAAAATGCCTTCTTATTGTACTTTTAGATGCAAAATCATTAAATATACTATCATATTTAATGTTTTCTAACATATCATTTTTAATACATAATATCGCTAATCTTTTTATTATTTTATTTTTTTTATACACATAAATACAAAAGTTAATAAAAAATTTTGGGCCCTCCTCAACTGTGGGCCCTGGGCGGTTGCCCCGTTGGCCCTTGCCCAGGGCCGGCTCTGGACATATAATGATATCATTTTGCCTTTGTTTAACGTCCATGTTAAGAAAAAATGTCACCTTCCCAAGATCAATCATCTCAAAAACATCCTTCGTCAATCTGCTCCATACTGCTTCCGATCACAAGAAAATCATCAACATATAGAGATACTACAAGTATTTCATCACTAACCTTCCTGAGATAGAGAGTAAATTCACTTGGGCTTTTTCTGAAGCCTAAATCTAACATATATGCATCAATCCTGTTGTACCAAGCTCTTGGTGCCTGCTTTAAATCATATAGGACCTTTTTCAACATATGCACTTTAATTCTCCTCTTTTCCTTGGACAACAAAACCTTCAGGCTGCTCCACAAATATTTCTTCCTCCAAGTATCCATTTAAGAAGGTAGATTTGATATCCATCTGGTGTATATTCCACCCCTTTTGAGCAAAAAGGGCCAACAACATTCTTATGTTATCCAATTTAGCAACGGTGGAAAGGTCTTAGAAAAATCTAGTGACACCCCCAAATCCGGATACATTAATCCCACAGATCTGGTGCTCACTGTCCAATATAAACACATCTAACTACCCATTAATAAAGGATAATAAATCTCATAAACATTAATCCCATTATAGGGTTACATAATTAATACGAAATCCCAGGTCATCTAGCCTTAAATTTATTACATCATCAGCAGAATAAAAACATACCATGATTAAGTCCTATTACATAAACTTCATGAAATAAAACAATTTAAACTTCAGCTACTTATGCATCTTGCCCTTGCCCTTACTCGTGGACAACTCGTCGGGCTTATCAATCTTAGCTGCAATGTTTTATGCAAGAGTAAGCAAAATAACTTATTCACTAGTAGAACAATAAACAACAACAATAGATGGATGAACCATGAATCAACTCTAACAGGATAAAATAATCTTTCTTAAAACAATAAGCTTGATGTCAAGAATTGTAAGTTCAATGAAATAAATAACTTCCAATTAAATCTGGATAACAAGACCATACTGAGGATCGCAAGACCACGAACTATGTCCCAGGTTATCAATTAAACCTTTAATAATCACAAGACTATACGGACCATCTATCTCGTACTCCAGGTGATCAGCCCTTTTGTACTATGTATTGTGCACAAATATTTAACGATATTGCGTGATTCAGATTTATAATTTTCGACAACATAATCCCCCATTACAGGGTTGTTCATCTCAGTAACATTAGAATATGCACCAAAGGAAGTTTGGTTTGGAAAAGTCTTAGAAGGAATTCTAAATCTTTAGAACGCCCATCAACAATATATGAACTAGTTGAATCAATTAGGGTTCACTATCCATTTAAATGTTTGATATAACGCAAGCTTGTATGAGATACATAAACAAGTTATGGATCAATATGTGATAAAATCACAATAATTTACAATTGAATAATTATTATAAGTCAAAGTACTGCTTTCAGGAAAGATTAGAAAGCTTAATTAGGAATTATAGACTTTGAATAATTTAGGAAAAACCTCGCTTAAAAATAAAAGAAGCAAAGGTTAGGAAACTTGCACAATGTAAAAGGAGAGTTAAGAAACTTGTCTCGTGCGTTCGCTACACAATTACGACACACGTTCTCCAAATATCCTACATATACCATTAGGATCATCACACCAATTAGTTACATTAAAGTAAACCTTATCGATTTTAATCACCATCTTAGTTAAGTTTATAACCTTTAGCTTTAGGTCTGATTATACTAACCACGTACCATGAAACTAAAATCTCTACTAGCATATAACATAAGGTTTAACATTTAAACAACGTTACTAAACCTCACAAACATCAAGTTAATGTCTTATATAACTTACTAATTCATAACTTGTAATCTTCATCTTTGTCTTTACAATTTGTAATTACATCTTACTACATGTTTTAAACTTCTTTATGTTCATTAGGTTAGGTTAGGTGCACACCACCCCATCTGAAAACTTAGCAATTTATTTCTATTTTTGTTCCGGTGTTGGCTCGACCGCGCCACTTTTGCCCTTGATTACGGCGCAACCCCATTTACCCTTAATTCCAGTGCGACCGCGCTAGAACTCAGAAAATAATTCTATAGATTCGTGAAGAACACTGTTTCAACCCAAAAACTCCCAATTTCTTCATTCCAGAACCAGATTAAGCAAATCCAGATGCTATAAACTTTATAAACGTGAAACCAAACACATATAAAATGATTATAACAACATAAACAACTTAAACAACCAAATTAGAGACTTTAAATCCAAAGTTCATGCTAGTTTTTCATATTTCAACATAACTAGCGAAATCACTCACCACAGATTCATCATTCAATCAATTCAATCCGTTTAACTTGCATTATTTTCGTATCTTAGAGTACTAACATAAACAACCATCAATTTAAGATTTACAACATGAATTAACAACCAATTTTGACTCCAAAATAGGTCATATTATATATATATATATATATATATATATATATATATATATATATATATATATATATATTATATTTCAACAAAAACTCAAATCTTCATCTTTCAACACATTTTCATGAATTTGATTACTCTAAAACCAATGATATAAGACGAATTAAATATACCCATTAACATATATAACCAATTCCTTAACAAATCATTCATCAAAACCATTTATAGAGAAGAAACTATAGAAAATAAACTAAGAACTTTTAGAAACAGATTGCTTACCTTTGATTAGCTAGATGTCAAAACAAACTTGAACAATCTTCTCGCTTCTTTGATTTCAGACTTCCTTCTCCAAATCACAGAGAACCCACTTCTCTCTCAATTTCTCTCTTTTTCTCCACTAAGCTCTGTTTTCATACTTTGCAAATAAATGAAGCGTGAACTGACAATTGGTTTTACGTAGACTTAAGTTACCAGTTACCGAAACCAAAGGTGTCAGCAGTTTAGAAAAACAAAGGTCATAAGGACTTGTTTGATTGACTCCAAATAGCTCATTTTTAATTTATTTTAATAAATCTTCTTATCATATGGTCACAAATGTCACACTTAATTAAATTATTTAACAAATATAATTACAATTTTATTTAACAAATCATTAATTCTATAATTTAATTATTTAATAATTAAATTAATATCATCACACTTCAATAAATTATTCCATAATAATTGCCATCAATTATTTATTTTATTTAATAAATAAACCAACTAAAATATTTATTTTATTTGATAAATAGTTTAAACTATTAGAAATTTTTCAACCGTTACAAATCCACCCCAAACATCTAAACATATCCTTTAACGACCAGTCGTGCCTTATGTTTATTTATAGAACCATCAAGATTGAGTTTGGTCTTGTAAACCCATTTGAATCCTATGGCCTTTTTGTGTGTAGGTCTGTCCACTAATATCCAAGTTTGATTTCTCAATCATCTTAAGCTCATCCTTCATTGCAGCCATCTATTTTTGATCTGTTACATCTTCTTCATATCTTGCAGGTTCTATTATAGCAACATTGCACCTTTGATAGATGTTAGAGAGTGATTTGGTTCCCTGACAGGTTCGTCATCAATATCATCATTCTCCTCCTGGAGTTTAAGCTTTTTATCATTCTCATAGCTCCAACAATCTAACTAAAAAAATTGGGCATCCTTGTTAATAATTACTTTGTTGTTTTATGGAAGATAAATCCTATAGGCTTTTGAAACTGAATTGTAGCCAATAAAAATCCCAGGTTCTGCCTTCTTATCCAATTTATCTATCTTAACCTGAGGAATATAAGAAAAACAAAGGCAACCATATCTTTTTAAATTTTGCAACCTTGGTTTATAGCTATACCACGCTTCAAATATAGTCCTTTATGGCAAAGCTTTTGTTGGCAACATTTTTGTAATTAAGTGAAGACCAACGTCGGGGCACTCCAATTTGAAGTAAACCCAACGTCGGGGCCGTGACACCCCCAAATCTTGGTACTTCATTTCTGCAAGGTTTGGTGTTCACTTTATATAAGCATTCATTTCTAACTAACCAATCATAATAAAATTGAATAATAAACCTGCCCATACAGGATTACATTAATAAAAATCTCCCAGGTTGTCTAACCTTTAAATACAATCATTCATGCGAAAAAATTTAAATAAACTTCATTATAATATTCAAACCAAAGTCTGATAATAAAACTATCAACATATTACAAATCTTCAATACTTGTTCATCTTTCCCTTTCCTTTACTGGCACTAGGCACGTCAACCTTCTCAACTTTAGCTGTAATGGTTATACAGACAAGAGTGAGCAAACAAGGCTCACTTGGAAATAATAATAAATAAAACTTTTACATCATTTGTCAAATAATAGGCTCAATAGAACTGAACAATAAGTTCTATTAATGAAAATCATAACATTCAACTGAGGGTCTAATGACCACGAACCATGTCCACAGTTATAAATAATCTTTCAACTTTAACTTTAACAGTCATAAGACTATAAGGACTCCACGTACTTAGGGGGATCAATCCTTCGTATAATGTATTGTGCATAAACATTTCAGCATTAAGTGTAAACTAAGCGTAAACCTCTAATAATAGGGTTGTTCATCTCACTATTTAGCGTACAAGTCCTCCCCAAAGTAAGTTTGGTTTGGATACATTTCAAGGTAATTTAGAATTCAATGGTCATCAACTAAGGATTAGTTGAATACAAAAGTAATAACGTTATGCTATGGAATAATCATAACTGAATCAACATTGTAAATTAATATCATGCTTTAGGAATAATCTAATAGCATAGACATTGAATAATCATAACATCACTTGTTTGAATAATATGAGGTCAAGGTTATTGAGAGTTGAGTACTAAGCATGCATAGCGAATAGTAATTTGAACGATGAAGTTATTCAACATTAGAATATCAAAAGGTATAAACTTGCATGCTAAGTAACAAGATGCATGTTAGAGACTTGCTTAATATCAAAAGATAAGACTTAGAAAACTTGCATCATCATGAATAAACTAAATTCAAGAATTGGCTCAATAACAAACAAACTAGTTCAATGAAAGTGTAGACTAGCACAATATAACAATAGATTTAGAGAACGTGTAAAATCTTAAATAACTAGCTCCACGAAAGTGTGGAGATTCTAAACTTGAACAACGAAGGTTTAGGTTTAGAAGACTTGAAAAATATTAACAAGGTAAGGTAATAACTTGTTCAACGAAAGTAATCTTTCTCAACAAAGTATAGAGTTAGGAAACTTGTAAACGTCGTAATTAAACTAGCTCAACGAAAATGTGGAGATAGAAAACTTGCCTTGAACGTAGATTACACTGTTATAATCCAAATCACAATTATCCTATATACATGTCATAATGACATAATCAGTCATTACCATACTCTACATATTTACATCACGTATGGTTTGATTTATAACCACATAATCAAATTCTATCAATTAAATCAAATTCTATCAATTAAGAATAATAACAACACTCGTTAATTGGTAATTCCATGCTCACTCATAGTACAATAATACTACAATAACAGAAACACATGTTTAACATTCATCATATAGCATTACATTAACAATTATAGACTTTTGTGCAAGACAAAAGTCTTTCCTGAACATTCTATTAAGTGGCGCCGCGGCGCCACAGTTTGTACTGTGGACCGCGCTGCGGCGCGCTTATGGCGCTACGACGCGCTTATGACGCTACGGCGCGAAGGCCAGACCAGGAAGTGGCGCTGCGGCGCGAAGTTGGCGCTGGCTTCGGCGCTGCGGCCCGGGCTTCGGGGCTGGGGCTCTAATTTTGGCGCTGAGGCGCCGAAACTTACAGAACCAACCCAACGAAGAACAGAACACAACAAATTCTGTCTATAACTTAATTTCTAACACTAATTAACATATATAACTTATGCAATTTACACATACACATTACTTAACATGCATATATTGATTCTAACACAACAAATCAACAATATCAGAAAACTAAATCTTTGGAAACACTGTTTTAAAACAAAACTCCATTGTTGATGTTGTTTAACAAGTTTTAACACTATAATACCAATAATAAACCAAATTTGATTACTTTAAACTATGATTCTCTAAAATTCATACCCAATTAACACATATGACATTCAATTTCATAATTAGCATACAATCACATACTAATTTTGTTATCATGCAAAACATACGTCCATACATATATATTTACTGTAAAAACCATTTCTTGAATACGTAATTTAGCATACCATCTTATCTATATATTAAGCATACAATCATATATATATATATATATGCTAGTATAACAACCACAATTATAAATACACATACTCTCCTAACTAATTATAAAAACATGGTTTTACAGAAAGTTTGTAAAGAACCTTATCCTACTGTGAAATTCAAGAATACAGAGACATTATAACGTAAAACATATATGTTAAGGTTTTAAAACATACCTTTTGTTGCTTTTCGAAAACCTTGCTAGAATACTTGGAATCCACAGCTCTCAATTCTCTCTCAAAACTCTCTGTCAAACCTTTCTTTTCTCTTAACTTCTTCTCTTTTCTTACTTAGGCTTAGACTTAGTCCATATACATAATACGTAATGTTAAACTAAAACCAACGCTCACCTTTCAAACGTAAAAATTGACACTATACTAATTGCCCTTAATAAATTATCAGTTACTAAAATTATATATATTATTTATATTTTGATTAAATAGATTTATAATTTAAAATTCAAAAGAAATCCAAAGGTCATAGGGCTTTGTTTGGTAAAAACCAAATTAAACTACTTTAATTTATTTTAACAACTCCTTATAATATAGTTATTTGTCACACTTTATTTAATTAAGTTTTCATACTTAATTAATTAATTCATATAACAATTTATTAAATAAATCATTTAATCACATAACTCAATACAAATAATTAACCATCAAATTGAAATATCAATATAATAATAATATTCTTAACTCATTAATTATTTAATTAACAAATAATTAACCAATTCAAATCAAATTAAACAAATACAAATATGTATTCGACGATAAACACATCCAATAAATATTTATATAAATCAATAATTATTTAAAAGTTACAATAAAAATCTGAATTGTTACATCATTCCCCCCTTATAAGGATTTTGTCCCCAGAATCACCATTCAAACAAATCATTCGTTACATTCTTCCCTCTTACAAAGATTCTGTCCCCAGAATTGAAGGCACAGATTAAACAAATGACTCAGGGTAATCTTTTATCATTTTATCTTCGAGTTTCCACGTCGCTTCTTCAGCATTGTGGTTCCTCCATATCACCTTCACAGAAGGTATAACTATATTCCAGAACACTTGTTCTTTCCTGTCGACTATTTGGATAGGTACCTCTTTATAAGACAAGTCTTTATTGGACTACAACGGTTCGTACTCGATCACATGTTTGTAATCGGATTTATACAGTCATAACACCGAAACGTGAAAAACATTTTGAATGTTTTTAAACTCTGGAGGTAGAGCTACCTCGTAAGCCACCTCTCTAACTCTTCGCATCACTTCAAAGGGTCCAATAAACCTCGGGCTTAGCTTTCCCTTCTTATCAAAATGAATTTTCCCCTTCCAAGGAGAAACTTTTAGGAATACGTAACTTCCTACGTCAAATGCACGATCTTGCCTATGTTGATCAGTATACTTCTTTTGTCGGTCCTGAGCTGCTACCAATCTTGTCCTGATGAGTTTGACAACCTCAGCAGTTTATTGTACCAGTTTTGGTCCTAGCAGTTGACGTTCACCGACTTCATCCCAGCACAGTGGAGTTCTGTACTTCCTGCCGTATAATGCTTCATAAAGCGGCATACCGATGCTCGCATGGTAACTATTATTGTAGGCGAATTCCACCAATGGTAAATGTTCTTCCCAGCTCCCTTTGAAGTCTATGACACATGCTCTCAACATATCTTCCAATGTCTGGATTGTTCGTTCGCTTTGGATATCTGTTTGTGGATGATAAGCCTTACTCATTCGGAACTGCATTCCCTTGTATTCTTGTAGTCTCTTCCAGAAGTTTGACGTGAATCGCGGATCTCTATCGAACACAATTGACACTGGCACCCCATGTCTCGAAACGATCTTTTTAACGTACAATCTTGCCAACTGATCAAGATTGAACCTAGTCTTTATTGGTAAAAAGTGCACTGATTTTATCAGTCTGTCCACTATCACCCAAATCGCATCGCATCCTTTCTGAGTAGTTGGAATACCCACCACAAAATCTATTGTGATGTGTTCCCACTTCCATTCTGGTATTTCTAATAGTTAAAGTAATCTGCTCGGTCTTTGATGCTCGGCCTTGACTCGTTAACACGTCAAGTATTTCGCGACACACTCTGCAACATCTCTTTTCATGTTTTGCTACCAAAAATATCACCATAAATCTTGATACATCTTCGTGCTTCCCGGATGAATCGAATATCTTGAGCTATGAGCTTCGGTCCAGATTTCATCTTTAATCTCTAGTACTGCTGGAACCCATATTCTTCCCTTGAACCGTAGTAGTCCTTTGATATCAATCTTGTATTTCGCATCACTACCCTCAACCACTTTATCTTTGATTTTTCCACATTCTTCATCCTACAATTGAGCATTCTTAACTTTGTCCACCAAAGTTGTACTAGCTTCTATTTGGAATAGTCATTCATCGGATTCCTGTGGAAATTTGATTTCCAGCTCTAACCTTTCCATTATTGAAATGAGGTTCTCTTGAGTGGTTATCAGCATCAACTTTTCCCGACCTTTCTTGCTCAAAGCATCTGCAACCACATTCATTTTGCCTGGATGATAAAAGATCTCACAATCGTAATCTTTTATCAATTCCATCCATCTTCTTTGACGTATGTTCAGGTCCTTCTGAGTGAAAATATACTTCAAACTCTTATGATCTGTGTAAATCTCACATTTCTCTCCATAGAGATAGTGTCTCCATATATTCAAAGCAAATACCACTGCAGTCAATTCCAAATCATGAGTCGGATACCCTTTCTCATAATCCTTCAGTTGTCTTGATGCATATGCAATAACTTTGCCGTTCTGCATAAGAACACAACCCAATCCTTTGTGTGTGACATCACTATACACCACATAATTACCTGTACTATTTGGTAATGACAACACAGGTGCCACACTTAACTTCTTCTTCAAGTCCTGGAAACTTTCTTCATATTTCTTTGTCCAAACAAATTTCACAGCTTTCCTTGTCAAATTTGTTAACGGCGTAGCAATCTTGGAAAAATCTTGAATAAATCTTCTATAATAACCGGCCAGTCCCAAGAAACTCCTCACCTCTGACGGTGTTCTTGGTTGTTTCCAATTGATTACAGCTTCCACTTTTGATGGATCCATTGAAATCCCATCTATGCCAATTATATGACCCAGAAATTGTACACGATCTAGCCAAAATTCACACTTAGAGAATTTTGCGTACAACTTTTCTTTTCTTAGTGTTTCCAATGTCAAACGTAAATGTTTTACGTGTTCTTCTTGAGTTTTGGAATACACCAGAATGTCATCGATAAATACCACCACAAACTTGTCTAAGAATGGTTTAAACACCCTGTTCATCAAATCCATGAACGCAGCAGGGGCATTTGTCAAACCAAAAGACATCACCAGAAACTCGTAATGTCCATGTCGAGTTCTAAATGTCGTTCTAGGTATATCCTCCTTCCTTACCTTCAATTGGTGACCCACTTCTTAAATCTATTTTCGAGAAATATTTAGCACCCTTCAACTGATCAAACAAGTCATCTATTCTAGGCAACGGATACCTATTCTTAATAGTGACCTTGTTTAATTCTCTATAATCAATGTAAAGACGCATTGATCCATCCATCTTTTTCACAAATAACACCGGTGCTCCCCACGGTGATACGTTCGACTGAATATACTTCTTGTCTAATAGTTCTTTTAATTGTACCATCAGTTCCTTCATCTCTACTGGAGCCATTCTGTACAGGGCCTTCGATATCGGTGCTGTTTCTGGCGCTAAGTCGATTACAAATTCAATCTCTCTGTCAGGCAGAAGTCCTGGAAAATCCTCCAGAAATACATCTATGAATTCTCTAACCACTGGTATCTCATCCAGTTTCACACCCTTCTTCTAAGTATCGACTATGAAAGCTAAATAACCCACACAGCCTTGACTCAACAACTTCTTGGCTTGCATAATCGTCAGACATGTCATTTGTCTAGGCGATTTGCTACCATAGAAAACTACCCTTGATAGAGTCATAAGGTTTACACACTTCTTTTGGCAATCAATTACTGCTCCATAATTTAACAGCCAATTCATTCCCAAAATAACATCAAACTCTCTAAGTCTAAATGGGATTAAATCTACCTTCATGATATTTCCCTTAATGTTTACCCTACAGTTCTTGTATACGAACCTAACATGAATAACTTTCCTATTCGTAATTTCTATGTTCAAAGGGAAATTTAGTTCTTCACTAGGCAATCCTAACCTCTTAGCAAATTTATCAAATATAAATGAGCAAGTAGCACCTGAATCAAATAATACATAAGCATCAATATTATTGATTGGGATAATACCTGACACCACATCTTTTGATTGCTCAGCATCTTGCACAGTCATGTTAAAGGTTCTGGTTGTGGGTTTGTTTAATGTTGTAGGTCCAGCATTGGCCCATGTACCTCCACTGCTACCACCCATGTTTCCTGCTGTCTCTCCAGCCTTCTTCTTAGGGCACTCACGAGCGAAGTGATCCTTTGACCCGCACGTGAAGCAAACGTTCTTCTTGGGTTGGGTGCAATTTGGGGCGAGTGACCATCTTGGCCACAGTTAAAACATGCACGTTTCCCCATCAAGCACACACCCTTGTGAAACTTCTCGCATGTAGCACATGCTTTAAACTTCCTATTCTACTGGTTTTCAGTGCCCACGTTTCCATTACACTTCCTCTTTAGATTGTTGTTATTGCCTTTTCCACTACTCCCACCTCGATTCTTAATCTCCACTTCATTCTTCTTCTTTTTCTGTTCCTGATTGAACTTTGTCACTGCCTCGCCTCCACCTTCAGCGAGTATTGCCTTCTCCATCACTGCTGCAAATATCTTCAGCTGGAACAGGGAGACCCTACTGTACAACCAATGCTTCAGTCCCTGTTCAAACCACTTCTCCTTGCGTTCATCTGTGCTAACTTGATATGGCGTAAAACTCGCCAACTCGTTGAATTTCACAGCATACTCAGATACCGTCATCGTTCCCTGTTTCAGTTCTAAAAATTGAACCTCTAGCTGACTCTTTGAACTCTTTTGGAAATAGGTCTCGAAGAATTTCTCCTTAAACCTATCCCAGGTCATCACTCCTGGTCCTTCCCGAGTTTTATTAGCCTGCCACCAATAACTAGCTTCTACTTTCAACATGAATGTTGCAAAAGCAGTTTTCTGATCATCCCTTACCCTAGCGACATCGAATACTTTCTCTATCTCCATGATCCATGTTTGTGCCTCGACTGGATTCATGGACCCACGAAATTCTGGTGGTTCAACCGCCTTGAAATCCTTAAACGTTGTACCTTTGTTTTGCGGTTGATTTTGCAGAGCACCCATCAGTAATGTGACAAGCTGTTGGACGAGTTAGCTTTGACATCGCTATTGTTAGTTCCCTCATTGGTTCTCTATCGGGGTTGACTTCTAGGAGGCATTTTCTGTAAAAAAAAACATCTATTAGATTATTATCCCATTCCTTTAAGTAATTTCTAGTTAATTTGCCTCCATAAAATAATTCATCACATAACACATAACACTTTGAATAAAATAATAACTTTTATTTATTCATAATCTTTTTTTTTGAAAAACATCAAAATAATAGCATCTCTGCTATTTACATTACTTTCCTGAACTACAAAAGTTCCAGGATCACATCATCATCATATCCCATGGTTACATAATCACTTGGGATTTGCACATTATCTAACACTTTATTAATAGCATAACAGGTACATTTTCTAGGATCTTCTACTAAGATACTCCGTAGCCTTTTGACGCTCTTCTTCCATAATCCGGAACATTGTTCGGCGATCTAACACATACGATGGCAGAGTCTCAAACTGTATTGGATAACCCATGACTCGATCTTGAGCTCGATTGATCACGGCGTTGAATACATTATCCATCTCTTCCATCTTCATCCTCTTTGCTGTGCGTCTCTCACTCCTGTCCCGGTTAGTTGATAAGCTTCCTTGTATGCATCTTCAGCTCTTGCCCTCTTAGTAGACTTTTCCTTCAACTGGTTCTTCAGTTCTGCAATCACCTCGATCAGTTGTTCATTCTCAGCTTTAGTCTGTATCTGCTTCTCTTCAACATTAGTTAGATGTTCATCCCGATCTTGGATGTCGTCGTCCTTCTGTGCCATCGAAGTTTGCTGCTCAGCTACTATTTCTTGCAACTCCTCGACGGTGTCCTGAAGTTCCACGTTGCGGTCGTAGACTTCATCATACGTAGGAGCAGCTATTGAGTTCAGGGGAATCTCCTCCTCCTCATTCTCTTGTGGCAGCTCAACGAGATCCTCCTCATCCGTTTCCACATCATCATCCTCATCTTCAACCACTATGACCAACGGGGCTGATGAAAGTAGTATGCACACAAGCCAATCATGTTTGATGATAAAGCATATACTTTGTAACAATCTTATTCATTTATTAATAAAAAGTATTAATTTATTAAAGGCTTTTAATTATCTACATGATGCTGCATTATAATATGTGATAAACCTATAGTTTTAAGCAATGCTTTTAGAATAATGATGATGATCATTCTAATAAGATCTAAATTCTTAAAAAGCTTAAAACTAAAATAGTTCCCAATCATTAGATTACTAAATTGGGGATTAGTGAATCCGGATAGATTATTACATACGTTACTTCCTCATTGGATGAGGATGATTGATCTCATGATCATTTGTGTGGAGACACTAAAGCAAATATGTAGGTGCTTATTAGAGAATAAGTTCACTGAACGTGGCTCGCTAAGGAATACCTAATGGAGTTTTACTTACCTGTCAATAGGAATTTCTATAGTGATAGTAGTAAAAGTAATCCTTGGACTTGAGATCATCATAGTATCTTGTGTATGATGAGTTATACTTTGATTTATTCCTTAAGACCCTTAGGGTATATCAAAGGGTATGCTTGGGTATAATAAGTAATACATGGAGATAATGTAAGATCAATAAAGAATCTACCGCTTCTAGTAAAAGAAGAGAAATGTCATATGTGATTCGATAAATGATAACCCAATAGTCCTTGGCCAAGGCAGAATGAAATTAGAAAGGAGTTTCTAATTTACATTATTTGGAGTTGTGCATTTAAGAGTTGAAATATATATAATTAAATAAAATAAGACTTGACAGTAATTTCATGTCTTATATTTAATTGGGACATTGTATGGTGGAAGGATTGAATTGTATGGTAACTATTTACTCAAATGTTCTTTTATGATTAATGTTGAAATCTATATTATCTGAAAAGTCGTTGATCGCTAGGGAGACTTATCCCTATTGTAGAATAAATATTATTTATTTTAATAAATTAATAGTTTACTTTATTTATTTAAATAAGATTAGAATTGTTTTAATTGATTTATTTATAACCGGTTTAATATGGAGAACTTAAAGGGTCACACCATAAAAGGAAGAATAATTATTTAAGAAGTTAATGACATAATCGTAATAATAAGATAAGTATATTTAATTTAATCTATGGTGATAGAATAAATTAAATAACTTAATATTTATTATTTAATATTTTAAAAATATTAAATATAAATTAATAAGAGGAGTCTTATTATTATTATTACTATTATTATTATTTAATTCCTAAAGAAGTTTGGGAATTAATTAATAAAAGTACTCTCATATATTCCTAATAAGATTAGGAGGTAAATTAATTAAAAGATTTTAATTAATTATTCCTAATAAGATAAGGAGCCTAATTAATTAAAGGAGTTTAATTAATTAAAATAAAACCCAATTTCTTAATTATTAAGGAGGGTTGCCTACATCTATAAATAAGAGGATTCTTATTATGGGTGAGGTTGTTGTTGACGTTTTCATAGAATACGTAATTCCAATAGTTGGGAGAGTACACCATTTTCTATAAGAGATAGAAAAACTAGGGTTTTGCCAAATACCCATCTTCTTGAATCCTTCTTCTTCCTTGGTGGATCACCTCTAGAGGCCAAACACTTGGGTGGCTAACATTGATCAAAGGAAGGAACCAAACCCGGTGGATTCAAGTTGAATGCAAAAAGGATTGGAGGTGAACTTGTACCTGAGGAAGCTCGAATCTTCAAGGGTATGATTCTTGTTTTTTTTTCGTTTAATTAATAATTGTGCATAAAGGGTGATCCGGGTATATGGTTTGTAAAATTTTAAAACTCTGATTTTCCATGTTTTCGCTTAATTTGTGTAATTTGATTGCGTTCATGAATATTACAAACCTAACAGTGGCATCAGAGCCAAACCTTTATGCGAATTATTAATTTTTTTAATTTGATATGTGTTTAGAACAATTTATTTTGGCATAATTTTTTTTATATAAAATTTATTTTAAAAAAAAGAAAAAAAAAGGAAAAACCGTTGTAAATTTCCGAAACCTGTTTTAATATTCGGTGATTTGTGTGGCTGCCATACATTATATATATATATATATATATATATATATATATATATATATATATATATATATATATATATATATATCTTAATTATTTTATAATTAAAATAAAAGGTTTATTTTAATATTAAAATAAAAGAGTTTATTTAGATATGGAATAAGATTTCATATTATTCAAAATAAAGAATTTATTTGTGGATAGGAAAGAGAATCCTAATTTCTTTAAATAAAGGAGTTTATTTAGATATGAAATAAGATTCCATATTATTCAAAATAAAAGAGTTTATTTGTGAATATGAAAGAGAATCCGTGTTTCCTTTAATAATTTTTTTTATACTTGGAATTGGATTCCATAATTAATTAAAATAAAGGAGTTTATTTTGATCAATGATTTCGATTAAAATAAAATAGTTTATTTTATTCAAAATTGGATAAATTAAAATAAAAGAAGTTTATTTTGATTTAAATTTGGATTAAAATAAAGGAGTTTATTTTGATTCAAAATTAGATTTTATACTAACTAAATTTGCCCATTAAATGATATCAATATATATATTGAATGTTTATTATTAATGAGATGAATGCGATTTATTGATGCATATGGTGATGTGTATGATAATAAATGAGATTGATTATGGACTATTGACCAATGTGATTGGATTTTATTTTAGTTAGATGCATGAATGTATGAGTTTTATTAAATGGGGTCTGCGTACCTCGTCTTCTCTAATTTTTTCTTAATGTGAATTCTAACTCCCTCCTATATACTTCCCCTTAACTGCTGATCAAGGTTTCTATTTATTTTAAATAGTTTTGTAATATGAATAATTGAAATTAATTTTAAAGAATTGGAGATCAATGATCAAGGAGCACTTGAAGACCCGTTTGTAATGGAGCCCATGTTTAAATGTAATAGTTATATTTAAATATTAATTCTTGCACCTCTAGGATTTGACCTTTTTGGTTCACTTGGTGGCTCTAGTGAACTAAACTAGAATAAAAGTCCATAATCAATCCGGGTAGAATATAGTATTCTATATGTGCATGTTTATACTATATATATATATATATATATATATATATATATATATATATATATATATATATATATATATATATATATATATATATTATGCAAACATGCTTCGCATGTTCATTAATATGACGTGTATTTTATATATATATGTGCATGCGCGCTAAACAAGGTGAAACAAATTAATAACAAACCCCTCAAATATTTTATATTAAGTTGTAACGTTCAAAGATATTTAAAATATCGAACGTCGCCTTCTAGCATGATAGAAACAATAGAGTATTAAATATTTAATATGAGTTTGTTGTGCACTCACAAGGCAAGTATTAAATATTTAAGATTTTATTTTTATTACATATGATGTTTATAAGGAATTGAACATTACTGCTTTGTTGTGCACACACAAGGGCTGTAGTTTTCTCTTCACTTGTATGGAAATGATGGGCCTGACTTAACTTAAATCGTTTTAGTTCGGATGTGCACACACTTGACCATTATGATTTAAGAGGAAAAATACAAGGAGTTGTATAGTTGATGTAATTGACAAGAGTTCTCTACCTATTTATTTATATATAGTTTGTTGTGCACACACAAGGCTATATACATTTGCAATGAGATCCTTATTCTCACTAGCATATCTTTAATTAGATATTGTCGAACTATATAAATTGAGGGTAATATAGTTTGAAGAAAATAGTGGGAGATACCAATTTAAAACAAGACCTAATTTATTTTGGTAATTAATAAAAGAATGTATGCTAAAATATTGTTAATTACAAATTCATTTACAGAATTTTACAATGTCTAAATTACTATCACTGCGAAGCATATTAGATGCTATTTAACCGGACCGAATTAAACGAGTTGGTTAAAGAAATTGAGAATAGTTCTCATGGCTAGAAAGCTATCTTATGTCTTTAATACGCCTATCCCTGCAATGGTTGTATACAATGCCTCTAAGAAAAGATTGCTACTTTTAGAAAGTGGCAAGATAATACACAGTTGGCTCAATGCATCATGCTCGCATCCATGAGTAACGAGCTTCAGCGTCAACATGAAACTATGGATACTCTTACTATATTCCTGCACATAAAATAGTTGATGGTGAGGAAAGTAGGACTGATAGATATCAAATATCTAAGGAGCTCTTCCGATCTAGAATGACCGATGACACTACAGTACAGATAAAAGTCCTTAACATAATCAATTTGATTGATCAATTAGGACAATGGGTTTTGTCATGGATGAAAGTTGAGCCAAGATTTGATCTTGCATTCACTCCCAGACTCCTTTCACAATTGTTGTGAATTTTTCATATGAATAAGCTAGATATCAACCTCGTTGATTTGCTTAACATGTTGAAAAATGTTGAGAGTCACTTTCCAACTAAGAAAGACCATGTCTTACTAGTAGGAGCCAAATGATCTTCTGAAAAGAAGAACGATTCAAAGAAAGTAAATAAAAAGGCAAAAATAAAGGATAATAAGAACAAAACTGATATGGATAGCAAATGAGTTTGCTTCCACTGTAATAAGCCTGGACACTGGAAAGAAACTGCAAGAAGCATCTTGCAGAGGCTAACCAGAAGAAGCTTAGTGAAGCTTCGATTATAAATATAATTTTTTGTTCATGATTGAAATAATTTTTTCTTTAAGTCAAGGTACTACTTGGGTATTGGATACTGTCTTTGGTTATCATAAATATAAGTAATCTTATGTGTGGGAAATGAAGCAAAGGTTGCTGCATCAGTCATAGGAACTTATAGTTTAGCACAGTCTACGGGCAAGTCTATTAAGTCAATAAGTTATTATTGTATCCCAGTTCTTGTTAGAAACATTATTTCCATTTTATTGTTGGACAATGAAATCTTTGATTTTATATTTAAGAACAATTGTTGTTCTATTTATAATAATAATGTTTTGTATAGAACTAAAATATTACTTAATGAATTTTATATACTTGACTTAAGTGAAAATAATTTTGCAAATTGAACAAACTAGTACAAGAAAATGAGATGATCATTCAAAGAGTTGAATGTGTGTATTTGCAGAAATACAAATATGAATTATTTGAAAGGTTTAAAGAATTCAGAAGTGAAATAAATTAACAAAGTATTAAGATTCTTTGATTAGATCAAGGAATAAATACTTATGCAATAAGTTTCTAGATTATCTCAAAATGGTTTTCTCACAATGGACGCCTCCTGATACGCAATAATTAATTGATGTATCTAAAAGGAAAAATCGTACCTTGTTAGACATAGTGCGGTCCATAATAATTTTACCGACATTCCAGTATCCCTCTGGGATCATATCCTATAAATGGCTGCATATCTACGAAAAAGGTAACCTCTAAATTCGGCCCCAAGACTCCATAAAAGTTATGGACATAGAGGATTCCTAATCTTAAGTATGTTAAGATAAGGGGTTGTCCAGCTTATGTGAAAAGGTTTCAAAGGATAAGTTTGGGACAAGATTTGATAAGTACAGATTTGTGGGACATCCTAAAGTAAGTTTAGGGTATATGTTTTATAATCCTACTTAGCAAAAGATGTTTATTGCGAAACACGCTACCTTCTAAGATAAAGGTGTTTATCATTAAAGGGGCTAGTGGAAGGATAATAGATCTTGAAGAGTTAAAGAACCACAAAACACTATAAGTCAAATAAGAGGAACTTGTAGATAAACCTATTATACCACAATCGAATCATAAATCTGGAATAGTACCGAAGATACCTAGGAGGTATAGATTCATCATTGATGATGATGAAGAGGTACACATCATAGAAGATGATGATCCAGTTAAATATGATGAGGTAAGAGTTGTAGACACTCAGAAAAATGGATTGAAGCAAGTTTCTCAAAAATGAAACATTCGTTTCGATGAAATAATCAAAAGAGTTTGATTTTATAAAAAATAAGAATGAACCTAGTGTGTACAAAAGGGTCAGTGGGAGCGTCGTGACATTCCTAGTATTATATGTTGATATACTATGGATAAGGAATGACATACCAAAGCTACAATCAGTAAAGAGAAAGTTGTCTAAATATTCCTTCACGAATGATTTGGGAAGAGTATCGTAATTAGGGATACAAATCTATATAGATAGATTTAAGAGGATGCTCGACTTAACCCAAGGAACGTATATTCATTTGATGCTAAAGTCGTTTAGCATGGCAAACTCCAAGAGATGTCTCATGTTGATGAGTCATAGAGTGAATCTCTCTTAATAGTCCCCAAAGACTCCAAAAGGAGAGATCGCATGAGTAACTATCATGTCTGCAATGAAATGTACGAGACCTGATGTTGATCAGTCATATTTTGGAGAAGTTCACTATGAGTCAGTGAAAAATATCTTAAAGTACTTATCCGGCACTAAGGATGTGATTAAAATTTATGGTGAGTTTAAATTAAAACTAGAGGGCTTAACAGACTCAAGTTATTCAGACAAACCAAGACGACAGAAAATTCACTTTAAGGTAAAGCGTTACCTTGAACGGTGGTGCAGTGAATTGAAAATATTCCAAACAGCAAAGAGTTGCTAGTTTAGTGATAAAGACAAAGTATATAGCTATAAATGAAGCTGCAGGTTGATTGTTTGGATGAAAAATTTATTACAGAACTAGGAATAAGTTTCTAAGTCTTATCTTGGATCTAAACATGTGTTGTGGCACTTTCATTTGATTATGGAATCATTGAAAGATGA
This sequence comes from Panax notoginseng, assembly GCA_016801055.1. Classification (NCBI taxonomy): domain Eukaryota; kingdom Viridiplantae; phylum Streptophyta; class Magnoliopsida; order Apiales; family Araliaceae; genus Panax; species Panax notoginseng. Next base: position 181,735,882 of record CM029020.1, on the reverse strand, counting down.
GAAATCACTATTGAGATAGTGGACTCTCAAGAACAATATTACATATCCATTAACTAAAGCTTATCCAACAGCAGGATAATCGTCACTTAGAGAAGAAGGGTGTGAGATACCATGACAATTGGCTTTAGTGCAAGTGGGAGATTGAAAGTAGCATGCACACAAGCCAATCATGTTTGATGATAAAGTATATACTTTGTAACAATCTTATTTATTTATTAATAAAAAGTATTAATTTATTAAAGGCTTTTAATTATCTACATGATGCTGCTTTATAATATGTGATAAACCCAAAGTTTTAACCAATGCTTTCAGAATAATGATGATGATCATTCTAACGAGATCTAAATTCTTAGAAAGCTTAAAACTAAAATAGTTCCCAATCATTGGATTACTAAATTGGGGATTAGTGAATCCAGATAGATTGGTACATACGTTACTTGCTCATTAGATGAGGATGATTGATCTTATGATCATTTGTGTAGAGACACTAAAGCAAGTATGTAGGTGCTTATTAGAGAATAAGTTCACTAAACGTGGCTCGCTAAAGAATACCTAATGGAGTTTTACTTGTCTGTCAATAGGAATTTCTATAGTGATAGTAGTAAAAGTAATCCTTGGACTTGAGATCATCATAGTATCTTGTGCATGATGAGTTATACTTTGATTTATTTTTTAAGACCCTTAGGATATATCAAAGGGTATACTTGGGTATAATAAGTAATACATGGAGATAATGTATGATCAATAAAGAATTTATCGCTTATAGTAAAAGAAGAGAAATGTCCTATGTGATTCGATAAATGACAACCCAGTAGTCCTTGACCAAGGCATAATGAAATTAGAAAGGAGTTTCTAATTTACATTATTTGGAGTTGTGCATTTAAGAGTTGAAATATATACAATTAAATAAAATAAGACTTGACAGTAATTTCATGTCTTATATTTAATTGGGACATTGTATGGTGGAAGGATTGAATTGTATGGTAACTATTTACTCAAATGTTCTTTTATGATTAATGTTGAAATCTATATTATCTGAAAAGTCGTTGATCGCTAGGGAGGCTTATCCCTATTGTAGAATAAATATTATTTATTTTAATAAATTAATAGTTTACTTTATTTATTTAAATAAGATTAGAATTGTTTTAATTGATTTATTTATAACCGGTTTAATATGGAGAACTTAAAGGGTCACACCATAAAAGGAAGAATAATTATTTAAGAAGTTAATGGCATAATCGTAATAATAAGTTAAGTATATTTAATTTAATCTACGGTGATAGAATAAATTAAATAACTTAATATTTATTATTTAATATTTTAAAAATATTAAATATAAATTAATAAGAGGAGTCTTATTATTATTTAATTCCTAAAAGAGTTTGAGAATTAATTAATAAAAGTACTCTTATATATTCCTAATAAGATTAGGAGGTAAATTAATTAAACAAATTTAATTAATTATTCCTAATAAGATTAGGAGCCTAATTAATTAAAGGAATTTAATTAATCAAAATAAAACCCAATTCCTTAATTATTAAGGAGGGTCACCTACATCTATATATAAGAGGAGTCTTATTATGGGTGAGGTGGTTGTTGATGTTTTCATAGATTACGTAATTCCAATAGTTGGGAGAGTACACCATTTTCTATGAGAGATAGAAAAACTAGGGTTTTTCCAAATACCCATCTTCTTGAATCATTCTTCTTCCTTGGTGGATCACCTCTAGAGGCCAAACACTTGGGTGGCTAACGTTAATCAGAGGAAGGAAGCAAACCCGGTGGATTCAAGTTGAACGCGAAAAGGATTGGAGGTGAATTTGTACCTGAGGAAGCTCGAATCTTCAAGGGTATGATTCTTGTTTTTTTTTTCGTTTAATTAATAATTGTGGATAAAGGGTGATCCGAGTATATGGTTTGTAAAATTTTAAAACTCTGATTTTTCACGTTTTCGCTTAATTTGTGCAATTTGATTACGTTCATGAATATTACAAACCTAACAGCTGACTCCCGTGGCAGTAGTTGTGCCCAAACCACCTGAATGTCGCGAGGCTCCTCCTTTATAGGCATCTGAGGTCCTTCCTCCCTAGCCTGACTGGATTGTCCGACATTAGTCATCCTAATAACAAAAATTTTAAGTTTTAATTATTAATCATTATTACTCGACACTCTCGATCACATAAATTGTAATCACATAAGCACATAAGTGTTTTATTACTTCTTCCTTAAAACTCGATAAGAGTTTATCACCTATATCTTTTCAAAGGTTACTTCCTATGGCTTTTCCCCACCTAAGGTTCATAATGTAAGGCTTTGATACCAACTTGTGACACCCCCAAATCCTGGTACTTCATTTTCACAGGGTTTGGTGTTCACTTTATACAAGCATTCATTTCTAATTACCCAATCATAATAAAATTGAATAATAAACCTACCCATACAGAATTACATTAATAAAAATCTCCCAGGTTGTCTAACCTTTAAATACAATCATTCATGCGGAAAAATTTAAATAAACTTTGCACTACGGGCCAAAGATGACTTTTAACACAATATACATGAAGATGATGACAATGATATAAAGATTCGATCAAGTGAGATCAATAATAAATATTAGATATTTAGAATTAAATTTATCCAGAGTTCAAAAATGTCTAAATTGTCAGCATGATAACTATTTGTGAAGTAAAATTCAAGAATGATATTCATGTAACAAAAATAATTTCGACAGAAAAGAAATTTAAATTCTATTGTGAACAGTACTCATGAATAGTACTATCTGAATAGTACCAATGAATAGTACCCAGACATGAAAAGATTAAAATTTAATAAGAAAGTTCAGACCAATATTCTAGTAAAATGATATTAGATAAAGCGCAAAACTTAAGAAATTTCTAATCATTTCAAGAATTATAAAAGCAATACTTACCATAGTAAGTTTAAATTTAAGAATATGAAATAAAATAATATCACTTACATAATATGAAGTATGAAAAAAAATAATATTTCTTACGAGTATTGAAATAAAATAATATCCTTTACCTTAGTAGAAACTAGATTTGACTGGAATATCAGATATTATCTTGAGAAAATCTTGCACTAAAAGCTACACTCAAAGTATTCTTATACTCAAAAGAAATACTCACAATATTATAGAATAAGAATTTTTGATATTGATGGTGTGTTTAGGAAGGAGGTTGCCCTTCCTTATATTGTGCAACGAAGGGAGAAAAAATTAAGCAGGTTGCTTAATTTCCTACCTAACACTCCTGCCTAACTCCCTTTCTTTCTTCTCTGCCTAATTCCTCATTTACCATGATTGAGGGCCCACTAAATTTTGAAAAGGATGCTTTGCAGGCAATTTATCAAGCCACCAATAAAAGAAAAGGAATGTACAAAAGTGCACGGAAGGTTTTGGAAGAAGAATTCAAAACCAAAATGATAACCATCACTCCACTTTTATTCACATGAAAAAAATTATATATTATAATAATAATATTACCATTACAAAAAAGTTATATTATTATATTATCACATTATTATAGTGTAATATTATAATAATATATTTGAATAAATATTTTATCGGAGAAGATAATTTCCAAACTTTTAACAAATATTTCATGCAAAATTCCTTCATTTATATCAAAATTGAACTAATATTCACCACATAATAATCATTCACAATTAATATTATAAGCTCACAATATTAACAATCAGATCATTTTCAGAAAAAAGGGGCTTTCCGATAAGAATTTATCCTTATTGACGCGCAATTATATAACTTAACCTCTTTCCTCGACAGAACTTTCTAAACATTGCCAATAATGCTAACTAATAATATGAATAATTTTGTCATGTCTATTATTGATTAAATAATATAAAATATTATGCAGATGATACTGTGACAATAATTAAATCAATAATATGAGATACTACGCAACAATTACTGTGATAATTATTGAATAAAACTGAGTGACTTCTTACGTAAGAATCAATAATCACATATACTGTGCAATACCGTGTGTACTGTGCAACCACGCGTATTACTGTACTTTTATTACCTGGTATTTCAACAGTTAACGGTAAAAGTTTTGTCGTTATTTTTTATAAAAAGGTTATTTATGTCGCTTCATATATCCGACAGTTATTCCGTTATATGGTCTACCAATGATTACGCCATCGTACGAATATTCCCTGACAAAAGGAATATTCGCCGACTAAATGACTATTATATGACAACTTGCTTACTTTGTAAAATTTGCACATATCACCCATAACTAAAGCATTATATCAAATCAACACCTTATTATTCAAAATAATAATTAGAGAAATTAAATCTTTATTTTTAAAAATTTGGGGTCTTACAGCCTCCCCTCCTTATGAAATTTCATCATCGAAATCGATGTACGTACATGGTATGTCGAAAAGGAGGATATCTTGTTTTCATTTCAGATTCTAACTCCCAAGTCATTTCCTCAATATCGTGGTTTCTCCATAAAACTTTGACTTGAGGTATAACCTTTGAGCTTAAAATATGTTCCTTCTTATCCAAGATTTTAACAGGTACCTCTTCATACGTTAAATCTTTTGCTATCTCGTCTGATTCTAATTCAATAATGTGGTTCAGGTCTTTCACATATTTACGTAGCATAAATATGTGATAAATGTTATGAACACAAGACATACATAGTAGTAAAGCGAGACTATAGGCCATAGTTCCTACTCGATCGAGGATTTCAAATGAACCAATGAATCGAGGGTTGAACTTTCCTCTCTTTTTAAATCTCGTAACTCCTTTCCATAGAGCAACATGTAACAATACATAATCTCCAACATTGAATTCCACATCCCTTCGATGAAGATCATCATAACTCTTTTGTCGATCTTGTGAGGTTTGTTTACGTTATCGGATCATTTGAATCTTTTCTGTAGTCATGCGTACCATTTCTGGTCCCAAAAATGTTGCTTCACCCACCTCGTCCGTGCGTATTGATGAACAATATTTTTATCCATACAACGCCTCTAATGGAGCCATGCCTATACTTGCTTATTAACTGTTGTTGTAAGAGAATTTCACCAATGGTAAATACTTGTCCCAAATTCCTTTGAAGTCTAGAACACAGAGTCTCAATAGATCTTCAAGAGTTTGAGTAATCCTTTCTGATTGCCTGTCTGTTTGAGGATGATATGCAGAACTGAATCGTAGATTAGTGCCCATAGCTTTCTGCAAGATATCCCAAAATCGTGAACTGAATCTTGGATCTCGATCAGAAACTATGGATACTGGCATGCCATGAAGTCTTATAATCTCATTTATGTATATACGAGCAAAACGTTCAAGTGAATATGTTTCTCGTATAGGTAAGAAATGAGCATACTTGGTTAATATATCGACAATGACCCAAATTACATCTATACCTTGAGAAACTTTGGGAAGACCGGTAATAAAATCCATGTTGATGTGCTCCCACTTCCATTCTAAAATTTTGAGTGGTTACAATGGACCTTTTGGTACTTGATGCTCCGCCTTGACACGTTGACAAGTTAAACACCTTGAGATAAACTCTGCAATCTCTTTTTTCATAATTCTCCACCAAAATGTATGTCAAAGATCACGATACATTTTGGTACTTCTAAGATAGATTGCAAACGGTGTGTTGTGTGCCTCCATCATGATTTTATACTTCAAATAAGAGTCGTTAGGAACATAAAGTCTGGAGTTGACTTGAAGTATTCCTTCCTCGTCGATCCTTACTTCTAGAATAGCACCTTCTTGTAATTTCTTCTTCATACGCATCAAATCTGGGTCTGTAGCTTGAGTAGCTTTAACTTTATCACTTAAAGTCGGTTCTACTCGTATATTTGACATCATCACAAGGGTCCCTGAAGTCTTTAACTCTATCTCCATCCTTTGTAAGTCATACCAAATGGGTCTTTGCGTTAAGAACATCGCACTCATACCCGTATATGATCTTCTACTCAACGCGTCAGCTACCACGTTCACTTTTCCAGGATGGTATTGAATGGTATGATCATAATCTTTTAACAACTCAAGCCAACGTCGTTGCCGCATGTTGAGTTCCTTTTGGGTGAAGAAATATTTGAGGCTTTTATGATCAGTATAGATTTCCACTTTCTCCCCATACAGGTAGTGTCTGCAGATCTTTAGCACGAAAATGACTGCTGCTAACTCTAGATCATGAGTAGGATAATTCCTCTCATATTCTTTGAGTTGTCGTGAGGCATATGCTATGACTTTCCCATGTTGCATGAGAACACATCCTAAACCTCTGCCTGAAGCATCACTTTAAATGATAAATCCCTCCGAACCTGATGGTATTATTAGAATATGTGCTGAAATGAGTCTCCTCTTGAGTTCTTGGAAACCCTTCTCACATTCCTCGCTCCATCATTATTTGAGAAAATCCTTCCACGAATCTCCGATAATAACCAGCAAAGCCCAGAAAGCTACGTACTTTTGTTACTGACTTAGGTTGCTCCCAACTTTGTATTACTTCAATCTTTGTCGGGTCAACTGATATTCCATATTTTGATATCACGTGCCCAAGGAATGCAACTTCCTTAAGCCAGAACTAACATTTTCTCAACTTGGTATATAGCTTGTTTTCACGAAGCTTTTGGAGTATCAGCCTCAAGTGTTGGTCATGATCTTCACGACTTTTGGAATAGATGAGGATGTCATCAATAAAGACAATCACAAAATGATTCAAATATTCTTTGAATATTCAATTCATCATATCCATAAAGGCGACAGGAGCATTAGTCAACCCAAAAGACATGACTAGGAATTCGTAATGCCCGTACTGAGTTCTAAAAGCAGTCTTTGGAATGTCATCAGTTTTAATCTTTAACTGATGATATCAAGAATAAAGATCGATCTTTGAGAAGAATTTAACACCTTGCAACTGGTCAAACAGGTCATCAATTCGAGATAACGGGTACCTATTTTTGATGGTGACATGGTTCAACTCCCGATAGTCAATACAAAGTCGCACACTCCCATCTTTCTTCTTTATGAATAAAATAGGAGCACCCCAAAGAGATGTACTAGGACGAATGAAACAAATGTCTAACAACTCATGTAGTTGGGTTTTTAACTCCTAAAGTTCAATAGGAGCCATTCGATATAGGGTTTTAGAGATGGGTTTTGTACTGGATTCAAGGTCAATACAAAATTAGATTTCACGTTCTGGGGGTAGGCCAGGAAGTTCTTTAGGAAATACGTCAGGAAATTTATTAACAACAGAAATATCATTCAAATCTGATGTATTTTTGTTTAAATCCATGACATGGGCTAAGAAAGCTTGACATCTTTTTTTCAATAAACGAATGGCTTTATAGCTTGATATGACAGTGATTGACTGTAGTGGTTGGTTGCTTGAATTCGTATAAAAGGTTGGTTAGGAATATGAAAACTAACGACCTTACGAAAATAATCAATTTTAGCATGATGAGTAGTTAACCAATCAATCCCTAAAATCACATCAAATAAAAGTATTTTCAAAGAGATAAGATCGACAGGTAACGTGAGGGTGCCAATTTGAATTAAATAAAATTTATAAATAGTGGATGTAATAAAGGTTTCTCCTAATGGAGTTTCAACAGATAAGTCAAAGTCTAATTTCTCAGGGGTCAAGTTTAAACGTTAAGCACAAGCAAGTGAAATAAAAGAATGGGTAGAACCGGTATTTAATAAGGTATAGACTTTATAAGAGTTTATGATTAGCTTACCCGTGATAACTTCGTTTGGGTTCCTCGCTTTTTGGAAAGTCACGACAAATGCTCTTCCTTGAATCATCGACTTTAACTTGTCCAGGACAAGCTTTGGTTCCACCGTCCCAGCTGGACTTGACTTTGCTACAGGATAAAATCGAGCTATGTGATTATCCTTTCCACAACTGAAACACACCTTGGAAGGCTGTGTATAGTTTGGATTGATGTGTCTCTCCTCTTGCATCTGTAGCATCTAACTGGTAGTCGTTCTCCTCCCCTAGAAATTGTTGCTGGTACTGGTGCTACTGCCGATGTCTTTCCGTCATTGTTGAATATTCTCTTTTTGAAATTTCCATCTGACTCAATTCTTGTATTATCTTGGCCAGGATTACCACCGAAATGGTTACCATTTCTGGCATTATAATTTCCTCCACGTTGGTTATCACTGCTCCGATGACTGTTGTCACTGGTATGACTATTATCGTGCTACCGGTTGCTGTCTTTTGGTTGAACTATTGAAATAAAATAATATCCTTTACCTTAGTACAAAATAGATTTGACTGGAATATCGAATATTATCCTGAGAAAATCTTGCACTAAAAGCTACACTCAAAGTATTCATATACTCAAAAGAAATACTCACAATATTATAGAATAAAAATTTCTGATATTGATGGTGTGTTTAGGAAGGAGGTTGCCCCTCATTTTATAGTGCAACGGAGGGAGAAAAAATTAAGCAGGTAGCCTAATTTCCTGCCTAACACTCCTGTCTAACTTCCTTTCTTTCTTCTCTACCTAATTCCTCATTTTCCATGATTGAGGGTCCACTAAATTTGGAAAAGGATGCTTTGTAGGAAATTTATCAAGCCACCCAAAAAAGAAAAGTAATGTACAAAAGTGCATGGAAGGTTTTGAAAAAAGAATTTAAAACCAAAATGATAGCCTTCACTCCACTTTTATTCACATGCTAAAAATTATATATTATAATAATAATATTACAATTATAAAAATATTATATTATTATATTATCACATTATTATAATGTAATATTATAATAATATATTTGAATGAATGTTTTATCGGAGAAGATAATTGCCAAACTTTCAACAAATATTTCATGCAAAATTTCTTCTTTTATATCAAAATTGAACTAATATCCACCACATAATAATCATTCACAATTAATATTATAAGCTCACAATATTAACAACTAGATCATTTCTAGGAAAGAGGGGGCTTTCCGATGAGGATTTATCCTTATTGGCATGCAATTATATAACCTAACCCCTTTCCTCGATAAAACTTTCTAGACATTGCCAATAATGCTAATTAATAATATGAATAATTGTGTTGTGTTAATTATTGATTAATAATATAAAATATTGTGCAAATGATACTGTGACCATAATTGAATCAATAATATGAGATAATGTGCAACAATTATTGTGGCAATTATTAAATAAAACTGAGTGACTTCTTATGTAAGAATCAATAATTAGAGATACTGTGCAATACCGTGTGCTACTGTGCAACCACGCGTATTACTGTACTTTTATCACCTGGTATTTCAACAGTTAACGGTAAAAGTTTTACCTTTATTTTTTATAAAAAGGTTATTTCTGTCGCATTCTATATCCGACAGTTATTCCATTATATGTTCTACCAATGATTGCAGCGTCGTACGAATATTCCCCGACTAAACGAATATTATATGACAACTTGCTTACTTTGCAAAATTTGCACATATTACCCATAACTAAAGCATTATATCAAATCAACACCTTATTATTCAAAATAATAATTAGAGAAATTAAATCTTTATTCATAAAAAGTTAGGGTCTTACACGTAATCTATGAAAAAACTTGGGTTTCAAATCCTATTTAATTGTAATTCACAAAGAGATATAGTGAATTACTTAATTATGGTGTTCATCTTAATTCTATTAATTGTGGATTTGAGTTAATTTGAGTATGATGCATTGAGAGATGATACGTGTTCTTGATTAAAAATCCGGAATAATTAATTTGGCTTAGCAGGAAGTGTGTCGATCTAAGTGAAGCAATAAGTGAAATTGTAGTCTTAATTCTCCATTATCTGATTAAATCTTGTGGCAATTAGTTGATTTTTAATTAATTAGTAAGTTCCATAGATTTCACAAACTTGATCATTTGTCTAATAAAATTAAGATAATATAAAATTAGTAGTTGTTAGGATAAATTGCAGTTATTTTCTATGTGGGAACGATACTTGACTTATCATTTTATTACTTGTTGACCACATATACTTACGTGATGTGATAAACTAGATTTTACCCAACAAGTTTTTTGGCGCCGTTGTTGAGGAAAATAACTGTGTTCATTACTTTCAACATCAGTTTAATTAAATATGTTTTAGTTAAACACTTTTCTTTTCGTTTTGTTTACTTCCTGTTTCAGGTACTCTTGAGTAGTGCGTGCAAACTCAATCAAAGAAGTGAGAATTGTTGCCTTACGAGGACGACATCGAAAAAAGGTTTCAGTGGTTGAGTAAGTGGATTAAGGAAACTCCAGAGACAATAAAAACATCAGGTAATGTGGCTGAAGAAGAAAAGAAAGCACTGCGGGACTATGCCACACTGTAGGTTACATAAATTCAGTAGAGTATTACCAAGCCTGCCATTAATGCCACAAATTTTGAGATTAAGCTTGGTACAATACAAATGATTCAAAATTCATGTCAGTTTGGAGGTTTGTCGAATGATGACCCGAACGATCACATAGTCAGCTTCATAGAAATCTGCGATACTTTTAAGTACTATGGTGTGTAAGAGGATGCTATTAGATTGAGGTTATTTTCGTTCATTCTCAGGGATAAGGCTAAGATTTGGCTTCATTCTTTACCATCGGGCTCAATAACTATATGGAATGATTTGGCTCAGAAATTCCTCGCTAAGTTCTTCTCGCCAGCAAAGACAACAAAGATGCAGAATGATATCTTTTATTTCATTCAGTATGACTCAGAATCACTATATGAAGCATGGGAAAGGTTTAAAGACTCATTGATGAAATTTCCACATCATGGGATTTCTAGATGGCTCTAGGTGCAGACTTTTCATAATAGACTATTCAGTATGGTGAGATAGAGTATAGATGCCGCATCGAGTGGGGCTATTATGGACAAGAACTGTGATTTGAGGTATCAATTGCTAGAAACTATGGCAGCTAACAATTATCAGTGGTCGACTACAAGGATGAATCAGCTTAAGGTAGCAGGGGTGTTAGAAGTAGACGTAGTGACAGCTCTCGCAGCTCAGATATCAGTGCTATTAAAGAAAATTGATGCAATCGCAGGGGCAAACATTCAACAAGTGGCATTTGTGTGTGAGTTATGTGTAGGTTCATATCCAACGTACCAATGAACGATTAATCCTGAGGTAGTTTAGTTTTTGGGTAGTTATAATCGTCCGCCGAATCCATATCAGAATAGCTATAACCCGGGGGCAATGAATCATCCTAACTTCTCGTGGAGTAATAATCAGAGTCATAAACAGGATCCACGACCATCATATCCTCCCAAATTTCAGAATCAGAAATAGTAGATAGCTCAGCAACCTAAAAAGAAGTCAGATTTAAAAGAGCTACTCATGACATATATAACTGGTAATGAGGTGGCAATAAAAAATCAAGCAGTTGAAATAAAGAATCTTGAAAACCAAATGGGACAAATTGCAAGTGCTCTAAACAATAGACCTTAAGGGTCTCTTCTGAGTGATAATGAGAAGAATCCTAGAAGTGGCCATGAACATTGCAATGCTATCACACTTCGAAATGGAAAGGAGCTGGTTACAAATTTCGATGGGAAAGCAATTACTGATAAGGATGGTGATGGTGATAATGACATGAAAGATTTGGAGAGAAAGTCTTAGGGAAAATTTATTGGAAAGCCGAAGAAAAAGGACAAGTAAACTTCAGTTGTACCCTATGTGTCATTCCCTTCATGGTTATAAAGTCAAAAACTGAAGAACCACTTCGTCAAATTCAAGAAAATCTTTAAGAAGTTGCACATTAATATTCCGTTCGCCGAAGCATTAGAGCAGATGCCGAGCTATGTCAAGTTTATGAAAGAAATATTATCCAAAAAATGCAAGCTTAGTGAATTCGAAACAGTGGCGCTAACGGAAGAGTGTAGTGCAATTCTTTAGAAAAAGCTCCCTCCTAAGTTGAAAGATACGGGCAGCTTCACAATCCCATTGCTAATTGGTAATCATGATGTGGGTATAGTATTCTGTGATTTGGGGGGCAAAGCCAACAAATATAATCCTATAACTCGTAGATAGATCAATCACATATCCATTGGGAATATTAGAAGATGTCTTGGTAAAGGTTGATATGCTTATATTTCCAGCTGACTTTGTCATTTTAGACTTTGAAGAGGACAAGAATAATACAATCATATTGGGAAGACAATTCCTTGAAACTGGACTAACACTAATCATTGTGCCTGATGGAGAATTAACTATGAGAGTGTTTGATGAGTGGATTTTATACCTAGGAATCGAGAGAATTTGAAATTAATCTTTTGGTTGGTTTTTAAGTTTTGTGTATGCATTTCATATATTTTATGTTATTTTGTAGGCTATGACACGACATTGGCATGAAGAAGTAAGGAAAAATAATTTGGACATCTTTTGGACTAAAATATGCAAGCAAATGCAAGAAGGGAAGATTGCAAAGCTTTTAAAACCAAGTTGGATTTATTTTCTTGGCTTGGAACTTGGATTTTATTGTAGATCTACTTCTTAGCTTTCAGGAAAATCTTGAGTCATCCCAATCCGAGTTTAGATGCGAGAGTTATGGCCTTTTTATCAACAAAGATCAAAACTCAAAGTTGTCATGCTTGTAATTTACATAACAGTCATTTCAAGCCTGATTTCAACCTTTATCCAACTAGTATCTCTCAATTATAAAACAATAAAAGTTGTAGATCTCGTTGATATCTTCGATTTGATAGGTGGCAAGCCCCGTAAATTCTTCCGGATCAAAAGTTATGCTTGTTTTACCAAAGGACATTGAAGCAAAAAATTGCATTACGCGGGGCACGCCGAACCATCAGATTTTCTGTAAATATAGCATAGGGCGTGTCCAAAATGGCCTAGGAGAAGCTCTAGCCGAGCCAGATGGCGGGGAAAGAGTTGATTTGAATGTTATGTTGTCCAAATTGACCTAGAATAGGATTATTAGTTGCCTAACTTGCTAGGGTTTCCATTAGGACTATAAATACTTGATTATAACTTGGATTGGAGAGACTTCTTGTCCACGTCGAGGAAAATTTTTTCTTTTCTGGAATTCCTCTTTATACCCTTTATGTTCTCTATGTGTTGAGTCTTGTTTAAAAAGGCGAGTTTGAAAAGAGTCCAACACAAAATGTTGACGATTTAAAAATTCAGAGTCGCAAGTTGGTGGTTTTGAAATGGTTGTACCAACTCAACTGGATTTGAAAAGGTTTACTTAAAGGTCCAGTTGTTGGACTCTGTTTAACAGGCTTTGGAAACCGAGATTCAGAAAGTTTAGGGGCTTGATTAAGCGAGGGGAAGGTGTTAGGCACCCCCTGACTTCCGTGAAAACACGGTTATCGTGACTTTTCAATTCCCTAATTGTCTGAAGTGTGTGTGTGTGTGTGTGTGTGTTTATTGGGCCTAAGTGCAGTTATTTGGAAGTCGTGCTATGTCTCGTTTGCACTTATATGCAAAGGGTTTGATTTGTATAAAAGTTTAATTTTAAGCAAGATATAGCAGTGATATTTTGAAAATAGATTTTCAAACCCTTATGGTGAATAATAATTGAGGCCTTTGATACTTCTATTTTATTCCGTATTCAGCTTGATTTGATTTTATTTTTGAGATGCGAATCATCTTCGATAAAATAATATACATAGCAGTGTTGGGTTCTTTATGGGCATAAAAGCCATCTTAGGATGTCCAAACACCATAAATAATTTACAAGCTGACTGTGCAGCTGAAAAAGGTCCATCGTGGGAACCAGATTTAGATCCGTTAGCTGGATCTTAAAACTCGTGGCTCTTAGGCTCACATGATTGTTTAATATTTATAAAAACTAGAAAGAAAACTAAATTTAAATAAATCTTAGCCATTCTAGCTCAACGGTTCCAGTTTTGCTACTTTTGAATCATTTAAAAGTTAGATATGGTTATATTTAAATAAATCTAGTCCACATGTTGGAATATTAAGGATTTGCATTGAATGAGCAGTTAAAACAGATATTTAAATGCAGTAAATAGTTTATATATATTTATATAAATCAAAGTAGTATAAAGCTTCAAATCTAAAAAATCTTACAATGCGCTTCAAAGAAAGCTTCAAACCGCTTTTAAAGCTTTAAAACTCGGTTTCCACCGATTAAAATTTGATATGTTGTAGAATATATGTCTACAAGTGTTTAAAAAGAAGAATATCAAAGTTTAAAACAATCTAGATGAGGTTAAGGGCTGAAATGGACAAAGTTTTCCTTTTTTTGGACCAATGAGGGGGTCTATTTATAGCCCAAAGCGGTCGCGGGTTAACTCGCGGCAGTCGCGGGTCTACCCGTGGCTCCTCGGGTGGGCCTGGGCCCCGTGGGTTTTATTATCTCGAAGTACGTGTACTTGGGTCAATGCGTTGTCCTCTCGAACCTTCATAACTTTCAATCCGGGAATCCGATGGAGGCGGTGCTATACCTTTCCGGAAAGCACTTGAATACCAGAGTGGAAATGGGAGCACATTACGATGGACTTTGTGGTAGGACTTCTAGTAACGCAAAAAGGTTATGATGTCATTTGGGTTATCGTGGATCGACTAACTAAGTCAGCTCATTTTCTGCTGGTAAAGATTCGTTTGGATTTGAATAAATTGGCAAAATTGTACGTAAAGGAAATCGTTTCGTGACATGGAGTGCCGGTATTAATTGTCTCCAATCGAAATTCGCGTTTCACGTCAAATTTATAGAAAAGCTTGCAAGATAGAATGGGGACATAGTTAAGGTTGAGTACCTCTTATCATCCACAAACCGAGCTTGCGTGATGGACTTCAAAGGGAACTGGGATGACCACTTACCCTTAGTAGAGTTTGCTTATAATAATATTTATAATGCGAGTATCGGTATGCCACCATACGAAGCTCTTTATAGGAGAAAGTGCAGAACACCTTTGTGTTGGAATGAAGTAGGAGAGCGAAGGATGTTAGGACCATAATTAGTTCAACAAATGGCTAATTTAGTGACAATAATAAGAGCCAGACTAATAGCTACACAAGATCGCCAGAAGAAATACGCAGATTTGCATCGTCATGACCACAACTTTGAAGTCGGAAGTTTCGTGTTTTTTAAAGTATCTCCTTGGAAGGGGAAGATAAGATTTGGTAAGAAGGAAAAGTTGAGTCCGAGGTTCATAGGACCATTTGAGGTATTGAAGCGAGTAGGCGAAGTGGCGTATAAAGTAGCCTTACCACTCGAGCTGGAACACATTCACAATATGTTTCACATTCTGTGTTGCGTCCGTACAAGCCTGACTATAAGCACGTAATATCCTATGAGCCTATACAAGTAAAGAAGAATCTGACTTACGAGGAAATTCCTGTCCAAGTAATAGATAAGAAAGAGCAAACTTTGAGAAATAAAACTATATCTTATGTAAAAGTAATTTGGTGAAAGCACAACGCCGAGGAGGCTACGTGGGAGTTAGAGGATAAAATGAGGAGGGACTATCCCTATCTATTTGTGTAACCATGTAACAATTTCGAGGATGAAATTTTTATAAGGGGGGATGATGTAATACCTGAGAATTTTTTGAATATCATTAATAATGATATTAATAAAAGTTGAATATTTATTTGAATATAAATAAGTATTATTGTGGCATGGGGTACAGTAATTCTATTAAATTAAATTAGGTATGTGACAATTATGTGTTATGGTGGAATTAATGAAGAGCTTAATGCTTATGATAATTACCTAGTGTGGCAATATAATAAAATAAGTGTGCTATCAGTTAAATGAAGAGAATAATTATTTTAGGGTATGAACTAAATTTAGCAATAGCAGAGTCTAAGATTTTCCCAGAGTGGCGTAGCTACGCCACTTCTGTATTGCAAAACAGCGCATCTGCGTCGACAACAAAACTTAGAAAATAAATTCTACTGTATGCATGGGCTATAAGGATGAATTATTAACATTAATGAAAGAGGAGAAAATAAGTGATATAGTGGACCAAGTACCAGTATTATTAATGTGAACATTATTATTAAATATTGTTATGTACCACCATGTGTATTATAGGAACATGTAAGGAGTAGTACCGTATAATTACTTCATGTATTGGCATAGTGTAAGGTGGGTCAATTAAATGTGTATTTTGATATATGGAAATAGATAAATATGTCCTATTAAATATTTATTTCAATAATGAGGTGTAATTAAATAATAAGGTTTTATGGAAATATTGGATTATTAGTACCCAATTAAAATTGTATTTATATACCCAAAAGGAGTTAAAACTTAAATAAGTTAATAACCATTCTTTTAACTACTGAGAGCTTTGTCCTATAATCACTGTCGCTTTCCTTTTTCACGTGAATAGGCTAATGGCCTAAGCCTATTCTTGCAAAAGAAATCAAACTCAGTATAGTTGCTAATGATGAATGGGGAGTGGCCATCACAGTGTTTTTCACTATGCTACCAAACCTCCATTAACCATCATTTTCTTCTCATTTCCGTTGGTTTGAAATGGTAGGCAAAATTATTGTCTATGTAATTCATATTCTATAAATGTAACCATTCTCTTCTCAATTCAACTGCTGGAAATGTTCTGATAAGTCCATATAGAGTGTGAGGGTGCTGAGTTAGCAAGCTATCTGAAATTGGAAGCCACAATTAACAAATTTAACTTCACAGAGGTAATATTTCCTAATTTTGTTCAAAACTTTAATTTTAAAGAAATCTTAGAATTATCATGAATGAATTGTTAATTGAATGATGATGGAATGTTATCTGAAGTTTATAAGCATAGATGAAAGTAATGTACTTGATGTTGAGTGTCTTACGTTAAAGATTTTCTGCATAAGCTTGGTGTTCTGCCGAAACAGAGGCCTTCTGAGCTGTCCAGGGTAGGGCGCATCTACGCGCTCCCTGCAGTTTAGAACGGTGCAGCTGCGCTGGGCACCAGTTAGGAACTTTGGCTTCTGTTTAAGAACTTATAAATCTTAGCAAGTTAGTTTGACTTACATATGCGTAAATATATGTCTGACCTGAAGTCTTAAGTCCCTTGGTTTATATCTAACTTGTTTGATGTTGAGATAGATGACTTTCTAAAGGAAATCTTGACATAATTGAGACTAATATTCGTGAATGCCATGTGGAGTATATTCTGACATTTTGGACTTGTAGATATGATCTAAGGACACATAAGATGTGATTCTAAGAAGTTTTAGTATGACTTGAATGCATGGTGTAAGTTTAAAATGAATTCTAAAGACAGACTCAGACATTTTGCAAGCTATTACTATATACATTGTTATGGTCAGATTCTGAACGTATAAGATTGCATACTAATACCCTAATCATGACCTATATGTGCATCCATCTAGTATGACATAACATAAGATCATTTAAGCATGATTTTATACAAGTTTTCAAATGAGGGACAAGACTAAATATGTGTATACGATGAAAACCTTTGTGAGCATACATACTAACTAATTTTATGATTACCTCATATGAATACATGTTGAACATCGTAGTCCTTGTGATTTCATGACCTTAACTGGCTTTAACTCATTTGAAATCTTAAACTAGAACCATACATTTCAAAGATGAACGTAGGATAATCTTAAAAGCATACAAGGCCATTTGACATGCGTATATGCTATGTGCTAATATCTATGTATGCTTAGATTGAGACTGATCTAGGAAGAGAAAAGCCCAACTCTGGTCTAGCCAGGGGACAGCGCAACTGCGTCGTCCTGAAGCCTAACCAGGGCGCAATTGCGCCCTCTTACAGTTTGGTCTGATGGTTTTTTGTAATTTGTGAACTTATAACTTGTATGTTATACTACATTTAGTCTTATTACATGATGTTTAAAGAGTTCTAATCCATAATAGCTATGTGAAACCAAGAATCTAAAGATTTTTACAAACTTCGTAATACTTTTCTACAAGTAAGTAATGATTATATAGTTACAAGGTGTGAAATCATACTAATGTGACATTCCATTTACGTTACCAAGATAGGAATAAATGTGTGTCATTGACTTATAAAGTCGAGTAACTAATAAATGTGTTGCATACATAACTACGTTACAATAAGATTTCAAAGTGTTGATAAGCTATATAGTTGTTAACCTACGCTTGAGGCTAGTTCTCTAATTTCATTTGATTTTCATATTGAACGCAAGTTCCCTAAACTCTTTACACTTTATATATTGTATAATTCCGAATTATTGTCATATCGATCATATTTACATCGAGCAAATATCCATTACTATTCAAAAATCTATTTATATCTTGATGTTGTTGAAAGCATTGAACTTATCATTCCTAAATGAATTATAACAATTGTCTAAGCCATTAATTCGGTTGGACTATTATCATGTGTTAAAAAGCTATCCAAACCAATTTGGCTTGGTACGAACTCTTGTAAATCTACTAAGATGAATAACCCTCATTGAAGGGGAAATTATATAAATGTCGGGGAACCGACGTGCGCACATACTAGCATGTTAAAATGTTATGCATAACGTAGGGTACTTAGGTTGATCACCTGTTGTACTCGTTTTATTGGATTTTTAGGAGTTCTTAGTCTTTAGTGACTGCTCAGTGTTCATTATTCTTTAACCTTGATATGATTAACTCTTTGAATCTTGTTGATATCTTTCAGTCCATAGCGACACTTATTGAGAATTTTTGATAATTCCTGAACTATTATTGTAAGACCCCAACTTTTATGAATAAAGATTAATTTCTCTCAATGTTATTTTGAATAATAAGGTGTAAATTTGATATAATGTTATAGTTGTGGGTAATATTTATAAAGTTTTCAAAGTAAGCAAGTTGTCATAAAATATTCGTTTGGTCGGAGAATATTCGTTTTATCAGGGAATATTCGTACGACAACACAATCATTGGTGGACCCCATAACGGAATTACTGTCGGAGTTAGAAAATGACAGAAATATCTTTTTATAAAAATAGCGGCAAAACTTTTACTGTTAACTGTTGAAATACCCAGTGATAGAAGTACAGTAATACGCATGGTTGTACAGTAGCACATGGTATTGTACAGTATATTTGATTATTGTTGCTTATGTGAGAAGTCACTCAGTTTTATTTAATTATTGCCACAATAATTGCTGCATAGTATCTCATATTATTGATTTAATTATTGTCATAATATTTTATAATATTAAATCAATAATTGAGATGACAAAGTTATTCATATTATTATCTGCATTATTGACAATGCCTAGAAAGTTCTGTCGAGGTAAGAGGCTTGGTCACCTAATTGCGCGCTAATAAGGAGAAGTTCTTATCGGAAAGTCCCCTCTTTCCTGAGAATGATCTGGTTGTTAATATTGTGAGTTATAATATTAATGATGAATAAATGTTATTAAAAATGTGTTAAATGAAGTAATTGAGATAAATAGAGGGGTTTTTTTTTTATGAAGTGTTTGTTATAAATTTGACTTATTACATGGACCCCCACTTACTCATTTTTCAAAATCATCGGTAGAAAGTGATCTCAGTTTTGTTTTATTACTTATATATATATATATATATATATATATATATATATATATATATATATATATATAAGTTTTATTTTATTAGATTATAAATAGAATATATTATATTTTATTTAAAATTTCCTTTTATTTGAATATTTTATTGCATAGTGTAACATAGTAAAATTAAATTTTCTAAGTTTCAGCCGAACGAATTCGCCCGTGAATTCGTTCTATGCAGTCCGTGATTTTTCTTTAAAAGTAGTATCATGCCATTTTCCTATAAATAGGATGCTTAGTTTAGAAATTAAAATCACACCAGAATCAGAGAATTCTTCTTCAATAATATTGAGCGTATTTCTTTTGAGTTTAAGAAGCTTTGAGTGTAGAAAATAATATAAGTTTTCTTCAAGAATATCCCCGTCATACCAATCAGAAATACTCTCCTTTTAAGGTAAGAGATATTATTTTTATTCAATATTCGTAAGAAATAATATTTTTTTCCATACTTTGTAGTATGTAAGTAATATTATTTCGTTTCATATTCCTAATTCTACACTTATGTTGATAAGTATTACTTCTATGCTCCTTAGAAACTAGTAGAATATCCTTGAAATTTGTGCTTCATCGAGTATCTTTTCACGAAATATTTTTCTAAACGTTCTTGTTAAGTTTTTAATCTTTTTATGCCGGGGTACTATTCACGGGGTACAATTCATGAAGTACTATTCACGATAAAAATTGATTTCTTTTCTGTCCAAATTATTTTTGATACATGAATATTATTCTTGAATTTTAAAACACAAAGCAGTTATCATGTTGACAATTTGGAAATTCTTAAACTCTAGATAAATTGAATTATAAATCTTTAAAATTTATCCTTGCTCTCACTTAATTGAATTCTTATATCATTGTCATCATCCTCATGTTTAATTTGTGATGAAAGTCATCTTTGGCCCGGAGTGCATAGATTGACTGTTGATTGGTATGATTATGACCAAGAATTATGTATCGGCATAATCATGACCTGAAAGGTTATAAATGATGTGATAAAAGTCTTCATTTGTCCGTAGTGTATTGATGGATAGTTGTTTAGCATGATTATAACGAGCGAGAAATTTTATAATTTAATTTAAATATTTATTGAAATAAATAAATATTTTTAAATAATTTATTTATTGAGAAAAATAAATATTTGATGAATTGTGATGTAATAATTTAGTTGAGTATGTATGCTAACTAAATTAATGAATGGTAATTTTATTATTTGAGGATTTAATTTAATGAAAATAATTAAATTAAATGAATTGTTTAATATTTAATGAAATAATTAAATTAAATAAAGTGATGTTCTAGTCTAATTTAATAATTAAATTAGATATATTATAATATATTAATCATAAGTATAATTATAATAAAAATTATTATAATTACTATTGTAAGTCATTTAAATTAACTAAATTAAAGTCATTTAAATTAACTAAAATAAGTGTGACAAAAGTAACTATATAATATAAATATTATAAAAATAATCTAGTATGGGGGGAAATTTGTGTGTAACCAAACACAGCCTTATGGCTTTTGGTTTATTTTAACTGACGCCTTTTTATTTTTCACCTGACGTACGTGGGGAAAGAGGGAGCCTGTTATATTACGCGTCTTATTTTTTGCCTAAGGCTAGATAACAGAGAAGAAGGAAACACAAAGAATTGAGAGCGAGAGCTAGAGAGAAATCTCTGTGATTTTGTCAAGAGGGAGAAAAGGGCTTGCTAAACATCTTGCTAAATCAAGGTATAATCTACCCTGACTTTAATTTTCTGTTTTGTGATTTTCATTCTCTTGAAGTGGGTTTTTGATAAGTTGTTGAATATAAGATATGGGTTATGGGTGTGCATAATTATGTTGTAGAATCTGTTATTGTCATATATATATATATATATATATATATATATATATATATATATATATATATATATATATATATATATATACAGTAGATAGTAATCAAATTCGTGAGAATTGGCTTTATAAAAAAGGAAAGTATAATAACAATGTATATGTTTATAAAACTGTTAAAAGTGATGAAATTGGGAAAATTGTGGTTTTGAATCTTTGAAATTGAGTATATGTAGTGTCTGTGCTGTTAGTTTGATGAATATCATGTTTATAGACGTTATTACAAAGTTTAAGTTATTAGGTTTGTGAATTTCTGTGGATTTGGGTTGGTTTTGAAGTCAGCCATGTAACAGAGCTGCTGCTGCAGTTTCTGTCTGTGTACGGCGCAGCTGCGCCGGTACCACAAGCAGAAACGGCGCAGCTGCCGTTGGCCTTCTGCGAATCTGCAGCAGCGAATCTGCATCAGCGAAGCTGCGTCGGTGCCAAGGCTTGGGACAACGTAGCTACGCCGTACCTTGAGCCCAGGCAGTGACTTCTGTTTATTTGTGGGTTGTAATTCATGGACTTAATCTAGTTTAGCATGCATGTTAATGATGTTAAAACATAACGTGGGCTATAATAACAGATTTCAATGTGATGTAATATAAAGTGTGAAGATTTTAAGTGATTATTTAATTAAGTTATGTAATGAATAAAAAATGATGTTTATGAGAGCTAGAGATAAATGATAAAGTTATGTTAGACTATGGTGAGATTTCAGATTCGTTAAGGATGTTAACCAACATGCTTAGATGTTAAGTTAAGGGTATGACTTAAATGGTGGGTTAAACCCATAAAGCTAATATTAATACAACTAATTGTTATTGTAATTTCAGTGATATGTGTAGGGTAATTGGTGAACATTATTATACTTGTGTAGCTTACATATAAGGCAAGTTCCTTATCCTAAAATTTTATTGAGCAAGTTCCTTATCCTAAACTTTTATTGAGCAAGTTTCCTAACTTCATTCTCTTTATAATGAATGCAACTTCCATAATTCCGTTATTTTGTTATTATCAAGCAAGCTTTCTAGTTCTAAATTATCATTATGCAAATCCTATATTACAATTGAGCAAGCCTAATGATTCTATCTGGTGTATGCTTGTATAAGCTCTTGTAATCTAATTCGTTACATCGAGCGAGTTTCATTTTCCTTATTCTTGTTGTTGTTATTCAAAGCGTACATTATTTTAATACATTGATTCAAATGAGATTGTCTAACTCATTTGAATGTAGTACTTTGCATGTATACCATGTCTATTCAATTCTATATTCTTGCATTGAACCTCCAACTAGTAAGAAAACTTTTATTGATTGAATTAGTCTATAATTGAATAGTGTTCTAAAATTCTAGAACCACTGATAAGCTATTTCCAAACTAAACTTTCTTTAATGCAGAAATTCTAAATCCAAACTGAGACGAACAACCCTAACATAGAGGATTTTGTATGTGTAACGTTTAGATGTTTGTGCATAATACACGGTACAAAGGGCTGATCCCCCTAAGTACGTTAAGAAGGGTCTGTATAGTCTAAATGACTGTTAAGGTTGAGGTAATAACACCTGAACACCGGGGACATAGTTCATGGTCTTAAGACTCTCATATATTAAATTCGAACTTGTTTTCTATATTTTGAATCGTAGAACAAGTTCATTATTGTTCAGCACTCGTTGTTCATTCTCATATTGTTATAATTACTACTCTTTATATCAGTGAGCAATTGTTTGCTCACTCTTGCATTAACACTGCAGCTAAAGCTGAGAAAGTCGATGAGCCATCTACTAGCAAAGGAAAGGGTAAGATGTCCAAGTGTTGAAGATTTATGAAACTTGATTTAAATAAATTATGTTATAAGACTTGTTTTATTTTGTGATGTATTCCGTAAACTTATGTAATAATTTAAGGTTAGATTACCTGGGATTATTTTTGAGATGATGTAACCCTTTAAGGGGAAAAGATTATTGTTTAAGTTATTTTATGTCTTTATCCTTTATTATGAGTATTTAGATGTAATTATTTTTGATAGTGAACACCAAATCCTGTGGGAATGAAGTACCCAGATTTGGGGGTGTCACAGGTTGGTATCAAAGCTTTAGGTTATGAACCTTAGGTGAGGAAGCCTTAGGAAGTAACCTTTAAGGAGACAGAAAACATAGTGGTGTCCAACTTTTATCGAGTTTTAAGGAATGGATTAAGGTATCCATTGAAGCTAAACAATAAAAGACATTATGTGCTATGTGTTAATAACTTATGTGCTCGCGAGTATCGAAGAATGTTATATAATAAATAAAACCTAAAATATTTTTGTTGTCAGAATGTCTAACGATGGAGGATCCAGTCTAGCTAGGGAAGTGATACTTCAGATACCTAGAGATAACGAACCCCGGGATATCCACGTGGTGCGGGAGCAGTTGATTCAGGATGAGGAGCTTGTACTGATCCTGAGGAGGATAGTTCTGAGGAGATAGAGGAGGATGATGAGGAAGAGGATCCTGTGGAGTTTCCACCAAACTCCATATCAGCTGAGATGTATGATGCACTGTATGATCGTAACATAGAATTACAGGATAAGGTTGAGCAGCTGAAGGAGTTGGTTGAGATGCATCACGCTACGATAGAGCAGAAGGATGCAAAGATTCAGGAACTCGACTTACGACTTCGAAACACGGAGTGGAACCTAGTTCATACTAAGGGTCAGCATGAAGATTTGTTAGCGGTGAACGAGAAGATGAAGACTGATGTGGAGAAGTTAAAAGATGACTTGAAAGAGGAATCAGCTAAGCGTGCAAGAGTAGAGGACGCCTGGATGAAGGCGACTCATCGTGTAGACCGTGCTGAAGTTAAGGTCCAAATGAAGAGAGCTAAAATGAACGAAATGGATCATGCCTTTAATTCTGCGATTGATAGGGCCCAGGATCGAGTCTTTTATTACCCACCTCAATTTAAAGATTCGCCGTGGTTCATGATGGATCGTAGGACGGCATATCGTATTATGGAGGAAGAGCGTAGAGAAGCCTCTCGACGTTTTAATATGCCCAGATAGAAAGAATAAGAGTGATAATAATATGTGGTTAATTATGTGAATAAATTAATTTTAAATCCCTTATTTTGAGATGAATAAAGGGATAGTATGAATATGTAATCCTGAAACTTGTCTAGTTCAGGAAAGTGGATGTTAATAGCGGTTATGCTATCTTTATTGTGTTTTAAAAACGTTATGAATGAATAAAATATCAAAGTTTATTTAAAATGTTATGTGTTATAGCTTTAATCTTAGAATGTTTAAGTTAAACTTCAAATACTCAAGGAGCTGAGTAATGAACTAATAAGCGTATATCTTAACAGAAAATGCCTCCTAGAAAAAGACAACCACGTCAACAACCACCTCCCGATGGGTCTACTAACAATAACAACGAGGCCAATGCTAACCCAGTTCAGCAGTTGGTAACTTTATTGATGGGTGCACTTACGAATCAATTGCAAGCTCATGTCACGACCTTCAAGGAATTCAAAGCGGTTGGACTGCCAGAGTTTCAAGGGTCTATGAATCCAGTTGAAGCCTAAACCTGGATCATGGAAATAGAGAAGGTGTTTGACGTTGCTAGAATCAATGAGGATCAGAAGACTGCGTTTGCAATGTTCATGCTGAAGTCTGAAGCTAGCTACTGGTGCAGGCAAATAAGGTTTGTGGGGGACAAGGAGTGATAGCGTGGGATAGATTTAAGGAATGTTTTTCGAAATGTACTTTCTAGCGAGTTCTCGAAATCAGTTGAAGGTGCAATTTCTAGAGCTGAAACAAGGAACTATGATGGTGCCAGAATATGCTGCGAAGTTTAACGAGTTGGCAAGGTTTACCACTTATCAAGTCAATACCGACGAGCGTAAGGCGAGAAGGTTCGAACACGGATTGAAACCCTGGTTGTATAGCAAGGTTTTAATGTTCCAGTTAAATAAATTTGTGGCTGTATTGGAAAAGGAAATTATCACGGAAGGTGGAAGCGATGCCTTGACGAAGTGCAATCAAGAACAGAAGTAGAGAAAAAATGAGAATAAAAAGAAGGTTGGTGGAAGTAACGTTGGAAGTAACAATCAGAAGAGGAAGTGGAACGAGAATTCGACTGCGGGAGGACAACAAGGGAGTCAACACAAGAAAAAGTTTGAAGCTTGTGCGACGTGCGGGAAGAACCACACTGGGGTGTGTTTGAAGGGAAAACGGGTGTGTTTCAACTGTGGTCAGGAGGGACACATTGCACCGAACTGTTTTAGCCCAAAGAAAGGAGCATGTTTTACCTGCGGTTTGAAGGATCACATGGCTTGTGATTGCCCTAAGAAGCCAGTGGGAAGTGCAAGTGTAGGAAAAGGAAACAACAATGGTGGTGGTGCATTGACTATCACTGGACCAGCATAGTCAAGCTGACCTACTTCGAGGACTTTCAATATGACCGTGCAGGATGCTGTACAGTCTAAGGATGTGGTGTCAGGTATCATTCCGATTAATGGTATTAATGCTTATGTGTTGTTTGATTCGGGTGCTACTTGTTCATTTATATTCGATGAGTTTACTTAGAACTTAGATTTGCATCAGGAAGAATTAGAATATCCTTTGAGCATAGAGATTGTGAATAGAGAAGTGATTCCTGTTAGGTTCATATATAAGAATTGTAGAGTGGTTAATTATAAAGGGTCACGAGATGATGGTAAATTTGATACCAATTAGACTTGGTGAATTTGATGTCATATTGGGAATGGATTGGTTATTTAGTTACGGCACAATAATTGATTGCCAAAGGAAATGTGTTAACCTTATGACTCCGTTAAAGATTGTGTTCTATGGCAGTAAGTCACCTCAACAAGCAAGTTGTCTGACGGTGATGCAAGCCAAGAAGTTGTTGAGACAATGATGTGTAGGATACTTAGCCTGCATAGTCGATAAATAGAAGAAGAAAGCGAATTTAGAAGAGATACCGATCATAAGAGATTTTGTAGACGAATTTCCAAACGATTTGTCGGATCTTCCGCTGGATTGACAAATCGAGTTCGTGATTGACTTACTACTAGGAACGACCCCGACATCTAAGGCCCCATACAGAATGGCTTCAGTAGAGATGAAAGAGTTAATGGTGCAATTGCAAGAGTTGCTCGACAAGAAGTATATTCAGCCGAGTGTGTCGCCATGGGGAGCACCGGTGTTGTTTGTTAAGAAGAAAGATGGGTTGTTAAGAAGAAAGATGGGGAGCACCGGTGTTGTTCGCCAAGAGTTATAGAGAATTGAATAAAGTCACGATTAAAAATAAGTATCCATTACCTAGAATCGACGACCTGTTCGATCAACTGAAGGGTTCAAACTATTTTTCAAAGATAGACTTGAGAAGTGGTTATCATCAGTTGAAGGTTAGGCCGGAGGATGTACCAAAAATAGCGTTCAGAACTCGGTATGGTCATTACGAGTTTCTGGTTATGTCTTTTGGTTTAACCAATGCACCTGCATCGTTCATGGATTTGATGAACAGGGTGTTTAAACAATTCTTAGATAAATTTATGGTGGTGTTTATTGATGATATGTTGGTGTATTCCAAAACTAAGGAGGAACATGTTGAACACTTAAGAGTAACGTTAGAGACATTGAGAAAGGAAAAGTTGTATACTAAATTCTCAAAATGTGAATTTTGGTTGGAACGTGTACAATTTCTCGGGCACGTTATTGATAAGGATGGAATTTCGGTATATCTATTAAAAGTGGAAGCTGTAATAAATTGGGATCAGCCGAAGACACTGTCAGAAGTAAGGAGTTTCTTAGGATTAGCAGGTTACTACAGGCATTTTATTCAAGACTTTTCCAAGATCGCAACTCCATTAACGAATTTAACTAGGAAGGCGGTTAAGTTTGTTTGTACGAAGAAGTGCGAGGAAAGTTTTCGAGAATTGAAGAAGAGGTTGAGTTCGGCACCTGTGTTATCATTGCCTGATGATACAGGGAATTTTGTGGTGTATAGTTACGCATCGCATAAAGGACTAGGCTGTGTGCTTATGCTGAACGACAGAGTTATTGCGTATGCATCACGTCAATTGAAAGATTATGAGAAAGGGTATCCGACTCATTACTTAGAGTTGGCAGCGGTGGTGTTTACCCTAAAAATTTGGAGACATTATCTTTATGGAGAGATGTGTGAGATATATACCGACCATAAAAGTCTGAAGTATATCTTTACACAAAAAGACTTGAATATGAGGCAGAGAAGATGGTTGGAGTTAATTAAAGATCACGACTGCGAGATTTTCTATCATCCCCGGAAAAGTGAATGTTGTTGCTGATGCTTTAAGTAGGAAGGGACGGGAGAAGTTAATGATGTTGACTGCTCAGGGGAAACTAATATCATAAATGGCAAAGATGGAGCTGGAAATTAAATATTCGACAGAAACCAACGAAAAGTTGTTCTTGATGGGAAACGGTTCAACGTTGGTAGATAATGCAGAACTTTAGGATGAAGACTATGAAAAGATGAAAAGAAAAGTATCTGAAGGTGAGGAAAACAAATTCAAAATCGATTCGGGAGGGTTACTTCGATTCGAAGGAAGAATTTGGGTTCCGCCAGTATCGGAAGTTAAAGAGAAAATTCTGAGTGAAGCTCATAACTCAAGATATTCGATTCACCCTTGAAGTACAAAGATGTACCAGGATCTTAGACATCATTTTTGGTGGCCGAATATGAAAAAGGATGTGGCTGAGTCCATGGCGAAATGCTTAACGTGTCAAAAAGTTAAAGCTGAACATCAAAGGCCAAGCGGGTTATTGCAACCGTTGGAGATACTGGAATGGAAATGGGAGCATATCACAATGGATTTTGTGGTAGGTCTTCCAACGACTCAACAAGGTTATTACGCCATTTGGGTGATTATCGATCGATTGAGCTCACCCTTTGCTTTCACTGTTCTCTTCAGGAAATGAGAACATAGCTGGTACTAGTCGGGAAATGGAGTGACGGTCCAATATGGTGGCTGTAGTAGTCCTCACTATTTTATAAAATAGTGTGATAATAATTGTAATGAGGACTCCATTTGAGTTTGGATATTGTCTATGAGACAATATTCGTGTTAAAACTCGCAGCTTATGTTCTGTCGTATTTTACACGACAATTGTATAATTAAGTTTGTATTTAAATTTTGTACTATGTATTTGGTGACTCAGAATGGGTTGTGTATACCTATGTTGGGGGCGTCACAGTTGGTATCAAAGCTTAGGGATATGACCTCTGGCTGAGATTTAAGGTTAGAACTAGGAGGGGAGAGACGGGTAAATCCTTCGCTAGTATGACCACCTAAGTTTATTTGTTATTTAATTGGTCGGTCAGATTATAAGGATAATATGTGGCATTTCACTTAACCCTTATTTTGTGGTAGTGTTTGAAAATGACATCTGAAAATGTTGAGATAAGCAATGGAGCACATGAGACCGTTGAGTCACCACCAATCAATACCCAGGATAATGTGCATCAAAAAGGCAATAATCCTCATGTAAACAACAACATCGACCAAATGATGAACGATGGGATGTTCAAAAGCTTTCTGCAATTCATGTAACATTAGGCGAGAGAGACTCATGCTCAAAATACAGGTGGAAACACTGGCAACTCACGGATGGTCACTGCTAAGCAATTCAAGGAGCTGGGACCACCGGAGTTTTTGGGAAAGCCAAAATCACTTAATACAGAGACGTGGATTAAGCATATCACCAAAATATTTGATGTCTTGGGATGCTCTGATAAGCAAAAGGTTTCCTTTGACACCTTCATGTTGCGGGGAAAGGCAGATTACTGATGGGAATCTATAAAACGTACTCAACCTTCCGCACTAAAGATGTCTTAGGAGAAGTTTCAAGAATTGTTCAATGACAAGTACTTTCCTGAAAGTATTCGTCACATGAAAGAGGTAGAATTCATCAAGCTGGAGCAAAACAATATGATCGTATCGCAATACGAG
The DNA here is from genome assembly GCA_016801055.1 of Panax notoginseng. NCBI lineage: Eukaryota > Viridiplantae > Streptophyta > Magnoliopsida > Apiales > Araliaceae > Panax > Panax notoginseng. The sequence continues at coordinate 181,706,488 of CM029020.1, read as the reverse complement.
GCTAAATTTGTGGAGTTATCCCAGTTTGCATCCCATTTTGTAGATAATAAGGAGCGTATGACACGAATGTTTCTGTGAGGTTTGAAACCTGAAATACGTCAATACCTCATTTCTCACAAACTTTGCTTGTATTAAGATGTTGTGAATATGACTCAATTATTGGAGCGCGATAATAAGTCAACCCAATCAAGGGATAGCAGCCGGCAAAACGATAATACCAGTGGTAACAGTCATTGAAGCAGTGATAATAAACGTGGAGGAAATCATTATGCCAGAAATAATAATCACTTCGGTGGTAATCCTGACCAAGATAATAGAAGTGGAAATTTCAAAAAGAGGAGATTCAATAATGATGGAAAGACAGCAGCACCAACACCCATTGTTAAGGAAGGAGAACGACCACTGGCCGTATACTATAGATGCGGAGGGGAAGGACACATCAGTCCAAACTGTACGTAGTAACCCAAAGCGTGTTACAATTATGGAAGAGAAGGCCATCTAGCTCAATTTTGTCGTGTAATGAAGTCAAGTCCAGCTGGGATGGAGACACCAAAGGCTGTCCCAGACAAGTCAAAGTCGATAGTTCAAGGGAGAGCGTTTGTCGTGACCTCCTAAAAAGCGAGGAACCCGAACGAAGCTATCACGAGTAAGCTAATCATAAACTCTTGCGAAGTCTATACCTTATTTGATACCAGTTCTACCCATTCTTTTATTTCACCTACTTGCGCTCAACGTTTAAATTTGACTCCAGAGAAATTAGACTTTGACTTATCTATTGAAACTCCGTTGGGAGAAACCTTCATTACATCCACTGTTTATAAATCTTGTTTGATTCAAATTATCACCCTCACGTTACCTGTTGATCTTATCTTTTTGAAAATACTTGCATTTGATGTGATTTTAGGGATTGATTGGTTAACTACTCATCATGCTAAAATTGATTGTTTTCATAAGGTTGCTAGTTTTCATAATCTTAACCAACCTATTATGCGAATTCAAGCAACCAAACCACTAAAGTCAATCACTGTCATATCAAGCCATAAAGCCATTTGTTTATTGAAACGGATGTCAAACTTTCTTAGCCCATGTCACTGATTCAAACAAAAATACATCGAATTTGAATGATATTTCTATTATTAATAAATTTCCTGACATATTCCCTGAAGAACTTTCTGCCCTACCCCCAGAGCGTGAAATCAAATTTTGTATTGACCTTGAACCCGGTACAAACCCATTTCCAAAACCCTATATCGAATGGCTCCTATTGAACTTCAGTAGTTAAAAACCTAACTACAAGAATTATTAGACATCAGTTTCATTTGTCTTAGTACGTTTCCTTGGGGTGCTCCTATTCTATTCGTAAAGAAGAAAGATGGGAGTATGCTATTTTGCATTGATTATCGGGAGTTGAATCATGTTATCGTAAAAAATAGGTACCCGTTGCCTCGCATTGATGACCTGTTTGACCAGTTGTATGGTGCCAAATTCTTTTTAAAGATCGATCTTCATTTCATATATCATCAATTAAAGATTAAAACTGATGACATTCCAAAGACTACTTTCAGAACTCGGTACTAGCGTTACAAATTCCTAGTCATATCTTTTAGATTGACCAATGCTCCTGTTGCCTTCATGGTTATGATGAACCGAGTATTTAAGGAATAATTGGATCATTTTGTGGTTGTCTTTATTGATGACATCCTCATATACTCCAAAAGTCGTGAAGATCATGAGCAACACTTAAGGTTGATACTCCAAAAGATTCGCGAAAATAAGCTATATGCCAAGTTAAAGAAATTTGAGTTCTGGCTTGAGGAAGTAGCATTCCTTGGGCACGTGATATCAAATCATGGAATATCTGATGACCTAACAAAGATTGAAGCAATACAAAGCTAGGAGCAACCAAAGTCAGTGACCAAAATACATAGCTTTCTGGACTTAGCTGGTTATTATCGGAGATTCGTGAAAGGATTTTCTCGAATCGCTATTCCTTTAACTTAGCTAACTTGAAAAGATACAAAATTCAGTTGGACCGAGAAATGTGAGACGAGTTTTCAAGAACTCAAGAGGAGACTCATTTCAACACCTGTTCTGACAATACCATCATGTTCGGAGGGATTTGTCATCTACAGTGATGCTTCAGGCAGAGGTTTAGGATGTGTTCTCATGCAACATGAGAAAGTCATAGCTTATGCCCCACGAAAACTCAAAGAATATGAGAGAAATTATCTTACTCATGATCTAGAGTTGGCAGCAGTCATTTTTGCACTTAAGATCTGGAGACATTACATGTATGGGGAGAAAGTGGAGATCTATACAGATCATAAAAGCCTCAAATTTTTCTTCACCCAAAAGAAACTCAAAATGTGGCAACGACGTTGGCTTGAGCTGTTGAAAAATTACGATCATACCATTCAATATCATCCTAGAAAAGCGAACGTGGTAGCTGACGCGTTGAGTAGAAGATCATATGCGGGTGCGAGTGAAATATTGTCAACGGAAAGGCCCATTTTATATAACTTACAAAGGATAGAGATAGAGTTAAAGACTCTAGGGACCCACGTGATGATGTTAAATATACGAGTAGAACCGACTTTAATCGATAAAGTTAAAGCTACTCAAGCTACAAACCTGGAGCTGATGCGTATGAGGAAGAAAGTACAAGAAGGTGCAATTCTGGAAGCAAGAATCGATGAAGAATGAGTACTTCGAGTCAACTCCAAACTTTGTGTTCCTAACAACTCTGATTTGAAGTATAAAATCATGATTGAGGCGCACAACACACCGTTTGCAATCCATCCTGGGAGTACCAAAATGTATCGTGATCTTTGACATACATTTTGGTGGAGCAATATGAAGAGAGAGATAGCGGATTTTATCTCAATGTGTTTAACTTGTCAACTTGTTAAGGCGGAGCATCAAGTGTCAAAAGGTCCATTAAAACCACTTAAAATTCCAGAATGGAAGTGGGAGCACATTATTATGGATTTTGTGATGCCCCCAAAATAAGTATACATCACCTATTCTGAGTCGCCAAATACATGATACAGAAACAACTACAACATCATTACTACAATTGTCGTGTAAAATACGACAACACATAAACTATGAGTTTATATACAAATATTATCTTTTAGACAATATCCACACTCAAATAAGTCCTCATTACAATTATTGAAACATTATTTTACAAAATAGTGAGGACTGCTAACACAACTGACTGGAAACATCACTCCACACCCCGACTAGTTCCCGCTATATTCTCACCTCCTAAGAAAAATAGAACAAAAAGAAAAAGGGTGAGCTCAACTAGCCCAGTAAAGAATATTATGACTAAGATAATATACAACAAATTATCATTAGTCTTTAACAGGGAAAAATCTGATAAAATATAATAGACAACAAGTTTTAGATCAACAACTGCAGCGGAAACAACAATCCATTAGAAGAGTCAAGTAGAGAATGAATTCTACTATCTTCTAAGATTTAAAAGTCCATCATCAATATTTTATCCCTGTAACATCAATCAATATACATCTTGAATCAAATATTCATCTTTGCACTATAGGCCAAAGATATTCATTTGTATCACCAGTTGGTCAATTTCATCTAAACACATGTTCATCTTTGCACTACGGGCCAAAGATATTCATCAGTTAATTATTCATCTTTGCACTACAGGCCAAAGATATTCAGTAATATCATCATTTAAGACTGAGGATGATGAAAAATATCTTAAAGAAAACGAATCTAGTGATATAAAAGATCAAAGATTAGGGATTCGTACTTTAGTTTTTCCATGTTCGAAAATGCCTTATACTAATCAATTCTGGAGCAAAATTCAATAATAAAGATCAAAAAATGGATACAATCAAAAATAGTAATCACAATAGACAACTTGGACACAGAAAGAATTTTTTTTTATTTTTCTGTGAATAGTGTCGTATTCGTGAATAGTACCGTATACGTGAATAGTAACTCCGACATGAAAAAGGTAGAAATTCTATAATAAAATCCATACCAATATTTTGGTATAATGATATTGAAAGAATAACATCCTTATAAAGAAAATAACATCCCTTACCTCAAAAAAACAGTACTTCTGATTGAAATATTGGATATAATGCCGAAAGAACTTGCACTGAATAGCAACTCTCAAAGTATCTAAATACTCACAAAATACGCTCGATAATATAGAGAGAGAAAACTTGTTTCTGGTGTGATTTTTAATTCTAACTAAGAACCCTATTTATAGAAAAATGTTAGAACGCCAAAGCAGACTAAATTAATAAAATAATAATATAATTATTCAAGCACGCCACTGACCAAATCAGCACACCACATTTGAAAATTAATTAAGCACATTTTATCAACAAAGGACAAAAGTGGGTCCCACCCATAATTTTAATGAAAATATTTATTTTTGAAATTTCAATAATTCATAATAAATAGTCATTTTATCAAAAAAAATTTGAATCTCATGTTCTTTCCATAGGAAATTTAAATTCTCTACAACTTTGTAAAAGAAAGTTTTTCCAAATTCTAAACAGAAAATGCCTGAAATCCACCTACGGACGATTTTTAATACCTCCTTTTCGATAAAATACTGATAAAATATCTCAGCATTAATTCCTTCATTTATATCCACATAAAAATAAATATTTTTTTATCATATAAATCAATAATTAATTATTCATAAATAATATTACAGAATCATAATTATGACCATCAGGTCGTTCCTAGGAAAGAGGTGGCTTTCCGATAAGGATTTCTCCTTACTGGTGCGCAATTAGGCGAACAAACCTATCCTTAGACAGAACTTCCTTAGACATTGTCAATAATGCTATCTAATAATATTATTCAAATAATATGAATTATTGATCTGATAATGGGAAATACTGCAGTGATAATTATTAAAATAACAATAATATAAATTATCAACGTAGCAATTATTGAATCAATAAGATAAAATATTGAACAGTACTTACTATAACAATTATTAAGTAGTACCTTCTTACGTAAGAATCAATAATTTATAAATATTATGCAATACCGTGTACTACTGTACAACCACACGTATTACTGTATTTTAACCACCGAGTATTCTAACAGTGTTAACGGTAACAACTATGCCGTTACTTTTAGAAAACTCATTCTTGTCATTTTTTTCATTCGACCGTTTTTCGTTATGGGACCCAAAAATGGCTGTTCTGTCGTACGAATATTTTCCGACAGCAAGAATATTCCACTACCAAACGAATATTCCCCGATAATGACTATTTTATAACCACTTGCTTATTTTGCAAAATTTTCACATTTCACTCATAACCAAAGTATTATATCAAATTGACACCTTATTATTCAAAATAATAATTAGAGGAAATTCGATTTTATTTATGAATAAGTTGGGGTCTTACAGATTTCGTTACTGGTATTCCTAAGGTTTTTTAAGACATAGATGCAATTTGGATCATTGTCGATAGATTAACCAAGTCTACTCATTTCTTACCTATACGAGAAACTTATTCACTTGAATGTCTTACTCGTATATACATAAATGAGATTGTAAGACTGCATGGTATGCCATTATCCATAGTTTTTGATCGAGACCCAAGATTCACTTCACGATTTTGGGTCAGTTTGTAGAAAGCTATGGGCACGAATTTACGATTCGGTTCTTCATATCATCCTCAAACGGATGGGCAGTCGGAGAGGACTATTTAAACTCTTGAAGATTTATTAAGACTCTGTGTCCTAGACTTTAAAGGAAGTTGGGACAAGTTCTTGCCATTAGTGAAATTCTCTTACAAAAATAGTTATCAAGTAAGTATAGGCATGGCTCTATTCGAGGCGTTGTATGGACGAAAGTGTCGTTATCCGGTATGCTGGGATGAGGTGGGTGAAGCAACGTTGTTGGTACAGGAATTGGTACGCATGACTACGAAAAAGATTCAAATGATCCGACAACGTAGAAAAACCTCACAAGATCGACAAAAGAGTTATGATGATCTTCATCGAAGGGATCATGTGTTGTTAAGTGTTGCTCCATGGAAAAGAGTAACGAGATTTAGAAAAAGAGAAAAGCTCAATCCTCGATTCATTGGCCCATTTGAAATCCTGGATCGAGTAGGAATTGTGGCCTATAGACTCGCCTTACTGCCAAATATGTCTCGTGTTCATAACGTTTTTCACATATCTATGTTACGTAAATATGTGGAAGACCTTAACCATATTATTGAATTAGAACCAGATGAGATAGCGGAAGATTTAACGTATGAAGAGGTACCTGTTAAAATCTTAGATAAAAAGGAACATATTCTACGCTCAAATGTTATACCTCAAGTCAAAGTTTTGTGGAGAAACCACGATATTGAGGAAATGACCAGGGAGTTAGAATCTGAAATGAAAATAAGGTATCCTCACCTCTTCGACCTACCAGGTACGTACACCAATTTTGAGGATGAAATTTCATAAGAAGGGGAGGTTGTAAGACCCCAACTTTTATGAATAAAGATTAATTTCTCTAAATGTTATTTTGAATAATAAGGTGTGAATTTGATATAATGTTATAGTTGTAGGTAATATTCATAAATTTTGCAAAGTAAGCAAGTTGTCATAAAATATTCGTTTGGTCGGGGAATATTCGTTTTATCAGGGAATATACGTACGACGGCACAATCATTGGTGGACTCCACAATAGAATTACTATCAGAGTTAGAAAATGATAGAAATAACTTTTTTAAAAAATAACAGCAAAACTTTTACCACTAACTGTTGAAATACACGGTGATAGAAGTACAGTAATACGCGTGGTTGCACAGTAGCACACGGTATTGCACAGTATCTTTGATTATTGATGCTTACGTGAGAAGTCACTTAGTTTTATTCAATTATTACCAGAGTAATTGCTGCATAGTATCTCACATTGTTGATTCAATTATTGTCACATTATTTTATATTATTAAATCAATAATCAAGACGACAAAGTTATTCATATTATTATTTGTATTATTGACAATGTCTAGAAAGTTCTGTCAAGGAAAGGGGTTTGGTCACCTAATTGCGCGCCAATAAGGATAAGTCCTTATCGGATAGCCCCCTCTTTCTTGGAAATGATCTGGTTGTTAATATTGTGAGTTATAATATTAATGATGAATAAATGTAATTAAAAATGTGTTTAGTGAAGCCAAGTGAATTGACATAACTAAAGGGATTTTTATGAAGTATTTATTATAAATTTGCCTTATTACATGGACTCCCACTTACTCTTTTTTCAAAAGTATCGGTAGAAAGTTATCTCAGTTTTATTTTATTACATATATATATATATATATATATATATATATATATATATATATATATCCACAGACACACCCTCACACACACGTACACATATTATATTTTATTTAAAGTTTTCATTTTATTATAATATTTTATTGCATAGTGCAGCATAGTAAAATCAAAATTTCAAAGTTTCAGCCGAACGAATTCGCCCGTGAATTCGTTCTGTGCAGTCCGTGATTTTTCTTTTCAAATAGTACCTTGCTATTCTCCTATAAATAGGATGCTTAGTTTAGAAATGAAAATCACACCAGAATCAGAGAATTCTTCTTCTATAGTATTTAGCGTATTTCTTTTGAGTTTAAGAAAGCTTTGAGTGTAGAAAATAGTATAAGTTTTCTTCAAGAATATCCCCTCCATACCAGTCAGAAATACTCTTTTTTTAAGCTAAATGATATTATTTTTGTTCAATATTCATAAAAAATAATATTTTCTTCCATACTCTGTATTATGTAAGTAATATTATTTCGTTTTATATTCTTAATTCTACACTTATGTTGATAAGTATTGCTTTTATACTCCTTGAAATTAGTAGAATATCCTTGAAATTTGCGCTTCATCGAGTATCTTTTCACAAAAATATTTTTCTGAACATTTTTGTTAAGTTTTAATCTTTTCATGTCGAGGTATTATTCACGGGATACTATTCACTAGGGTATTATTCACCCGAGGCACTATTCACGATAAAAATTGATTTCTTTTATGTCCAAATTATTTTTGATACATGAATATTATTCTTGAATTTTACTCCACAAAGCAGTTATCATGTTGACAATTTGGACATTCTTTAACTCTAGATAAATTGAATTATAAATATTTAAAATTTATCATTGCTCTCACTTAATTGAATTCTTATATCATTGTCATTATCTTCATGCTTAAATTATGATGAAAGTCATCTTTGGCCCGTAGTGCATATATGGATTGTTGATTAGTATGATTATGACCAGAAATTATGTATCGATATAATCATGACCTGAAATATTACAAATAATGTGGTAAAAGTCCTTATTGGCCCATAGTGCGTTGATGGACAGTTGTTTGCATGACCATGACCATTGGTGATAATAACAAATATCCTTGGCCCGTAGTGCATAGATAATTCGTGGATGTGATACTAACAAATATCCTTGGCCCGTAATGCATGGATAATTCGGTGATGTAGATTATTTATTAAGCTGTGTTACAACGATAAAATATTGATGATGAACTTTTAAATCATAGAAGATAGTAGATATCATGCTCTACTTGACTCTTCTAATGGATTGCTTGTTTCGCTGCAGTTAACCTTGTTGTCTATTGTATTCTATCAGTTTTACACTATTGAAGGCTAACGATAATTTATTATGGATTATCTTAGTCATAATATTCTAGTTGAGCTCAACCTTTGCTTTTATTGTTCTCTTCAAGAAATTAGAACATAGTTGGGACTAGTCAGGGAATAGAGTGATGGTCCGAGATGGTGGATGTAGTAGTCCTCACTATTTTATAAAATAGTGTGATAATAATTGTAATGAAGACTCCATTTGAGTTTGGATATTTTCTACGAGACAATATTCATATTAAAACTCTCAGCTTATGTTTTGTCGTATTTTACACGACAATTGTATAATAAGTTTATATTTAAGTTTTGTACCATGTATTTGGCGACTCAGAATGGGTTGTGTATACCTATTTTGGGGGCGTCACAATTATTTACTGTCATACCCTTGATATTTGAACTTATAATTGTTCACCCTTATTGCTATATTATTTTCTGGGCAAATTTGTTACTCATTTTTAGTTTCCTTAAAATTTTTAGTTAAGGAAGAACGTAGTGAACTTTCAAGGAAAGATAAAGGTAAGGGCAATGGTACAAAATAGCTTTGTTCCTTACGCTAGGAATTTATTATTATCATATTGTATTAAGACTTATGTATTATGATGTAATAAGTTAGGTTAAAAGTTAAGTTATGTAATGTTGTAGTAACGGTTTGAAACTTTTGGACGAGAATAATTATGTTATAACAATGTAAATTATTCTATTTTTCGTTGTGTGAGATTTTGATTTATTATTAAAATTAGTATGTGATGTACCAAATTCGAGATATGAGTGTCTGAATTTGGGGGCGTCATATTTACTCCCTCCCTTCTCTTTCACAAGTCATTTTCAAGTTGAACCCAATAGAAAAGTCGAAGTTTCCTCTTCAGATCTATTGAGTTCGTGCTTCTTTTTGCAAAATCTATCACTATACAAACGTTCTGCTCTACTCCGGTAACGTTTACATGTTTTCTTTTCATGTTTTGACCATTAGAACATTAGATTTCATATAGAATGCTTCTAAACACAATATAGTGAATATGCATGCTCATATGACTTGATAAAAATTATTCAACTTAGTAAATGTTCATATTTTACCATGTTGAACGTATTGATCTGAAAAAAACTAACTTTTGAGACAGTCATGTGGCACCCGTTTTTGCTATTTTATTCATTATATTTAAGGATAAATGAGCAAAGGTTTTCAAATAAAGCACTCATCGTAATTTGGCTGCCATGGTGAATTTAATTTTGATGTTATTTATGCATATGAGATGTTCTTGACTTTGGGTTGGTGTGCTACTGAATGGCCACCTAGTCATGCCTATGTGCATGTGGACAGTCCATTTTACAAAGGAGACTCTGGCGAATTTTTTTCATGAGTCTGGGCATTTAATGAACATACAATTTTAACTCTATTGTGGATGTATGTTAACACAATACATATATTATGACTTAGATTATGCATAAAGAAATGATTTAAATTTAATAAGCTTCAAGTTTAGAACTTACCGCTCCCTTTCTGAGGTGATTTGGAGACTTTTGTTCAGATTATGGATCCAGACCAGTCAAGTAGCTCTCGTAGGGCATCTGCAGGTGTGAGGAGGAGAGCTTGTGATGTTCCTCAGCCTCGTCCGACCCGGCAACCTTGCCGGTTGACTGAGTTAGTTATTCGCCCTATTCGGGTTGAGTGGCCAGATGTCGTGGACGAGGAGGATGTTCCTATTGAGGATCATGCTCCTTCTTCTTCCATTCCCCACCGAGAGCTTCCAGCTATTAGCATGACGATTCCAGATCTTTTGGATGATTTGAGTTGTCATCCCTCCATTTATCTTCTTGCACATGAGGTAATAGCCATTTCCACCTTTCTTTTCCCACTTTTGAGGCAAGGGTTTTGATCTTAATTTGCAATTTAGTGCAGGTTCCCTACTTTACTTAGCCCAGGGGGAATTGGTTTAGCATTCACTCTTTGTACTAGACCCTCCATTCAGAGTATCGGGAGATCATCCATTCATGGGGCTTTCAGGCTTTCTTTTCTATCCCTTCCCGTCGCTGCCCCTAGGGTTATCTAAGGGCTATGTCTGAGCGCTGGTTCCACCAGACCCAGTCTCTCCATTTTCTAGATTGTGAGGTGATGATGACACCGATGGATTGGTGATTCATCAATGGGTTAGAGTTTACAGGGGCGTCAGTGCCTTTGGTGACTGACATTTCCCCGATCACCGTTCGATCCCTTTTAGGAGTTTCGGCCATGACCTTCAAGGGTCGAACTATTCGTTCTGGGCCCTTGAGTGTAGATGCCACGAGTGGGGCCTTGACTCAGCCTTTTCCTGAGGATTCGAGGGTTAGAGATCGCATTCTTTGATGATTGTTCCTAATCATCATCAAGGGTTGTTTCCTAGGGGACAACTCCTCGACGTTTTCTTTTGCTTTAGTCAGTGCAACTCGTGAGGTGGACTGTATCAGAGACTTTGACTGGGTCTCATACACCTTTGCTTACTTCCTTGGAGGGATGCGCCTACGCTCAGAGGGCGTGACGGAGGCTTGGCTAGGATTTTACCCATTTTGTTGGTGAGTAATCTCTTTTTATCTTTTATTTTCCCTCGCTCGGGTTGTCAGTTTTCCTGACTGAAGATATTTGATCTTTGTATTTTTAGTTTTGGGCTTATGAAAGGCTTCTCTGTCTTCATCCCGTTACCACATTAGGTCTAGAGACCTATCCACGGGGATGGCGATGGCATTACTCCACTCTTATAGAGGTTCTAGTAGCCAAGGGGTTTACCCATTCTTATTTACAGTTTGAGCTGTTGACAGCCGATGTTATCACATGGGTTCCCTACTCCGAGGATAATTTGACAATAGGCTTTGAGGGTGGCTTTCCTACTGGGGTCGAGTATGTACTATCCACCCGTCAGATTCCTCTTCTGACAAATGGAGACTAGGAGCTCTATTTAGGAGAGCGTGCTATAAGGAGCACCATAGAGGAGATACGTATTCCTGTCTTTCCTCCTGCCAGGCGACATTGGCCTTTATCTCAGCCGATCACCGAGAATCCCCTGATACGTTTAAATGTCTTCACTTTATTAGAGGGCCCTTTTACTCAAGAGGCTTTCTACCGCTGGTGGTTCCCTCGCACCATTGGAGCTTAGATCCGCGCCACACAGTTTATGGGGGATATGGTTCTTGGGTCTGTGATAGACTGGATTGCTTGCATCTGAGAGCCCACTCATTTGGCGCAGATTGACAGATTGACCTAGAGGTTGGACCAGGCACATTTTTTCATCCAACATTTGGGCAGAGATCCGTCAGAGGCAGATTCTTTTGATCTGTCGAGTTCTGGTGCTGGCCCTTCAGGTGGCCCATATTCTGATAGCTTTACCGATGTAGATCCTCCTTTATATCGACCTGACATCCCTTATGGCAGAGATTTAGTAACTTAGGAGAAGTTACATCAGATGGATTGATTGGATGAAGTGGATATCATTAATTTCTTCTGATAGATTTCTTACTATTTCTTTTGATAGGCCTATATTAGATATTGGTCGGCTGTGCCCCATTTCTCGTTATATCTTTTGATAGGTCTCCGTTAGATATTGGGTGGTTGTGCCTCATTTCCCTGTACCTTTTATTTTTAGTTATATACAGAGATGATGTATTAGATGATGATGTATTTAGGAATGAATGTATAATGCTTTCTATTCCCTACATCATATTGTCATTTATCATTGTTATTTATCATGATGCATGCATTATGTCATGGATATGCATTCCCAGAGGTGAGTTTAGCATTGACCCCTAGATGGTCTTATGATACGGCTCTACAGATGTCTTCATGCACTATTAGCCAGATTGAGCATACCCCACCCATATTGGTGGCCTCTTCTTTGAGATCCTGATATGGCAGTTTGTCTCCCTCAGATTGGGTGACAGTTGATCAGTTATTGAGGCACTCTATAACCCTCTTGACGTTCCAGGTACCGTTGGGCTTTATAGAAAGCATGATATCTTGTTGGATACCAAGGAGACATGTTTTTAGATTCTATATCCATGAGTTGACTCCTACATTGGAGGAGTATGAGTGTCTCACTAATTTTCCCTTGGACCAGCCTTGTGCTAGGATGTCTGTCGGTGATATGAGATGGCAGTTTATGACATTGACAAGCTTACGACGTAGAGTTTCCATGGACGAGATTACCTTAGGGAATGTGGTGTCTATGAATTTCTTGATTGACCAATTTGGGTCGCTGGAAAGCTATCTATGACATTCAGGGGATTTCACCATTACTAAGGGTGAGTGGCATGTTGCCCACGTAGATGTTCTATTGATGTACATCATGGCCTATTTGTACATGCCGTTGTATATGGATCATCTAGATATTGGCCTGATTACGATAGTCCGTGCTCTTAGGGAGGGTTACACCATCTTGCCCATGATATTGGCGGAGACCTTGAGGTCGGCCACATTTTGCCATACCTATCCTGTGGTGTTTTTCAGAGGCAGTTTCGTCTTGTTGTATGTGTGGTTTATGACACATTTGAGATCGATTGGCACCTTTACAAGTTATAGGTATTGCTTTACTCATGAGATAGCCATGTCTTATTCCTTTCAGCCGGCTAAGTGTACAGATGAAGCATCCTAGTTGGCTTTTCTAACATGGATTGAGGATCCATTTGCCATCTTGCCATGTTCAGGACTCAACTCTCCCAATAGCTTTATTACTCATGTAGTTAGCATAGACTATCTACCTTTGGCTGGTTTAAGAGGGGTGACCACAAATCATCCACTGGCTGTCATGGGACGGTTTGATTAGTTTAGGATATTCACTCCTTTGACGGGGTATTGGGTCAGCGACTATTAGCTCGGCTATTGTCAGTAGAGGACTTGACTAGGATTTATGATTGTTGGACTCGTCGAGAGAGGGATGATTTTTTGAATAGTCATTCGGGTCACACTTCAGAGTATTCTGCATGGCTTGAAGTAGATATTAGACCAGCTATGGTTGTTCACTCAGAGCTGAGTATTAATTCTGATGATGAGGAGCCTATGGAGGAACCAGATTCTCCCACTGAGGATGAGCTATTTGCTGGTTTGACAACAGCTCTGGTTGATTCCCCCAGTATTCCCACTACTACGGCTCCACCTTCTATAGAGTATTTAGAGCATAGGTTACATCTGATAACATTTGAGAGGGATTAGGTTAGGGCTTTGATGTTGACAGCTCTATCTGGTAGAGATGCTGCTTTATTAAGCGAGACGATGCTCGAGCTAGCCGAGGTGCTGCTTTGTTTGAGTGGGATGAGGCTTGAGCGACTCGGGATGCTATTTTTGTTGAGCGAGATGAGGCTCGAGCTACCCGAGATGCTGCCAGTGCTGATAGTACTGCACTTAGATCCTACACGACTAGCATCATTGCAGATATGAGTGCACTTATAGATGATCATGGTAGCACTATGCAGATGGCTGTGGATCTTCTAGCTCGCATGGATACCCTAGGGCAAGAGCTTATAGATTCACCTCCATCTTCTGAGAGGGACACTGTGTTGGACTTGTTAGCCCATTTATCTATGGGTTTATAGACTAGCTTTTATTTTCCTGCATAGATTAGGTTACCCATTTTTGTCATGCATAAGATGCATTGTATATATCAAACAATATTATATGGAAAGGAAATATATTTTGATCCACTTGCCTTTCAGATATGTCTTGTCACTTGCTTGATAGTTGTCATTTTCTTTATGACTTGCTATCTTGATGTGTCCCAAACTTCTCCTTGATGGATTGACATTGAGATGTCCTAGGATCTTTAAGAATGGGTCATTGATCTTTGGGTTTCCCATTTTTTGGTGTGGTTGAGGTTCAAGAAAAGTATTTGGATTTCCTCTTTGAGGGTTCAACTGCACCATAGTTAGTTACCTATGTACTCCCATTGATGAGGAGAGATCAGATCTTTCGTAGTTCAAGCTCTGGCTTGGGCTGTTGAAGAGTTGTACGATTTGAGAAGTGTTTATTTAGGTTTGAGCTTGGTTAAAACGGTTTTTGGATTTTTTGTTTGGTTTAACCGCACTATAGTTGGCTGCCTACGTACTCCCATTGATGAGGGGAGATCAGGTCTTTCGTAGTTCATGCTTCTGATGAACGATTTTGTGTTTGGATGTTTTTTTTAGGTTTGACCGTACCATAGTTGCTTGCCTATGTACTCCCATTGACGAGGGGAGATTCGGTCTTTCGTAGTTCATGCTTTCTAGTGAAAGCCTAAATTGACTTGATCGATTGGTTTTTAAATTTTTTTGTTTTTTCAGAACCACGATGGTGGCTTGCAGGTGATTTCAGACATAAAACCTTTTCACGGTGTCTGAATTGATAAGCTGAGGAAATTCTTAGCCGTCCATTTCTTGCAATCTGAGGGTTCCTCCCGTCAACACTTCCTTGACAATAAAAGGGGCTTCCCAGTTTGGGACGAGCTTTCCTTTAGATTGATCTTGATTGGCAAGGACTTTCTTCAGTACCAAGTCATTTTCTTTGAATTGTCGAAGCCAAACTTTCTTGTTGTATGACTAAGCAATCCTCCGTTGATATAATTGACCATGAAAGATAGTTGTGGCCTTCCTCTCATTTATTAGAGATAATTGGTGGTACCGGTCTTTCAACCACTAGTCTTCCTGCATTTGAGCATTTATTAACACTCTCAATGACTCTATTTCTACCTCTATGGGGAGCACTGCCTCCAAGTCATAGACCAATGAGTAGGGGGGTAACCCAGTAGAAGTGCACATTGACTTTCTGTAGGGTAGCAAAGTCAGAGGTAATAAGTAAGCCATCCTTTGTGATTAGTGAACACCTTTTGCATTATCTCCTTGATGTTCTTATTGGCTGCTTCAATAGAACCATTCATCTTTGGACGATAAATGATGGAGTTAAGATATTTGATGTGGAATTCACTACATAACTCCTCCATTATCTGGTTATTTAGATTTTTGGCATTGTTCGATACGATGACCTCCGGTTGTCCATATCGAAAGATGACATTGTTTCTGATGAAACCAATGATTACCTCTTTGGTGACTTTGAGAAAAGAGCTCGTTTCTAACCAATTGGTGAAGTAGTCGATCATGGTGAAGATAAACCGATGCTCATTATTAGCTTTGGGCTCGATTGGCCTGATCACGTCCATTCCCTACATTGAAAAGGGCCATGCTAAACTCATATTGTGTAGTTCACTTGGAGGAGTGTGGATAGCATTTCCATGAATTTGGCATTGATAGCATCTCTTGACGTGATCATCACAGTCAAGTTTGAGAGATATCCAACAATGCCATGTTCTTAATACCTTTTTGGCAAGCAAAGGACAACTCATGTTTGGGCCACATACTCCACTATAGAATTCATCCATGAGTCTTTGGCCTTGGTCTTTGTCTAAAGATCTTTAAAGGCTTATTTTTGCATCCCTTTTTATAGAGTGCATCTTCGTTTAAGAAGAACTTCATGGCCATTTTATGGATCTGCTTTCTTTCGGCCTGACTTGCCCCAGTGGGCGTAGATCCATCTCGAAGATATTCTTTGATGTCATGATACCAGGGGTGTTTGATGGGAGGTAGTTTATCTGATACTTCTCCAATGTAATTTCCATAGGTTGGTGCCTTCTGGCTTGCAAAGTTGATATTTGGGATGCATCCTCTTTCAGATATGTTGATCAAGAAAGCTAGGGTTGCTAGTTCATCCGTGAAATTATTCCTATTTCGAGGGATGTGGATGAAGGATATTTCTTCGAACTCCAGAGCCATCTTGATAACTTACCGATGGTAAGGCAGCAAATGCAATTCTTTGGTGTGATATGCCCCCGTGGTTTGCTTGATGACCAGCTCAAAATCCCCAAAGACTGCTAACCGTTTGACATGTATGGATTGGGTAAGTTTTAGTCCCATTAGATAGCATTCATAATCAGCTGTGTTGTTGGTATTGACAAACTGCAACTGGATAGCAATGGGATACTGTTCTCCCAAAATAGATATCAAAACTTCCCCTGCTCTGCACCTTCCATGTTTACGGTTCCATCAAAATAAAATTTCCAAGACTGGCCTGCATTTTCCTGATGGATTTGTTGAATTGTCATTATTCCATCATCGGGGAAATATGTTTCCAAGGGTTCGAAATTCCCTAATGATTCGTCTCGTATTCCTGATTATACCCTCATTTTGTTAAAGTATTGCTTCTATACTCCTTGAAATTAGTAGAATATCCTTGAAATTTGCGTTTCATCTAGTATCGTTTCACAAGGATATTTTCTACACATTCTTGTTAAATTTTAAGCTTTTCATGCCGGAGTACTGTCCATGAGTAGTATTCATTTATACGGTAATATTCACGGGGTACTATTCACAAAGTACTATTCACGGGTACTATTTACGAAGTACTACTCACGAGTACTATTCACAAAGCACTATTCACGAGGTACTATTCCCAAAGTACTATTCATAGGGTACTATTCACCCAGAGTACTATTCATGGCAAAAATTGATTTCTTTTCGGTCCAAATCATTTTTGATGCAATATTATTCTTGAATTTTACTCCATAAAGCAGTATCATGTTGACAATTTGGAAATTAATGAATTCTGGATAAATTAAATTATAAATCTTTAAAATTTATCATTTGCTTTCATTTAATTGAATTCTTATATCATTGTCATCATCCTCATGCTTATACTATGATGAAAGTCATCTTTGGCTTACGTGTATAGATGGACTGTTGATTGGTATGATTATGACCAGGAATCATTCGGTATAATCATGACCTGTAATGTTACAAATGATATGATAAAAGTCCTCAGTGGTCCGTAGTGCATTGATGGACAGTTGTTGGTATGATTATGACCAGGGATTATTCGGTATGATCATGACTATTGGTGAAAACACGAATATCCTTGGCCCGTAGTGCATGGATAATTCGTGGTTGTGATACTATTTATTGAGCTGAGTCTTAGCGATAAAATTGATGATAAACTCTTAAATCATAGAAGATAGTAGATATCATGCTCTTCTTGACTTTTCTAATGGATTGCTTATTCTGCTGCAGTTAAACTTGATGTTTATTGTATTTTATTAGTTTAACCATATTGAAGGCTAACGATAATTTATTTTGCATTATCTTAGTCATAATATTTCTTACTGGGCTAGTTGAGCTCACCCTTTGCTTTCATTGTTCTCTTTAGGAAATGAGAACATAGCCGGGACTAGTCAGGGAACGGAGTGATGGTTCGAGATGGTGCATTAGTAGTCCTCACTATTCTGTGAAATAGTGTGATAGTGTTGAGGACTTATTTTGAGTTTGAATACTATCTAGAAGATAATATTTGTATTAAAACTCACAGTTCATGTTGTATATTTAAGTTTGTATTTGAATTTTGTACCATGTATTTGGCGACTCAGAATGGGTGATGCATATCTATTTTGGGGGCGTCACAATTATGACCAGGTATTATTCTGTATGATCGTGACCATTGGTGAAAACACGAATATCCTTAGCCCGTAGTGCATGGATAATTCGTGGTTGTGATACTATTTATTGAGCTGAGTCTCATCGATAAAATTGATGATAAACTCTTAAATCATAGAAGGTAGTAGATATCATGCTCTACTTGACTCTTCTAATGGATTGCTTGTTCCGTTGCAGTTAAACTTGATGTTTATTGTATTTTATCAGTTTAACACTATTGAAGACTAACAATAATTTATTCTGCATTATCTTAGTCATAATATTTCTTACTGGGCTAGTTGAGCTCACCCTTTACTTTCATTGTTCTTTTCAGGAAATGAGAACATAGCCGGAACTAGTCGGGGAACGGGGTGATGGTTCGAGATGGTGCATTATTAGTCCTCACTATTCTGTGAAATAGTTTGATAGTGTTGAGGACTTATTTTGAGTTTGAATACTGTCTAGAAGACAATATTTGTATTAAAACTCTCAGCTCATGTTGTATATTTAAGTTTGTATTTGTATTCTGTACCATGTATTTGGCGACTCAGAATGGGTGATGTATACCTATTTTGGGGGCGTCACATCATCACATGGATTCCCTACTCTAGGGAGCACTTGGCCATTGGATTTGAGGATGGGTACCCGACTGGTGTCGAGTACGTGATTTCCACCCGTAGGGTTCCTCTTTTCATAGATGGAGGATGAGAGCTCTATTTAGGAGATCGTGCTATTAGGAGCACCACAGGAGAGATACATATGCCGATCTTGCCTCCTGCCATGCGTTATTGGCCTGTGTCGCAGTCACCCGTCATTGATATCCCATTGTTGGGTGTTGACGGTTTTGCACTGTCAGAGGGTCCCTGCACTTAGGAGATATTCCAGCATTTGTGGTCCCCGCTATGATACTCCGGGATTTCGAATAATCCGAATTTTTCGAATAATTTTTTTTTATTTATCTGTGATATGAGTCTCGAGAAGTAGTCAATTTGTGAATTGACTGAGAAAATTAGAGTAGAGTTGGGCTTAATAGTTTTAGAAACCCTAACCCTAAGTCCGGATAGGGATTCGATAGAAAATATAATTAAAATAATTATATTGATGAGTAAGTCTTTGTACTGTATAAAATTTTAATCAATGATTGGTCGAGTAGAGTACAATATTAGTAAACCCTAATTAGGGGTTAGAAACCCTAATCTCAAGATTAGAAACCTTAACGTACCGTTGGGAACCCTAATCGAAAGCCGGGAAACCCTAATTTTAAACCCGGGAAACTCTGTATGTTTATGATTTATGTTTTGGATCTGTAGTTTGGTATAAGGACTGTATTCTGGAAGTGATATCAAAGCTATTCCATGTTCAGATTTCAAGATATTATTGGTCAAAACCCGTTGACCAGGCATGACCAAATGAATTCTGGGTAACCCAGAAAGCCTTTTTCAGCGTCTAACAACTTTTTCTAATACTTTGATCTGTCAGATGGTAAGCCTTTTGTTAATGTTGTTGTATACGTGTTGTAGCTTGTTGTATGGACTCTAGATACATGTATTTAGACCCTTCAAAACGTCAACAGATCGAGCGCAAGAGATGGTCAAAGTAGACCATTCGGTAACATTTTCTGTTTTATGGAATTTCCAAAAAACACAAGAACAAATTTTTTGACAGCCTTTGACCGAGTCGTATCTGAATATTGTGATGTATTTGGACTGAGCTAGTTATGTTTATATGTTCCTTGTCATGAGTACTACATGCTGGGACCATGAGAACAACAAAGTAATGACCAGAACCTATGAATTAGTGGGCTAGAAATTAAAGTACCTAGTCGTGACTGTCTGGGTTTCTGGGTAACCCAGAAAACCCAGGTGGTGTCTGACAGAAAGTTTTGAGGCTCAGATCTCATTGTTGAGATGTTGTATAACCAAGATAAGGATTGATGATTGTAGTATGGCATACATACTACACGATCAAAGTATTAGTTAGCCTTGAACATGCACGAATTGAGAATCAAAGCTGGTCAAACGTGAAACCTTTATCACTAGACTGTCAGTGTTCTTGAGCTCCAGAACACCAACAGCGACGCTTAGTGTCGCTATAGGCTATAGCGACAGTTTATTTAATTTTATTTTCTGAATTTCCGGAAAATACTTAAAAATAGAAAATAAATTCTAAAAATTATAAAAATATTTTTAAAAATTATTTTAAATTATGAAAAATAACTTTTAATAATTTCTGATATTTTTCATTAATATTTATAATTATTTGAATATTAATGATATTTAATTAGTTTATCAAATAAATTAGAGAAAAATAATTTTAATATTATAAAAATCATTTTAAATAAGAATAAAGTGTTTAAAAATATTTTTAATTACAAAATATAATTTTCAATATTTTTGGAGAATTTTCATTAATAAATTAATATTAATGATATTAGATTTACTTAATTATTAAATTAAATAAATGATATAAAAATGATTTTATTGATTTAAAAATCATTTAAAAATGAGAAAAATGATTTAAAAATATTTTAAGTTATAATTAATGACTTTTAATATTTTGATAATAATTTTATTAATATTTAAATATTAATGGTGATGATTTAAAAATGATTTTAATTATTTTAAAAATCATTTAAGTAGAATATTGATGATTTAAAAATATTTTAAGTTATTAAAAATAACATTAATATTTTGACAAGTATGTCATTAATATTTTTATATTATTAAATATTAATAATGATAAGATTATTTGATATTTAAATCATTTAAAAATGATTCTAGTGTTTGAAAAATTATTATAAATTATAATAATTGTTTATAAATTATTAAAAGCTTCTAAAAAATATTATAAACGATATTTGACTTATCTAAAATAATATTGAAGATTAGAGACCAAGTTTAATTGATAATAAATGTGTTAATTGTCGAATAAGGTGACCAAAACACCGAGAATAGATCGAAATCCAACAAGACCAAACTAGTTAGACTTAATTAGTGTTTATATAAGTTATAAACACTGATGTGATTATAAGGTAATGTGTCTAGGAGAAAGATTGACTGTGAACTACAGTGTTACGTTTTATAAATTATTGTGCTAATTGTGAAACCATTATTGTTGATTATAGGTCTTACGAACGCAGTTAAATATATTGTGTAGTAGTAATCCACGGAGAAGACAAGTTTTCTTAACTCAACCTTGAGTTATTACTTTCTAAATATAATTGTGGTTAATTAATGCTGATTATACCACGTCTGAAAATTTTGTTGATTATTCGCAGTTAGTGCATATTTATCAATTCAAATTGAATTATTGATTTTGAGAATGTACTTGTAGAATAACTGTTATTGGATATTCACATCCGTAGAAGATATTATTGTTTGTAAATAGTACAGTTAAATTCTGTCTATTGTTCAATCATATTGAAACATGTCTTAGCTAATTATTCTGGCTAGATGAACATTTGTTAGAACTTGATAGGTTCGAGAAGAGAAGAGAAGAGAATTCAATTAATATTAATAGATCAATGCCAGTTGTTTCGGCTAGATCAAAAAAGAAAACTTGATAGGTTTAAGAAAAGAGGAGAAGAGAAGAGAAGGGATTAGATATTGAAATCATTGTATTTCGTTGTTAAATCAAATCCTGATTCAAAGACTGAGAAGAACAACCTTTTATATAAAGGGAACATATTTGGTCATATATTCGGCTATTGCGCATATTTTAAGTATTATGCATAATATAGGGTATAAGGAGAGTTGGCCGCTCTAAGTACTTATAGAGGGCTATGATTTAATCTTTATGGTTATCTGATACACCTAGGTATATCAAAGTAAATCTTTGATAGTTACTTGAGAAGAGAAGTTCTAGATCCTTTATGATAACTCAACATAAATTCTGGAAAATATTTCCATCTTGTTATTTGGGTATATCAAAGTAAATCTTTGATAGTTACTCGAGAATAGAATTTTAAGATCATTTAAGATCATTCAGTATAAACTCTGGAGAATATTTCTAAATTGTTATTCAATAGAATGTCATAGAAACTTGAAAGCATTATATTCTTTCATTATTGTGTTGCGTAGGTTGTGAGAAGATTGGTTAAAGAAAAAATAAATTGTTCAACTCTTTTAAAGTTTCCCGAACTTTAGTGTCATTCTATTTAAATAGATAGTTTGTTGTTCTGATTCTTATACATTCCTTGTATTTCTTAACTTGCGGGGCAAATTTGTTGCTCACCGTTGCTTATTAAAACTTTTCAGCTAGGGACGAAGTGGCATGAGGTGCTGTGAAGGACAAAGGCAAAGGCATAGTGATAGCTTAGTTATAATGAACAATATTATTATGCTATGTTTGTAACCCTTTTTGTATAACTAAAGGGCATGTTTGTAATGTTAATGTTAGAGAACCTAGGGTAATGTATTAATTATATCTGTTAATGAAGTGTATGTTTCTATTTATAATTAAATGAGTAGTTAAATGTTATTTATGTTGTGGATCGTGAGCTCCAAACTCGGGAGTCAGGTAACCCGAATTTGGGGGCGTCACAGGTTGGTATCAAAGCTGTAGGTTATAAACCTAAAGTTAGGTGGGGAAAACCCTAGGATTATAACCATAAGAGAAATCTAAAATACCCATTTAGAGTACTAAGTGAGGGATTGCCGAAGCGCATCAATAGTGAGATATGTGGATACATAGTGTGAGAAGTTTGTACTCATGAAGTACTAATCAAGTTGTTTAAATTGATTGTAGGATGTCTGGAGAAGATAAAATGAGTTCAGAGATGCTAGCGGCTGTTGTACCAATGTCAGAAGCTGAGATGCCAGCGCAAAGTGAATCAGTTGAGAAGGTGGGAGAAGATGAACCTATGGTCAATCCGGGGAACGATCATGACGATTATCCCGAGATATATCTAAGTGGTGTTGAGGAGGCAGAGTCCAAAGAAGCTAAGGTGGAGAAAGAGAATAAGACTAAAGTTGAAGAACAAGATCAACTATTGGCAGAAGTTCAAGAACTTCAGAGTAAAGTATTTCTCTTGGATGAGTTGTGGAAGACGGAGCGAGCGTTACGCGAAATGACTGAAGAATGAAACGAACTGAAAGCGCTGGTGGAAAGGATGAAGACTGAAGGTGGTGGATCATCTAAAGGAACCGTCAAGAGGTAGAAGGGTAAGAATAAGCGAAAGAGGGACAAGGACATCCCTAATTCTGAAAAGTCAAACTCAAAGAAGAAGCAAGTCTGTAGCAAGTGTGGGAAAACTAACGCGAGAGAATGCATGATGTTGAAGAACGTGTGTTTCAACTGTAAATAGGAAGAACATATTTCCCTACATTGTCTTAAGCCGAATATGAGGAAGTGCTATTCATATGGAAGAACGGGTCACGGATTCAACAAGTGTCCCAGTAAGAAGAAGACCAGAGAAGGGAGTGGACAGTAGATATCTTAAGTATAAGTATTAATATCTTTTGGTAGTAGGTTATGATATTAATGATTGTAATATTGAGAATAGTGTGTAAGCATATGTGAATATAAATATGTTTGTATGAATGAAATCTTTATTTTCTATATGAAAATAAGATTAAGATTAATTGGTGTGTTTTTAAAACTCATACTTATGGTAAGTTCATGACTCATAATTATATGAAATGTTTTGAACCCCTCAACGAATGGACGCCAATGGTCTGACTAGGATAAGTTCATACACTCATATAATTGTGGCAAGTTCCTGAACTCATAGGTGTGGAAAGTTTGACGAACTGGTAATAGCTATATGTGAATGGAGAATTATAATTTTTTGTGTAAAGTTGTGTTGTTAATCCTAATATGATTTTAAAAAAAAGGATAGCAATATGTGTTAAGTACTAAATGTACTATGTGCTATTTGAATACATATGTGATTATATAAGAAATATGTGTTGAATTCTTATTGTGTTAAGAATTTGTGTAAAGAAAGAGAATTAATGTAAGATCTTTATTTAAATCAGATCATGTCGCCTAGACGACAGAATCGAAATCAAAGAGAAGAACAGTCAGTGAATAATGAGGGAGGTCAAGCTGACCCAATGCAAAACTTTGCAAATATGATAGCCGAAGCTATTGGGAATAGAGCTCCAGCAACAAGAGGAAGAGCGAGAGAATAGCCAGCTGACAGATTGGCAAATTTTAAAGACTTTAAAGCGGTAGGACTGCCATAATTTAAGGAAACCACGGATCCGATTGAAGCCCAAACTTGGGTTAAAGAAATAAAGAAAGCATTCATTATTGCGCGTGTAGCGGAAGAGTAGAAGACAGCTTTTACAGCATATCTGATGAAGGGAGAAGCCAATTACTGGTGGGAGACTAATCAAGTGAGAGCAGGTACAACTGTGGTGACTTGGACAAGATTCAAGGACTTGTTCTTTGAGAACTACTTTTCGCCGAGTATGCAATCCAGGATGGAAGTCAAATTTATAGAACTGAAGCAGGAGAATATGTCGGTTTCGGAATATGCTGCCAAATTCAACTAGTTGACGAGATTTTCACCTCATCAGATGGACACAGAGGCAGAAAAAGCTAGAAGATTCGAGAATGGACTGAAGCCGGGGATATTCAATAAGGTAGCGGTATTACAGATCAATACATTTGTGGCTTTAATAGAGAAAGCGTTAATTGCTGAAGGAGGGAGCGAAGCTGTATCTTGATTTCACCAAGAGAAGAAAAAGAAGACAAATGATGGAGGTAGTAGTGGTGCTAGTAACCCTAACAAGAGAAATTGGAGTGAGAATACCCAGTCGGGTAATAAGACAGAAGGAAATAAGAAAGGGAGAGAGCCATGTGCAACTTGTGGGAAGAATTATTCTGGAGTTTGTCTGAAGAAGAAGGGAGTCTGTTATAACTGCGGACAAGAGGGACACATGTCACCCAATTGCCCCAGTCTGAAGAAAATACAAAGTTACTTTACGTGCGGATCGACTGATCATTTGGTTCGAAACTGTCCGAAGAGAAATGCGGAGAAGGAAAGTGGCAACAAGGGACCTGGTAGCGGAACCTTGGCAATTCGAGAACCTGCACAACTAGGAAGACCAACGGCCCGTACATTCAACATGACGGCGTAAGATGCAGGAGCTATCCAGGAGGTGGCAACAGGTAATGATGTCGATTAATACTTAAATTACGCGAGTAATATTGGTTAAATATCGCTGTGAATTATTTTCTTTTATAGATTCAAGTCAGAGGTTAGAATTTGAGACACAAATGAATATTGTGTTGATAATAATGAATTGATGATACAACTTTAAAAGATTGTAGAGAATAAGAAAGCGGTGGTTCCGAGGATGGAATCCTTTTAAGGGGGGGTGAATGCGATAACCCGGAATTTCGAAAAATATGAATTTTTCGAATAATTTTTTTTTATTTAATATTAATATTGATTGTTAATTTTGTGACGAGTATCTGTGATACGAGTCTCGAGAAGTAGTCAATTTATGAATTGACTGAGAAAATAAGAGTAGAGTTGTGCTTAACAGTTTTAGAAACCCTAACCCTAAGTCCGGATAGGGATTCGATAGAAAATATAATTAAAATAATTATATTGATGAGTAAGTGTTTGTACTATATAAAATTTTTATCAATGATTGATCTAGTAGAGTACCATATTAGTAAAACCCTAATTAGGGGTTAGAAACCCTAAACTCAAGATTAGAAACCCTAACGTAGCGTTGGGAACCCTAATCGAAAGTTGAGAAACTCTAATTTTAAATTCAAGAATCCTAAACCCTAATTAGAAAACCCTAATCCTAATTAGTAAACCTTAAAGTGATTAGTAAACATTAATATAATTAGAAACCCTAATTATACTTTAGAAATATTAATTTCTATTTAAAACCTTAATTATATTTTTGAAATTTTAATTTTCTAAATAAAAATCCTAATTAGAGAAAAAATTCTAGAAACTAAAGTTATAAAACCTAAGGGTTAAAACCTTAGGGTTAAACCCTAAAGGTTTGGAGAAATGTCTTGTATGCCATTAAATTTAGAATGCAAATGACAAAAATGCCCTTTTTTGGATTTTTATGAGCTAGCTTGCAAATCTTGCCAAAATTGTAGTGGTTCACCAACTAAAGCTAGCCTTTTGACTTAAATCTTAGCTACAATCTGATCTAGAGGTACACCTTGCAATTACATACATACATTGTATCTAATTTAGAGAATTAAAAGAGAGAAAGTCTAGACTTTTGGTCCATTTGCTATCAAACACTTAACAAATTCATTCTCTCTCCAAACCTCCAAATATATCAAGTTTCTCAGTTACATAACTAGCCCCTAGATCACCTAATATCAGATTGGAGAGCTAAGATCAAGGATTGGATGTAGAAGGTATAAAACCCTAGACTCATTTTGATCTTGTATGCTAAGATAAAGTTAGTGTTTTTGTGTTTATATTTGTGTTAAAAGATGTTTTTAGATGATCTATGGTGATCCATCATGGATCCATAGCATCAAAGTGAGTAAAAATAGAAGTTTTTCAAAACTGTCCAAGAACTCAAAGAGTCGTCTGACAACCATATGTCAGTGGCCGTAGATCCCTATATGTTTATGATTATTCTTGTTTTATGTTTTGGATCTGTAGTTTGGTATAAGGACTGTAATCTGGAAGTGATATCAAAGCTATTCCATGTACATATTTCAAGATATTCTTGGTCAAAACCCGTTGACCGGGCATGACCAGATGAATTCTAGGTACCCCAGAAAGCCTTTTTCAGCGTCTGACAACTTTTTCTAATACTTTGATCTGTCAGATGGTAAGTCTTTTGTTGATGTTGTTGTATACGTGTTTTAGCTTGTTGTATGGACTCTAGATCCGTGTATTTAGACCCTTCAAAATGTCAACAGATCGAATGCAAGAGATGGTCAAAGTAGACCATCCAGTAACATTTCCTGTTTTCTGGAATTTCCAAAAAACGCAAGAACAAATTTTCTGACAGCCTTTGACCGAGTCGTATCTGAATATTGTGATGTATTTGGACTGACCTGGTTATGTATATGTGCTCCTTGTCATGAATACTACATGCTGGGACCATGAGAACAACAAAACAATGACTAGAACCTATGAATTAGTGGGCTAGAAATAAAAGTACCTAGTCGAGACTGTCTGGGTTTCTGGGTAACCCAGAAAACCCAGGTGGTGTCTGACAGAAAGTTTTGAGGATTAGATCTCATTGTTGAGATGTTGTATAACTAAGATAAAGATTGATGATTGTAGTATGGCATACGTACTACACGATCAAAGTATTAGTTAGCCTAGAACATGCACGAATTGAGAATCAAAGTTGGTCAAACGTGGAACCTTTATCACTAGACTGTCAGTGTTCTTGAGCTCAAGAACACCAACAGCGACGCTTAGTGTCGCCATAGGCTATAGCGACGGTTTATTTAATTTTATTTTCTGAATTTCCGGAAAATACTTAAAAATAGAAAATAAATTCTAAAAATTACAAAAATGATTTTTAAAATTATTTTAAAT
This sequence comes from Panax notoginseng, assembly GCA_016801055.1. Lineage (NCBI taxonomy): Eukaryota > Viridiplantae > Streptophyta > Magnoliopsida > Apiales > Araliaceae > Panax > Panax notoginseng. Next base: position 181,678,880 of record CM029020.1, on the reverse strand, counting down.
TATGAAAAATAACTTTTAATAATTTTTGATATTTTTCATTAATATTTATAATTATTTGAATATTAATGATATTTAATTTATTTAATTATTTTATTAAATAAATTAGAAAAAAATGAGTTTAATATTATAAAAATCATTTTAAATAAGAATAAAGTGTTTAAAAATATTTTGAATTATAAAATATAAATTTCAATATTTTTTGGAGAATTCTCATTAATAAATTAATATTAATGATATTAGATTTATTTAATTATTAAATTTAATAAATGATTAAAAATGATTTTATTGATTTAAAAATCAATTAAAAAGGAGAAAAATATTTTAAAAATATTTTAAGTTTTAATTAATGACTTTAAATATTTTGATAATAATTTCATTAATATTTAAATATCAATGGTGATGATTTAAAAATAATTTTAATTATTTTAAAAATCATTTAAGTAGAATATTGATGATTTAAAAATATTTTAAGTTATTAAAAACAACGTTAATATTTTGACAAGTATGTCATTAATATTTTTATATTATTAAGTATTAATGATGATAAGATTATTTGATATTTAAATCATTTAAAAATGATTCTAGTGTTTGAAAAATTATTATAAATTATAATAATTATTTATAAATTATTAAAAGCTTCTGAAAAATATTATAAACAATATTTGACTTATCTAAAATAATATTGAAGCTTAGAGACCAAGTTTAATTGATAATAAATGTGTTAATTGTCGAATAGGGTGACCAGAACACCGAGAATATACCGAAGCCCAACCAGAACAAACTAGTTAGACTTAATAAGTGTTTATATAAGCTATAAATACTGATGTGATTATGTGGTAATGTATCTAGGAGAAAGATTGACTGTGAACTACAGTGTTACATGTTATAAATAATTGTGTTAATTGTGAGACCGATATTATTGATTATAGGTCTTACGAACGTAGTTAAATATATTGTGTAGCAGTAATCCACGGAGAAGACAAGTTTTCTTAACTCAACCTTGAGTTATTACTTTTCAAATATAGTTGTGGTTAATTATTGCTGATTATACCACGTCTGAAAATTTTGTTGATTATTCGCAGTTAGTGCATATTTATTAATTCAAATTGAATTATTAATTTTGAGAATGTACTTGTAGAATAACTGTTGTTGAATATTCACATCCGTAGAAGATATTATTGTTTGTAAATAGTACAGTTAAATTTTGTCTATTATTTATTCGTATTGAAATATGTCTTAGCTAATTGTTCTGGCTAGATGAACATTTGTTGCAATTTGATAGGTTCGAGAAGAGAAGAGAAGAAAATTTAATTCATATTAATAGATCAATGCCAGTTGTTTTGGCTAGATCGAAAAAGAAAACTTGATAGGTTTAAGAAAAGAAAAGAAGAGAAGAGAAGGGATTAGATATTGAAATTATTATATTTCGTTGTTAAATCAAATCCTGATTCAAAGACTGAGAAGAACAACCTTTTATATAAAGGGAACATATTTGGTCATATATTCGGCTATTGCGCATATTTTAAGTATTATGCATAATATAGGGTATAAGGAGAGTTGGCCGCTCTAAGTACTTACAGAGGGCTATGATTTAATCTTTATGGTTATCTGATACACCTAGGTATATCAAAGTAAATCTTTGATAGTTACTTGAGAAGAGAAGTTCTAGATCCTTTATGATAACTCAACATAAATTCTGGAAAATATTTCCATCTTGTTATTTGGGTATATCAAAGTAAATCTTTGATAGTTACTCGAGAATAGAATTTTAAGATCATTTAAGATCATTCAGTATAAACTCTGGAGAATATTTCTAAATTGTTATTCAATAGAATGTCATAGAAACTTGAAAGCATTATATTCTTTCATTATTGTGTTGCGTAGGTTGTGAGAAGATTGGTTAAAGAAAAAATAAATTGTTCAACTCTTTTAAAGTTTCCCGAACTTCAGTGTCATTCTATTTAAATAGATAGTTTGTTGTTCTGATTCTTATACATTCCTTGTATTTCTTAACTTGCGGGGCAAATTTGTTGCTCACCCTTGCTTATTAAAACTTTTCAGCTAGGGACGAAGTGGCATGAGGTGCTGTGAAGGACAAAGGCAAAGGCATAGTGATAGCTTAGTTATAATGAACAATATTATTATGTTATGTTTGTAACCCTTTTTGTATAACTAAAGGGTATGTTTGTAATGTTAAGGTTAGATAACCTGGGGTAATGTATTAATTATATCAGTTGATGAAGTGTATGTTTCTATTTATAATTAAATTAGTAGTTAAATGTTATTTATTTGTGGATCGTGAGCACCAAACTCGGGAGTCAGATAACCCAGATTTGGGGGCGTCACACCCTCGTACCATTGGAGCCCAAACCCGCACCACTTTGTTCATGGGGGATATGGTTCCAGGATCCGTGATGATGATGGATTGGCTAGCCTATGTCCGAGATCCGACTTATGTGACACAGATTGACAGCTTGACCCAGCGACTGGACCGGGCACATTTCATTATTCGGCATTTGGGCAGAGATTCGACAAAGGCAGATTCGTTTGATTCTTCCAGCGTAGACGCTGGCCCCTCAGATGACCCATTTGGCTTTACCAGTTCAGATCCTCCTTTGTATAGACCTGATATCCCTGTTGATAGAGATCTAGTGACTCAGGAGGAGTTACATCAGGTGGAAAAGATCGATGATGTAGATATTAACACCATTGTCTTCTTCTGATGTGTATTCTTATTATCTCTTTTGATAGGTCTCTGTTAGATCTTGGGTGTTTATGCCCCATTCTCGCTATATCTTTTGATAGGCCTCTGTTAGTAGTAGGGCGTCTGTTCCCCATTTCCCTGTATTTTTATCTGTACAGAGATGACATATATAGATGATGATATACTTAGGAATGTATGTACTATTTTCCATTCCCTACATTATATTGCCATCTATTATCTGTTATGTATGTATCATGTTATGCATATATATGCATGTCCAGAGATATTCAGCATTGACCTCTAGATAGTCTTATAATACGGCCCACACAGATGTCTTCTTCGACAGTCAGCCGCATAGATCACACCCTGCCAGTATTGGTGGCATCCCGTCTGAGATCCTGGTATAATAGTATGTCACCCCCAGATAGGGTGATCGTAGATCAGTTATTATAACATTCTATGATCCTCCTAATGTTTCAGGTTCCCGAAGGCTTTGTAGAGGGTATGCTGGAGCGTTGGATACCGGAGAGACAGGTTTTTTGGTTTGGTACCCAGGAGCTGACTCCTACATTAGAGGAGTATGAGTAGTTGACGGCTTTGCCCTTAGACAGACCTTGCGCTCACATGACTGTCGGAGATATGCACCGATAATTCATGACCCTCACCGGGTTATGGCGTAGAGTAGTAGAGGATAAGAGTACATCCAGCCATTTATTGTCCCAACGTTTCCTAATAGATAGGTTTGGCTCCTTGGACAGCTATACACGGTATTTTGGGAATTTCACCACACTAGAGGACCAGTGGCATTTGACCAGAGTGGATGCATTCTTGCTGTGCATAGTGGCGTATCTATACATGACATGATATATGGATGAGCTGGATATCAGTGTTATTATGGCAGTGAGAGCTCTCAGGGAGGGTCGTACCATCATTCCGGTGATTATGGTAGAGACGATGAGGCCAGCCACGTTCTACAGCACTTACCCTGCATGGGTATTTATAGGCAGTTCGGTCATGCTATACGTGTGGTTTATGTCACACTTGAGACCGATTGGCACTTTCAGACGATACGGGTATTATTTCACCCATGAGATAGCTATGTCGTATTCCTTCCAGACTGTAGAGTGTACATATCCAGCATCTTGGTCCGTTTTCTTGGCTGGGATCGGAGATCTGTTTACTATCTTTCCATGTACAAGGCTCAGTTCACCCTATAGCTTCATTACTCATGCTCCGGGCATGGATTATCTCCCTTTGGCTGGTTTGAGGGGATGACTACCTACCACCCGCTGGCCGTGATGTCACAGTTTAACAAGTTCCAGGACTTTCATCATTTTAATGGGGCGCTAGGTCATCGTTTAGCTTCTCACCATCTATCAGCAGAGGACCGATCCAGGGTGTATGCATGTTGGGATCAGCGTGAGATAGTTACTTTTTTTGTTAGCCATCCGGGTTGTTTGCCATAGTATTCTGCATGGATGGAGACAGAGACTTCATCTGCTATGGCAGTATCCACAGCGCCGAGTAGCGATTTAGATGATGGAGAGCCCATGGAGGACATTGATTCCCACAACGAGGAGGAGCCACTTATTGGGTTGCCAGCATCTCCTTTAGATTCTCCCAGTACTAGCACTATTGTGATTCAACATTCTACACAGTACTTTGAGCAGAGTCTTCATCTGATGACCTTTGAGAGAGATCAGGCTAGATCCTTGATGTTGACAGCCCTTGATGGGAGAGATGCGGCTCTATTAGAGAGGGATGAGGCCTTAACTTGTAGAGATGCCATTGTTGTTGAGCGGGATGAGGCCTGATCAGCTAGAGATACCGTGATAATTGAGAAGGATAGTGCCATATCATCCCGGGATGTAGCCCTCAGAGAAAGTATCACGGTGAGATCCCTTACCACCGGCATGATTCCAGAGATGAGCACGTACATTGATGAGCACAGGGTCACCATACAGATGGATGTAGATCTATTAGCTCGTGTGGATACCCTCGTATAGGAGACCATAATGTTATCTCCGTCTTCTGAGAGGGATGCCATGTTGGGCTTGATAGCTCGCATATACACTGATTTGTAGATGGGCTTGTATTTTCCTGTACAAACTAGCTTAACCATTTTGTTATGTACAGTTTACATTTTGTATATCAAACAACATCATATATAGCAGGAAAATATATTTTTGGTCACTTCCCATTTATATATGCCCGGATACTTGCTTGATATTTTGCCTGCTTCTTCTATTCTGAATTCCTCCTTGATGGATGGACATTGAGTTGTCTCTGGACAGTTTAGAATGGATCATTGATCTATGTGTATCCCTACCATCTTTGGTGTCTTGGGACTGGTTTATGTATGGAAATGTGGAGAGGAGTGTGGCTTTCCTCTCTGAGATTGACCTCACCACAGATAGTCGCCAATACTCCTATTTAGGAGGAGCCTAGTTAATTCCATCTCTTATGGATTGGTATTGCTCTTCGAGGTACAGCCGCAACTTAGATGGTCATCGAGTCTCCTATTTATATGAGGAGGTCAGGTAATTCCATCCCTTTGGTCTGAAGCCGAATGAAATGTGGTGGATTGAAGTTTGATCCCAGTACCAGATGACAAGTATTTGTGTTTTGGTAGGGGTGAGACCGAACCATAAATGGCTGCCTACATACTCCTGTTGAAGAGGAGATCAGGTCTGCGTAGTTCGAACCTGGTGTAAGAGGTTCAACGCTGTATGTGGCAGAAAATGGTGTAGGAATGTGTTTGTTATTTTTGTTTTTGTAAGAAAAATAGTGTAGAAATGTTTTTGTTGTTTTTTTTATTGTGATCAGGCCATATAAAATGATTGCCTACGTACTCCCGTGTATCAAGAAGATCAGGTTGACGTAGTTCGCCCCTCAGGACGATTTGTATCCTACGAAAAGTTTGATCCTATGTGAAGGAAAAACTGCGGGGGGAAGATAGTTTAATCCTAAGTTCAGGATAAATTGTAGGTGCAAAAAGTTTGATCCCATGTTTGGGGACAAACTGCAAGTGTGAAAGGTTCAATCCCTAATGGGATAATCGAAGTTAAGTAAGGGTTAAATAACCAAGTGGAGAGAAAAGGATCTGGCGATCCAAAAACCAGGTCGCTGGCTTGAAAAGTATGTTTCCCAGAGGGGAACAGTGTGGAAAAGAGTTGTATGTAGTGAAGAGTTAAAGAACCGGAATGACTGGTGATCTGATGATCCAACACCAGGATGTTTGCTTGATGGTAACTTTAGACATAGTACTGTTTCACGGTGTCCGAGTTGATGAGTTGCGAAAATTCATTGACATCCATTTCTTTCAATCTGAGAGCACCTCCTGTCAATACCTCCTTGACAACAAATGGGCCTTCCCAGTTACGAGCGAATTTTCCCTTAGACTGATCTTGATTGTCAATAATCTTCTTCAAAACCAAGTCATATTGTTTAAATTGCCGTAGCCGGACTTTTTTGTTGTAGGATCTGGCGATCCTTTGTTGATATAACTGACCATGGAAGATAGTCGTAGTTCACCTTTCGTCCATTAGAGACAATTGGTGATACATGTCTTGTACCCATTGGTCTTCATCCAGCTGAGCGTCTATCAACACTCTGAGGGATTCCATTTCTACTTATATGGGGAGCAATGCTTCCATCCCATAGGTTAATGTGTAGGGGGTTGCCCCATTTGAAGTGCTCATTGATGTTCTGTAGGCTAACAGAGTAAGAGGAAATAAGTCAGGCCATCCTTTGTGATTGGCGGACATCTTTTGCATGATCTTCTTGATGCTTTTGTTAGCCGCTTCAACAGTACCATTCATCTTTGGACGGTAGATGACGAAGTTAAGGTGTTTGATGTGGAATTTACTGCATAACTCCTTCATCATTTTGTTGTTGAGGTTCTTAGCATTGTCTGATACAATTACCTTTGGTTGTCCATATCGATAAATGACAGTATTTCTGATGAAAGCAATGATGACTTCTTTGGTAACCCTGGGGAAGGATGCTGCTTCTACCCACTTGGTGAAGTATTCATTCATGGTGAAGATAAATTGATGTCCATTACTGGCTTTTGGCTTGATGGGCCCGATTACGTCCATTCCCCACATTGAGAAGGGCCAAGGCAAACTCATATTGTGGAGCTCCCTCGGAGGGGCATGGATAGCATTCCCATGAATTTGTCACTGATAACATCTCCTGACGTGATCATTGCAGTCAGCCTTGAGAGAGAGCCAGTAATGTCCTGTTCTGAGGATCTTCTTTACAAGTAGAGGGCCGCTCATGTGTGGGCCACATACTCCACCATAGACCTCATCCATGAGCCTCTGAGCTTGGTCCTTGTCCAGACATCTGAGGAGACCTAATCATGCATCTCTCTTGTAGAGTGCATCTCCGCTCAGGTAGAATTTCATAGCCAGTCGATGAATCCACCTTTTCTCAGTCGGGTTCACCTCAACGGGTGTAGATCCATCTTGTAAGTATTCCTTGATGTGATGATACCAAGGATGTTGGATGGGAAGTAGCTCATCCGATACTTCTCCAACATAGTTCCCATAGGTTGGTGCCTTTTGTAGGGCAAATGTGACGCTTGGCATGTGTCCCTTGTTAGGTATATGAATCAAGGAGGCCAAAGTTGCTAGCATGTCTGCGAAGTCATTCCTATTACGAGGAATGTGTAGAAAGGAGATCTCTTCGAACTCCGAAGCCATCTGTAAAACTTGTCGATGGTAAGGCAGCAAATGTAGCTTTTTAGTTTGATAGATTCCCGTGGATTGTTTGACTACCAATTCTGAATCTCCAAAGATAGTTAACCGCCTGATGCCCATTGAACGGGCAAGTTTTAGCCCCATGATACAACCTTCATACTCAGCTGTGTTGTTGGTGCTGACAAACTGCAATTTGACGGCAATGGGATACTGCTCTCCCGTACCGGATAATAGAACTGCTCCAGCCTCATAACCTTTTATGGTTACAGCTCCATCAAAATACATTTTCTATATTTGGTGTGTATCATACTGATGGTGTTGCTGAATTACCATAACCCCTTCATCGAGGAAGTATGTCTCCAAGGGTTTGAAGTCCCCTGAAGGTGCAGCGGCCAGTTGATCTGCAATTCCTTGACCTTTGACGGACTTCTGTGTCACGTAAACGATGTTAAATTATTGTAGGATCAACAGCCATCTAGACAGTCGGCAGTTCATTATGGGTTTACTGAACATGTACTTGAGAGGATCCACGTGGGATATGAGATGGGTTGTGTGACCATGGAGGTAATACTGTAACCTCATGGAAGCCCATGCTAAAGCACAATAAGTCTTCTCAATCAAAGTGTACTTGTGTTTACTACTGCTGAATCTTTTGCTGAGGTAATAGATAGCTCGTTCTTGGCCTCTATCATCTTTTTGACCCAGCATGCAGCCCATGGCATTGTCACTTATGGACAGGTACATGAACATGGGAACATCATCCCTGGGTGGTACCAAAATGGGAGCTTTGACTAGCTGCTCTTTGATTGTAAGGAAGGCCTTCTAGCATTCATCATTCCATTTCATGGAGGAGTTCTTCCTTAACAATTTGAAGAAAGGCTCACAGGTTGCTGTGAGTGGAGATATGAACCTGCTAATGAAGTTGATTCTTCCCAAAAATCCCCGTATTTCTTTCTTTGTCTAAGGAATAGGCATTTCTGTAATGGCCTGGATTTTGGTGGGATCCAGCTCAATCCCTTTGTGGCTGACTAGAAATCCTAGCAACTTACCTGATTTAACACCTAAGGCGCACTTGGCTGGATTCAACTTCAAGTTATACTTACGCAGCCTGTTGAAGAGCTTTCTGAGATGGTCTAAGTGGTCTTCCTCTCTTTGGAACTTGACAATGATGTCATCCACGTAGATCTCTATCTCTTTGTGAATTAAGTCGTGGAAAAGAGCCATCTTAGCTCGCTCATAGGTGGCTCCGGCATTGATGAGGCCGAATGACAACCGTCTATAGCAAAAAGTTCCCCAAGGCGTGATGAAAGCAGTTTTCTCATGATCTTCCTCAGCAACCATGATCTGATGGTACCCCGCAAAGCAATTAGCAAAGGAGTACATGTCGTATTGAGCAGTATTATCAATGAGAATATGGATAAATGGCACGGGAAAGCTATCTTTAAGGAAACTTTTATTCAGATCTCGATAATCCACGCAAACTCGAACCTTTCCTCCAGGCTTAGGCACGGGAATGATGTTGGATATCTATTCAGGATATATGGGCACCATGATAATACCAGCTTGAAATTGTTTCACAATTTCTTCTTTAACCTTTAAACTCCACTCAAGTTTTAATCACCCAAGCTTCTACTTGACTGGCTTGAATCCCTCTTTAATGGGGAGGCAATGAAGGACAATGTCAGTGGACAAACCCACCATGTCTTCATGAGACCATGCAAACACATCCTAAAATTGGGTTAGTAGTGTAATCATGTCATTCCTCTAGTTTGGAGTAAGGTCTAAACCAATCTGGATTAACTTAGGGCTTTCTAAGGTTCCGAGATTAAAGGAGGTGGTTTGATCAATATTGGGTTTAGCTTTGTGTTCGATCCAGTCTTTGATCTCCTGAGGCACCTCAATGTCCTCTTGTATTTCCATCAAGTCTGAGTTCAACTTTTCATCAAAGTTACAATCCTTGTGGAGTAGAGGCATCTTATCAGCAAGTACAGGCACATCTAAGTTCAGAGTCTTGAAACAAATATGCTTTCACTTAATATATATGAAACGATTTAGTCATACAAAGTGTTAGCATGTAATGACAAAACAACTGCTAATACTGTACAGAAAAATAAGCAGTTATGATATCTACAGGGCAGAAAGAGGTTCTGCCCGTTTTACCCTTGTCGACCAATGCAAGGAGTGTTTTTCCAATTGGCAAGGGCAAAGTCCTGGTGGACTACAGTGATGGAGGGGTTTTCATCATCCTCCTTCTCCCGAATGTTGACCATTATGTCTGGGCAATCATCGTCTGGGGTATATCTGTTTGTATGCTCATCATGGACAATGATGCGTATGCCTAACATCATTCTGACGATGTCTTGTTTAATTCTTCGTTCCTCTTCTTCCACCTTGGGATCTGGAACAAAGACTTCTTTTTCCTTTACCGGTATCGGTTTGCAAAATAGCATAGCCAATACGTTGGCTGGCACCTTTACCGGAGGATGTACGGACTCTAGATTTACAAGCATAGATAATCGTCGTGTAGCTGAAGCTGGAGGAGTCTGCTTATGCTTATGTGGATTCCTGTGACTGGAACTAGCAGAATAGCCTAGCCCGGTTGTCCCAGTTTGACTGATCATTTGAATCGGATGCTTAATACCCTGATTATTTTTACCCAGCCCTTGTCCCGGTTGGTGTCCCAGTGACATCATTTTTTGAGTAGCTGTCATCACTGCGGCAGAAATCTTGGGTATACGAAATGGCGTCCCCATGGAATGGTATTGAGTGTTGCTCACTTCCAAGGTATGAAAATTAACTGGCTCAACATCTGAATTGAAGTTGATCAGTGGTATGTCACCATGTTTAGGACATTTCGGTTCAGCGTTGACCGTGACTAGGCTATTGTTGATAATGTATTTAAGTTGCTGATGAAGAGTGGAAGGGACGACCCCCACCATATGAATCCACGGTCTTCCCAATAGCAGGTTATATCCAGAATCTATTTTGAGCACGTGAAAAGATATACAGAATGTATGGGGACCAATCTCAATTGGCAGCTCAATCTCTTCGACTGAATCCCGGCGAGATCCATCAAAAGCTTTAATAACCGTATGGCTGCTTCAGATCCAGTTGAGATTGACATTCATCTTCACCAACATAGTGTAAGGACAGATATTCAGAGACGAACCTCCATCTATCAAGACTCCAGCTAGCATATATTCGGATGACAAAACTGCAATGTGTAACGGCTTACAATGACCGGCCCCTTTGGGCGGGATGTCATCATCAGTGAAAGATATCACATTGTTGTTAAAAATGTAATCAACCAAATGTTAAAATTTCTCCACATCCACTGATTTCGGAAAATAGGCTTCTTACAAAACCTTTAGTAAGATCTTCATGTGATCTTCAGAAGTTAAAACCAAGTCCAATATTGAAATCTGATGTGGAGCTTTTCTTAAGCTTAAAACCACCTTGGCTTCAATATGACCCATAGTACGGAGAAATTTTTCAATCTTCTCCATGGGAATTTTTCCCTTTGATTTGATGGCAGTTTTCAACACCCGTTGGGAAAGATACCGTGGATTTTCCTTCGACACTGCAGCAGTTGTATGAGAGGTGGATCCTTCAGCTTCTTCGTAATTCCATGGGACTTTTTGTAAGCTAATAACAGGATATTGTAGTCTAAATGGATAGTTGATTGGCTCTGGAGTAGCCACTTTCAAAGGATTGTCAACTCCTTTGAGTTGAATTGCTTGTATTGTGAATGGTTTGACAGTCTCATCAGCCTCAACGGATATAACTGCTACCAGTTCCTTCCATTTAGTAGGACAAGTATTTTCACTCTCAAGTAGCACAGTATCATCGTCTACCGGTTGTAGGATACCGCTATCAATTAGATTCTGAATAAGGTGGCGGAGTGCCCAACATTCTTCTGTGATGTGACCGCGAGAATGGGAGTGATTCTGACATACTCCATCAGAATTAAACCGACCTGAACGGGGATTAATTAGAGGCATAAGGGAAGTGATTCTTCCTTCATTAATCAACATCTGAAATATCTCTTCTATAGGTTGACCCAGGTATGTAAATTCCCTTCTATTGGTAAAATCCCAATGGGCTTTGGCATTTGCTCTCTTCGTCACTTTGTCTTCCAGTGTTTCATTTTCTGAAGGCGACGAGGGAGTATTCATAACAAAAGGGAGGAGACTAGCATACTCCTGACTGACTAATTGGTGTGTGACTTGATGATGATAGGTCACCAATTCTGCCAATTACTCAATCTGCTTACCCAAAGCTCTCATCTTTCGTTCCATCATAAACTGGAACTTTTCATAATCCCATTTGTCAACACTGTCTTTGATGGTCTGGGATGATTCACCGTTAAAATTGGAACTCTGTCTACTGCTCCAATTAATCATATTGACCTCTTCCACTTTGTGTTGAGGAAGAAGGTTGTCTTGCACGTAAGGTTGATCTAGTTTGTTGACCACGATCTTACCGTTGTCTATTAAATCTTGGATCTTATGTTTTAAGGCCCAACAATCTTGAGTATTATGTCCAGGTGCCCCGGCATGATAAGCACATTTCTGACCAGCATTGAAACCCTTCCCATTAGGGTTGGCTGGTGGAAGAAGATGCGTAATTTTCTTCTGAATGGTCAGAAGATAGAATGTTCTCGAGTGAGTCCCCTAGGGGTGTGAACACTCGAGAGCGTTTAACTTCTCCACCTTTAGGTAATGGAGGGTTTGAAGATTGAGCTTGAAAAGGAATATAATTTCTCTTTTGGATTGGCATATTCTGATTGCCCTTTTGACCTTGTATTATCAAGGAAACATCCTCCTCTTTCTTTTTATGGACCCTCCGGGGGTTGTTTCCATAAGTTCTGGCCTGGATGTGTTCAGCAACTGCTTTAAGAGCGGCTAGGTCTTGAATCTTTCCTGACGTCAACCCCATCTCATCCATCTCTCCATGTTTGACCATTTTAGAAAATGGTTTACCAATGCCAACTAAAACTCTCTCATAGAAAGGAGCTTCTTGTATGTCGATGAAGGTCATGACCATTTTTGACTCTGTCATAGAAGGAATAACTTGAGCAACAAGGCGCATCCACCTTTGAGCATACTCTCTGAAAGACTCATTGGACTGTTTCTTAACCTTGGTAATCTGGTACCGGTCAGGAGCCATCTGAGATTGGAAGCTGTATTGTGTAAGGAAGGCATGAGCTAATTCTTCCCAGCTATGGATCTTTGAGTTGTCTAATCTGGTATACCATGAACGGGCTTCTCTAGTTAGACTCTTTTGGAACAGCTGCATTCTGAGCTTCTCGTCCTCTACATAAGATCCAAGTTCTCCAATGAACACCTTCAAATGTGTGTAAGGATATCCTAACCCATCGTACTTTTTGAAATCAGGAGTTTTGAACTTCTCTGGATAATGCACACCAGGGAATATATAAAGGTCAGTATATGAGACACTCCCATGTGCTCCAATCCCTTTGATAGAACGAAGGGTTTCTTCCATTTGAAGGACCTTTTTTCTGATATCACAGGCGTCTAGATCTTCTTTGAGATGGGTGGTATCATGCATTTTGTTGGTTGTATCCAACTGAAGCTCAGGTACTGTAATGGTTTTATCTGAATTTTGAGTTCCTCCTTGTGCAGAGGATTCAGTATGTACGGGTATCCTTGTACCCTGAGTAGACTGGTGTAGTTCTTTAAGCAGAACAACCAAATCTATGATTTGTTTACTTAATCCGTCAAATTCTTTCCGAGAAACTGGATTAAGGTCAGTCTGGTCTGATGAAGACATGATTGACTGTAGGCTCGTGGCCTTTTTGGATTTTGACAGGGTAATGAGTCTGATTGCTTCCCTACAAAAGACTTGCATAGTTTAGTCTTAGGAAATATGTAAATGTTTACATGCTATGTGATGTATCCGTTTTAGGAATTTTATCCTGCAAAACGGATGTTAGCTGTTTGTAATATAGGATAGCATGTTAATTTAAGTATGCACATTTTTTTTCATATTTCTCATTACATGGAGATGAATATGGAATGAAATTACAAGTAATTGACTTTACGAGTAACTGAAAATGAGAAAGCATGAAGAGACTTTCCTCTGCATTTGGTTTATCAGAGGCTGACCTATCTTAGGTTACTCTCGTGGCTTTTTGGCATGAAGGTTCCCAAATCATCGCAATTTACTCAACGGGAAGTTAATCCGGTCTTTCAACTGGAGCGAAATTGGGTGGTGCCTTTCCTGAGCCTCGTTGGAATTAGTCTTCCTACGAGTCCAGTAATCAAACACCGATAGGATAGCCTCCTAGTGGAGGAACCACACAACATACATTCGCATACAACGTGTCTCACCGTTTATGAAAATGATGACATGTGCGAAGCACTAATATCATAAGATATAGTGTAAAGCATTAAGTGCAGTAAATATATGCATTCGTACACATTCATCATAAATGTAAATACAACATCCACACACAAGCATATAACAATTTTAAAAAGCTTATAATAGCGGCTTAAGTCCTCTTACTGGAGTCCCCACCAGAGTCGCCACCTGTCGACGTCGGGATTTTTTTTGTCCCTTTCTGTTCTTATTTCTTGGTGTTCTCATGTTAGGTGAGTTTTGTTTGAAAAAACAAGTTGTGAAAAGGTCCGATATTTATATGTCAACAATTTGACTATAAGAGTCGCCAGTTGGTTTTTTAATTGGTTGTACCAACACAACCGAGAAAAGGTTTGCACATTGACCTAGTGATATGACACTGCTAAATGGGTCTGTGAAACCAAGATTCATTAGGGTCCGGGGACTTGCTTAGGCGGAGGGACGGTGTTAGGCACCCCCGACATCCATGTTGCCACGATGACCGCCACTTTTCAAGAAACTGTTATATGAATGTGTGTGTGTGTGTGTATGGCTCAATATGCAGTTATTTGAAACTAGTGATATGCATCGTTTGCACCTATATAAAAAGGGTTTGAATTTGTGTAAAAATTCAGTTTTAAACAAGATATAGCAATGATGTTTTGTAAAGAGAGGTTTATCAAACCCTATACTCAATAGTAATTGAGGCCTTTGATACTTCCATTTTATTATGTATTCGGCTTGATTGCTTTTATTTTCGAGATGTGAAGCATCTTCGAGAAAAATAATGTACAAAGCAGTGCCGAACTCCTCATGGGCATGAAAACCATATGAGAAAATCCAAACACCGTGAATAAATTTACAAGCTATTTACAGCTGAAAATGTCCATCATAGGAACCGAATCTAGATTCAGTAGACTGAATCCGTGATCACATGATTCCTAGGCTCACATGATGCCGCAATTTGTAAGAAAATAGTAAGCAGTTATATGTATATAAGCTGTAAATATATATATATATATATATATATATATATATATATATATATATATATATATATATATATATATACATGATCACCAACTATGAAGTACCTCCATGAGGGATCATAAATGTAAATAAAGCCGTGAAAGGAATCAACCGCCACGAAGTAAACTCCAGGCGGGATGAAATATAAATAAAGTTGTAAAAGCAATCAACCTCCACGAAGTAAACTCCAGGCGGGACGAAATGTAATTAAAGATGTAAAAGCAATCAACCGCCACGTAGTAAACTCTAGACGGGATGAAACGTAAATATATATATATATATATATATATATATATATATATATATATATATATATATAAAAGCGGTAAACGCACCGGATATAAAATCCAGGCTCATCGAACAAAGTCTGACAATAGTTCATATATATATATATATATATATATATATATATATATATATATATATATATATTATAAAGCAAAGTAAACGCACCTGATGTAAAATCCAGGCTCATCGAACATAGTTCGACACACAGTTCATATATATATATATATATATATACACACACACACACACACACACACACACGAAAGCAATTAAATGTTTCAGACGTAAGTCTAGGCTCATCGAACAGAGTTCGACACATAGTTCATATATATAAGTATATATATATATATATACTTATATATACAAAAGCAATTAAACGCTCCAGACATAAGTCTAGGCTCAATCGAGGCATAACTCGATAATGTTAGTCCATATATATATATATATTATATATATATATATATATATATATATATATATATATATATATATATATATATACAAATTAAAAATGAAACCATAGACCGAAGTCTGGACATACACACGCAATGCGACTCTCAACGTGAAGAATGTTGTATGCTGAGATGAAGAGAAAGGTTTTAAAGTGTGTAAGAAGGCTTACAGTGGACTACCAAAGAAGACTTCAATAACTTGAAATGGATGAACACTCGGCTCCCGCCGGTACAATAGTAGCTATATGTAAGCTCACAAGTGTTTAAAATGAGAAAGCACTCAATTTAGGGTGTGTATAGAGCAAATTGGACAGGGCTTCCTCGCCTTTTTTCTTATTCAAATGGCCATCCCAAGCCCTCTATTTATAGAGGAGGGAGCCGTAGGCATACCTGCGGCTAGCCGCAGATGTACCTGCGGCTGCCTAGGTTGCCCCGGGCTCCGCGGGTCCCGCCATCTCGAAGTACATGCATGCATGCAACGTGATGTCCACTTAAACTTTTAGAACTTTAATTTAGGCATCAATTGAGGTGTATAAGACCTATTTTGGACCGTCGTTGTCGAGAGTTACGCAATGACATGGGATTAGAGGTTGTACGAAGTCAAGAAGATGGGACCATGCCCTCCGGTCTTCAAGCTTTAAATTTTATCTGTTGCCCTGTGCAATAGTCACTCGGGATTGGACTTCCTTGGTTCTTGTGGGACATTGCTGTGTAGAAATATATGTATGAAATGTTAAGACGGTACGATGTGGCGTTAAGGTGGCAAGATGATGATTCTGCGCCTAACCGGGGTTATCTCTGGTTTGGGCCGATAAAGCAGACGTTGCTCAGGGTTGTCTCTGAGGTTGGACTGCTGCAAGTGTTGAAAGTCCTCAGTATCATCTTTGAGGTGTGCCTGTCTTCCTGGTGCTATCTCCGGGTCTTGTACTGAGTTCCTCAGGGTGAATGTCGAGGTTGAAGCTGATTGCATGCATTTGAAACAAGCATTTCTGGAGTTATCTCCGGAACTGCAACTGCAATCCTCGAGGTTATCTCCAAGGTTAGAACTGCTATTTTCGGTGTTGGGATTGAGACTGAATATCTCGGGATTATCTCTGAGATGAATCAACCATCTCCGTGGAATTTTTGGTATTTGAACTGCATGCCTCGGGGTTATCTCCAAGGTTGGAACTAATACTCCCGGTATGTGTTCCGACGTTGAGACTGAACTTCCGGTAGTATCTAAACTGGATATGAGTTGCCTTCCAGGGTTATCTCTGAAAGACTAATCTGCCCTCCTACAATGTCAGTGACAGGTGTGTAGAAAATTTCGAGTGTCTACAGTCAGCTTTAAATTATCTAAAAAGTTCTTCTTTGACTTTCACACCCCATTCAGCTTTCAATCGCCAGAGCTTCTGTTTGATTGGCTTGAATCCTTCTTTGATGGGCAGGAGATGAATGATAATATCAGTAGACAAACCGATCATGTCCTCATGTGACCATGCAAACACATCCTAGAACTGGGTTATTACAACAATCAGGTCTTTTCTTTGGCTTGGGGTAAGGTTCATGCCAATCTAGATTTCTTTAGGGTTTTCTAAGGTTTCGATATTGACAGAGGTAGTTTGATCAAAGTTTAGCTTTCGTTTGTCTTTGACCCATTCTTTGATCTCCACAGGCACCTCATAGTCCTCTTGCTCAATCCCCATCAAGTCAATGTCCAACTCTACATCAAAGTTTTAGTCATTGTGGGGATTTGGCATTCCATCAGCAAGGCTAGACAGATCCAACTTTAGAGTCCTAAAAATAAAATGCTTTCACTCAATATATGAAATTGTTTACTTATACAAAACGTTAGCAAAAGCATGAAAAAAGTAACTGCTAGTACTGTGCAACAAAAGTAAGCAGTTAATAATATCTACATAGCAGGACAAAGTGATTTTTCTACCCTTTTTACCCTTTTTGGCAGATGTAAGGAGTGTTGCTCTAATTGCCTAAGTTCAAGTCCTTGTGGACAGCTGTGATGAAGGGATAGGTTATGTCCTCCTCCTCTTTGATGATGACCATGACTGAATTCATATAAGGGTTAGTATTTTCCTTTGACCGATTTTCCTTAGCCCTATTTATGTGAAGGGTCAGGATTTGATCTTCTGAACAATCATCATTTGGGATATCATCGTTCATACCCTCAGTATGTACTAGAAAGTAAATCTTTGATAACCAGTTTTTCACTTCTTATTTGAGTCTTTGATTCCTTTCCTCGCTT
This sequence comes from Panax notoginseng, assembly GCA_016801055.1. NCBI lineage: Eukaryota > Viridiplantae > Streptophyta > Magnoliopsida > Apiales > Araliaceae > Panax > Panax notoginseng. The sequence continues at coordinate 181,661,096 of CM029020.1, read as the reverse complement.
TTTTGATCTGGATATAGGACTTCTTTCCCACTAGCCGGCTTGGGTCTAGGAATCAGCATACCCGCCACGGAAACAGGAATTTTCCTCATAGGCTTTAAAAATCATGTGTTTGTAAGATTAGGTAGCAAAATTATAGAAGAAGGAACCGATAAATATTTGTGCGGGTTCCGATGATTTGATCCAGAAGAATAGCCTAATCCAGCCTTCCCTGTTTGGCTAGGAATTTGAACTGGACTTCTGATTCCTTGTTGAGTTTTCCCTAACCCTTGTCCAGGTTGGAAACCCAAGGATATCATTTCCTGACTTGCCGACATTACTTCAGTGGAAATTTTGGGCTTCAAATCTGGGGCCTTGATAGGTTGATATTGAGTATTGCTCACCTCAAAGACTTAAAAACTGACAGGCTCAACTCCTTCATTGAGACTAATTAAAGGCATATCACTTTGGGTAAGAAAAGGATATTCTGGTTCGCCAATGACATTGACCAGATTACCGCTGATGATATATTTGACCTGTTAATGAAGGGTATATGGAACTGCTTCTGCCATATGGATGCATGGCCTTCCCAACAACAAATTATATCCTGTGGTGATGTTTAGAACTTGAAAGGATATGTAAAAGGTATGTGGACCGATCTCCACTGGCAGTTTAATTTCTCCAACAACATTTTGTCGAGATCCATCGAAGGCTTTTATGACTATGTGGCTGCTTCGAATTCGATTGGGATTGATCTTCATTCTTCCCTATGCGGCATAAGGACAGATGTTCAAGGAAGATCATCTATCTATCAACACACCTCTGACCACATATCCTAAAGGCATCACTGATATGTGCAATGGCTTGCAATGGTTCGTCCCTTTGGGTGGTATATCATCATCAGTAAAAGATATCACATTGCTGTTGAAATGTGATCTACCAAATGATGAAACTTTTCAGTGTCCACTGTCTTTGGCAGATGAGCTTCTTCTATTACTTTCATTAAGACCTTGTGATGATCTTCAGAGGAAAATACCAAGTCCAGAATGGATATCTATTGGGGTGCTTCTTTCAATCTTTGCACCAACTTGAATTCATTATGCCCCGTTTTACGGAGGAATTCTTTAATTTTCTCATAGGGCACTGTCTCCTTGGATTTGATGACTTGCTTCATTACTCGTTGAGGTAGATACAGTGGGTTTTCCTTTGATATAGAAGCAGTTTGATTTGAAGTTGATCCCTCAACCTCCACATAGTTCCATGTGACACATTTCAGGCTGATAATGGGATACTGCAACCTGAATGGCAATACCAATGGCTCTGGTGTAGCCACCTTCAAAGGGTTTTTCACTCCTTTGACCTTTATTCCTTGGATTACAAGAGGTGTTGCAGACAAGTCTCCTTCAGAGGATATGAATGCTATAACTTCTTTCCATATATGTGTTCCTGGAGAAAATATCTTATCTTCCTCAGGTAATATGGTATCATTATCTGCTATTTGTAGGTCACCTCTGTTAATCATATTCTAGATTAGATGAGGAAGTGCCCAGCAGCTTTCAACGCTGAGTATTGGAGTGGTATTGACAAACCCTGGTAGCATCAAACCTTTTGGAAAGCGGATTTATTGGGGATAGCAACGCTGTGATCTTCCCTTCAGTGATCAACATCTGCATGATTTCTTCCATTGGTTGACCTAAAGGGGTGAACTTTCTTTGGTCTGCATAGTCCCGACGAGCCTAGGATCTTACTTTTCTTGTAAGTTTTTCTTCTAAGGTTTCATTCTCTTGGACTTGTTGTTGATTCCTTATGATAAGGGAGAGGAGACTTGTAAGAACCGTGAATTTTATGAATAATGATATTAATAAGAATGTGAATATTTATTTATTTATGTGCCATGAGATAAGTATCTCAATTAGATTAAATTGAATTTATGATAATTGAGAAAATGTGGGGAAATATGAAGAGACCGTGAAATGCCTTGTGTGGCACGAGAATGAAAATTATGATGGTTTAATTAAATTAAAGAATGAATTAAGAAATGAATGATTAATTAATATCATATTGTTAATTAATTATTATTGTGAGTAATAGAATATTAATGAATAAATAATTAATATAATAAGATTTATATTTATTCAATTAATTGTTGTGTGCAAGATATGTGATAATTAATAGTATTATATAAAGTACCTACATTCAATTAAAATGGAAGTGCAGTGTGACACTTTAATGTGACTATATAATATATAAAACTATATAGTAAAATTAAATGAATTATAAGTTACATAAAGGATGTTTATGTGACAACATGTATGTGTGAGAACATTAAAGATGTACCTCATATTAAATTAGAATAAATCGATGATTTGCAAATTAATAAATATTTTAATAAGTATAGTTGGAATAATAAAGTTCTGTGAAAATAATGGGTTGTTAATACTCAGCTAATTATGTTTCAACCCAATTTAAATATTATTTGGACTAACCCCATATATATGGATTATATAATTATGGGTATGGATATATACCCTAACTTATCACAATGTAGTAATATTATCTCATTAAAATTGTGTTGTATACTCAAAGGGAATTAAAACTTAAGTATATTAGCAACCTTTTTGTTGTTATGTAGCAATCAGACTCCTTGTCCCAATTTGAGTGACTCAACAGTGCTTCACAGTAGCCTAATCTCCATTTGCGTAAACCCAAGCCTGCTAGATAGCTGTGATGATGACCTGAGAAATGGGGGAGAAGGAGTTGGTGAAATTTTTTCACCAAACTCTCTAAATCCAATGGTTTCTTCTCCTTCCCGTTAGTTTGTAATGGTAAGCAAAACCATGGACTGTGTAATACATTTTCTATAAATTGAAGCTTCTTCCTTCGCAATTCATTTCTCAAAATCTTCAGATAAGTTCTTATAGAGTGTAAGGGTGCTGAATTAGTAAGCTATTGGAAGTTGGAAGTAAAAGCTAGCATTTTCATATCACAAAGGTAACATATCAGTGTTCTTACTTTGATATTGAAGAATTCTAGAATTTCTCGTAATCACTTGTTAATTGAATTATGAGTTGTTATATATGTGTTATCTGAGTTTATATATATGTTTAGAAGCATTGCAGTTGGTCTGAGTTGCAGCTAGAAGGATTTAGCAATGCTTGTATTGAGGCTCTACAGAAGCAGAGCCATTTTTTTGCCTTTGACCGAAGTGGCGCGGTCACGCCACTTCTATAGTACAAAACTGCATGGCCGCGTAGGCTGCCAATTTTGGAAATTGATTTTGTTTGCCTTGTGTTTTCATGAGCTAGCATGTTATTTTGATTTGATTATGCATGTAAATGACCCTAAAATATGGATTGATGTTGTGTTGGTTATAGTAAGTCACTTTATCTTTGTTTAGTATATGTATTCAAAGAAAACTTAAATATTTGGAAACTAATTTTGGTGAGCATTGTGTAAATTATATTCTGAACTTATGTACAAACATATCAAGCTCTTTTATGCCTTAGCATGTGACTAATATATTGGTTTATATTGTTAGGCATAATATAAACTATTCAAGCAAGATTTAAAATGAGTTTTCAAGCAGAGGACTATACTAGCTATGTGTAAATAAACTAAATACATGCAAACATGCTTATGTGGTCTAGTTATGTGGATATGAAAGCATGATGTATAGTAAGTGAAGTAGTTTTGCATGCTTGATTTGTCAACATGAGATTTTCAAAAAGAAAACTTTAAGAGTTTGGGGAAACTAATTTGGTTGATAACAACCTTGCATATGTTTTGAGATTTTGACTATCATGTTAGGATATGAATATGCATGTAAACATGATTGACATGTATGCCTAACTAGTCATATGCATTGTAAACTAGTTGAGTATGGTTAAGAACAAGTCTAAATGAAGTAAAATTATACAACTTGAAATGCATGACAAAGATAACTTGAGCAGGTATTGACCTCATTATAAGTTTATAATGACTAAACATGAGAGACTTTGTTAAATGGACATTTAAAGCCTTGATTAGGTAGGAAGTGATAACGAAACATGTTAAGGACAAGATTTAGGATCAAACTTAGTTATAAACATCATGACATGTATGTTCTGCAAGTGTCATCATATAAGTATGTGGGGGTGCAAGTTTGGCCATGTTTCTGTTTCTCAGCTCTAATTGAACTGGGAGCTGCGCGGCCGTGCCACTCCCTAGTTCAAATCAAACATGGTCGCGCCACCCTGCAGTGAAGTCTACCTATTCTGTTTGTGATATGAGATTTGATGCATACTTGTATTGTTATCTTAATCTGTAATACATGTCCAGTATAGTATTCAAAGTGTTAATAAGCATGCTAACGATAGAATCATATATTTGATAAATGTTTATAAACTTTCAAACGTTAAGTCCAAAGGTAATTACGAACTATGATATTTGATTTCATAGTGTCTTACAAACAGATTTTGTGTTTTGTGTATGTAAGGTAAGTAGTGACGTACGTATGGGATTATACGAATAAGTTAGACTCTTATGCATGCGTTAAACTTACAAATTATGTATGAGTGTTGAATATACGTGTGACAACCTGAGAATTTGGATATTTATAAAATCTTAAAATATTTAATTAAGGTTAAATAATAAACCTAGATAGAAAATAAGTGAATGGATTTGAGATTTCCGAGAAAGAATTTTGTGAATTTAAAATTTTCGTGGAGAATTATTTAGGAGTAAGTGTATAAGTGTATATGTTCTGTGTATATGATTGTATATCTGTACCGTATGTGGTTAAGGGTCAAGGGTTGACCAGATAACCAATATCAGTGGCAACCCCTATTATTATATTAAGAACGTCAACGTTCAGTTCGAAAATTATATCGATTAATAAGAAACCCTAAAACCGATTCTGGAAACCCTAATTTCAGTTCTGGGAATTTAAAAACCTAATTTGGGAATTCAAATGCTAGTATAAGGTTTAAACGTTATTAATTATAACTTAATTAGGGAAACTCTAATAATTAATTAGAAAAACCTAATTTTGAAGTTTTAAACCCTAAATTGTTTCGTTAGAAACCCTAATGTATAATTATGAACCTAATTGCTATTTTAGCAAATTTTATTTAGAAAATATTAATCTTAATTAGAAAGCTTGAATTATGATTAGGAAATTTTAATATAATTAGATAATTATAATTATAATTTATAACTATTAATTTTCTATTTTGAAAACAGAAATTTAAAAATCTTAGAAATTGCATTGCAAAAATCTAAGGGTTAAACACTAAACCCTAACGGTTAAACCCTAAACCCTAAGGGTTAGGGCAAAAGACTATTATGCCATTAAAATAAAAAGGAAAAAGACTAAAATGCCCTTTTCTTACTTTTTAAGTAAAAGATCACACCAAATCTTGGTGACTCACTACAATTGATATTGCCATGTGCCTTAAATCTTTCCAATATCAGATTTTGTGACACCTTGCAAGGATAGGATACATTGAATTTAAAAATAAAAAATTTAAGTAAGTAAAAATCTTACTTTATCTCTCATTTTTGCCCAACCCATTCTCTCTCTAACTTTTCGAAATTTAGAGTGAGAGAGAGAGAGAAGTTAAGCCATGATAAGTTCATAGCCTTCCAAGAACAGGATCAAGGATCAAAAATCAACAGCAAACAAGAAAAGGTATAAAAATCATAAATTTTAGAAATTTTATAATCTGAAGTTATATGTTGTAATTGGTTGTTTAAAGTTGTGTATTAGGGTGTCATTGAGTGATCTGAGTTGTTAGATCATAGATCTATAACATCTAGAGGCACGAAAATCATGTTTTTAGAAACTGACTTTGAACCGAAAAATGTTGTCTGACAGTCATATGTCAGGGCCTCTAGATTCTTCTGTGTTAGATGTTTAGGGTGTTTTAAGTTATAGAACTGTAGTATGTTATGTGGGCTTTTATCTGAAACTTGAATCGGGGTCAGTTCATTTTTGGATTGAGAGTTATTGTTGGTTAAAACCCGTTGACCGTTCACGAAATCTGGTTTCTGGGTAATCCAGAAACCCAGAAAGGGTCTGACAACGTTTTGCAGGCGCTAGATCTTGCTGTGATTTGTTATTTTGGTCATGTTGTTGGTTTGTTGTTGTAGACTGGTATATGAACTACAAGTACATGCTATTCGATCACCTAGATTAACTGTAGAATCAAAGTTAAAGGTGGTCAAAGTAGGGTTGACCGACTACCGGATGAAGATTATGGAAAACTCAGAATCTTCAAGAACACGTTCCTGACAGGTACTTTGACCGGCCTAGATCTACTGCTTGTTATGTTGTTTTACTACTCTAATACATGATAATTATACCTTGTCATGAGTACTACAAGATTGAACCTTAAGATCACATTATTCAAACATTGAAAGCCTAGATTCGAAGGCTCAAAGTAAGGCCTAACAACTGTTCTTCATTTTTGGAAAACCCAGAAATGAAGAACAACTCTGAAAAGACTTTCTGGACCTTAGATCTCTCTGATTTATTGTGTATTGGCCATGAAACTTGTTTAGGGTTGCAGTACTACATTAGTACTATAACATTAAAACAAAAGATAGCCCAAAAAGCATATGATCGTGAATTTAGAACCGGTCAAACAAGTCACCCGGTTAACTGGCCATGAAGGTTCTGGGCAGCTCAAGAACATCTATAGCGACAGTTTCGTCGCTATAAGGCCCTTTAGCGACAGATAATTTCTGAAAATAATTAGTTTATTAAATAATTAGAGAAAATATTTTTTAATTATTAAAAATACAAATAAATTACTAAAAATTATTTTAAAGCCTGAAAATTAGTTTTTAATTATTCTGAATATATTTCATAAATATTTAATATTTTTAGAATAATATTGGTATTTAATTTATTTAATTATAATATTGAATAAATTATTTAAAAATGATTTTAATACTTAAAAAACCATGAAAAATTATATTATGGTATAAGAAAATATTTTAAGTTATTTTAATGACTTTTGATATTTTATGATGAATTTCATTAATTACTTAATATTAATGGTAATTAATTTATTTAATAAATATATTAAATAAATTATGAAAAATTAGAATTAATGATTTAAAAATCATATAAAAATGATTTAAGGTTTAGAAAAATATTTTGAGTTATAAAATATAACTTTTGATATTTTGTCATGAAAAATATTTATATTTAATATTAATGACAATTATCGAATAATGAATTTAAAAGGTTAAAAATCATATAAATATGATTTTAAGGTATTAAAATTACTTTGATATATTATAAACATATTTAATATTATGTTATGTTTTTCATTAATATTTAAGTATTAAATAAATATTAATGATAAAGGAATTATGTGGTATTTAATTCATATAAATACGATATTAATGATTTAAAAATTATTTTAAATGGTAATAATTATCTGAAAATTATTACGAGCCTATGAAAAATATTTTGACTGATAATAAAATTATTTAAGTTAATTATTAAGTGTTAGACAGAGTTTAATTGAACTAAAACTCGATAGTTATCCAACTAAGCCGTCGGGATGTCAGAGTTGTACCGAACTCGACTCAGACTGTAAAAGTTTGACTTGAGGATATGTTTTATGTGTGTTATAGACTGATAGGGTTATGTGATAATGTGTTTAGGTTATTTAAATACTATGATTATATTATTCTAATTTGTATATCGATATTATTTATATATTAGGTCTTCAGACAAGGCTTATTAAATTACATAACGATAATCAACGGATCAGGTAAGTTTTCCTTAACTCAACTTTGAGTTGTTTCATTCAAATATACTTTTGGTTAATCATTATTGATTGTCATGTCTAAGAATTATTAAATCGCACTCTGTGCATATTGCATGTATTCATCAGGTATGAAAGGTTGATCACCTTTATTACCATTCGGTCTAGATATAATTGCTATGTTCATGTACCATGTTCGTTTAGCTATGTAAAATTTGTTCATGCTAGTTCACAATTATATTGTAGAACTGTAGCCTGCTTTTGTTCAATTCTTTCAATCATGATATATCCTTAATTTATTGAACTTAAACTTGCTGGGAAAACTTATTGCTCACCCTTGCTATATCATGATAAACATTGCAGATAAGGCGAATACGTTCAGATACAGGAAAGGTCAAAGCCAAGTTCAGCTTGGGATTTTATATGCAACTTAATTATAACAGTTATGTATGATAATAACATTATATGTTAGATAGTTTATGAATTGTGTATAGGTTAAGATTACTCGATCTTGGGGAAATAGTGTGTAAATGTAATGTATAAATAATTTATGTTTATATCTTTCGCAATAGTGTTAGAATGAGTGTACCAGATCCATGGTGATTTAGGACCCAGATTTGGGGCTCTCATAGTTGGTATCAAAGTTGTAGGTTATGAACCTTAGGTAGAAATACCTGAGACTAATAACCGCACTGATAGGATAAGAACTAACTCAAATAAAGTTAGTAGGTCGGTAAGATTCAAAGACGAATCTCGGCGAGTTATAAAGATACAGAGTTTCCTAACTCTGATAATAAAGGTGAACGGTAGTGATGAATAGATAGAGTCTAAAAGACTAAAAGTACAGGGACAGGAGATTGTCAAACAAAATGATCATAGCATAGAAATGAATCGTAATATATACGATGAGATCACCCCGTGATCTGATAAGGTGATAGCAGGGAAAAGAATCAATCTAATGATTGAAAAGTTTACAGTAAGATTGCTATGTGTCAGTTGTACTATGAATTAGTACAGATTCAGGAAAGGATTATGAATACGGATTAAATAAAACTCGTATTGAGAAGGGAGTTAGGATAATTATTGATATGTCTGTGTCGCGCTATTTGCTCTATACCTGTTGAGAAGGTGATTCTTTTCTCATGTATATAACAGATAGATAGGGTATAGGTAGAGAATATAAGATTAAGTACGAGTTTGACAAACTGGGTAGAATTAAGTGTGAATGGAATATTGAGGATAATAGGAATAGATAGACTGTTTAAGCAATGGATCATTAGTGGAAGATTAGGTTTTTCCAAATCTTCTAGCTATGCTAGACTCGAAATTTTTGACATCAAGCTAAATACTCACTATGTGCTTTTTGAAAATGAAATTTTTATTCTCAACTCCTGGTAACCATTGTGTATGAGTGGACTTCGGGCCACCGACACCTTGTTACATGTTGAGATGATAAAATAGATTTGCAAAGATTTTTGAACAGTTTAAAGAATAGTCTATGCTACTTGCTTTAGCTAGACGAAAATGATTTGAAATATCAAAATATATTTTTATTTATCTCTTATGTACCATGTAACCTGGTGCAGAGATGATAAAAAGTTGATGAAGTTGTAAATACAGGAATACTTAATGTTGAATTTGATCTAAAATCGATATTCCACTATTGTATGATATGTTATGACAAAGTCACTCGATGACAGCATCCTCAAACGGGCTGTTAATACAGTACGACATGACGTCATTTCCAACAATATTTTCAAAATTTTAATTTGCCAACGGGGTTTGGCTATACCTAAATATTTCAATTGAATTGAATTATTGATATGAGTCTATGCTATTTAATTCGGCTAGACCAACTTTTATGAAAACTCTAAGCGTTTGTTTAAAAAAATTTCCCGAACCAAATTATTTTGGTACGGAATTCTATGATAAGACTGAGGTAAAAAATTTTATGCCTATGGCAGTTACGAGAAACATATCAAACCAATATTATTGGGCCAGTACAGGGCAGAACGGGCTGATCACCCATTAAGTTCATAAGACCAGTGCGGTTTGCGGATGAATTTCCATAAAACCTTTGCGAAAATGACAGACAATAGTCTATATAACTCCTCAGCAATATTTGAAATTTTTTTTCTCTTGTGAAGAATGTATTGGGTAGCATGTGATCATGAGAATGAATGGTGACTGGTGAATAGTTCAAGGTGTAAGGTAAATTTCGGGGATGAAATTTTTAGAAGAATGGGTGAATGTGACAACCCGAGAATTTGGATATTTATAAAATCTTAAAATATTGAATTAAGGTTAAATAATAAACTTAGATAGAAAATAAGTGAATGAATTTGAGATTTCCGAGAAGGAATTTTGTGAATTTAAAATTTTCGTGGAGAATTATTCAGGATTAAGGGTATAAGTGTATATGTTCTGTGTATATGATTGTATATGTGTACCATGTGTGGTTAAAGGTTAAGGGTTGACCATATAGTGAATATCAGTGGCAAACCCTATTATTATATTAAGAACGTCAACCTTCAGTTCGAAAATTATATCGATTAATAAGAAACCCTAAAATTGATTCTAGAATTCCTAATTTCAGTTCCGGGAATTTGAAAACCTAATTTGGGAATTCAAATGCTAGTATAAGGTTTAAACGTTATTAATTATAAGTTAATTAGGGAAACTCTAATAATTAATTAGAAAACCCTAATTTTGAAGTTTGAAACCCTAAATTGTTCCGTTAGAAACCCTAATATATAATTATGAACCTAATTGCTATTTTAGCAAATTTTAATTAGGAAATATTAATCCTAATTAGCAAACTTGAATTATGATTAGGAAATTTTAATATAATTAGAGAATTCTAATTATAATTTAGAAATATTAATTTTCTATTTTGAAAATCGAAATTTGAAAATCTTAGAAATTGCATTGCAAAAATCTAAGTGTTAAACCTTAAACCCTAAGGGTTAAACCCTAAACTCTAAAAGTTAAACCCTAAGGGTTAGGGCAAAAGACTAAAATGCCCTTTTATTACTTTTAAGTAAAAGATCACACCAAATCTTGGTGACTCGCTACAATTGATATTGCCATGTGCCTTAAATCTTTCCAATAACAGATTTTGTGCCACCTTGCAAGGATAGGATACATTGAATTTAAAAATCAAAAATTTAAGTAAGTAAAAATCTTACTTTATCTCTAATTTTTGTCCAACCCATTCTCTCTCTAACTTTTCAAAATTTAGAGTGAGAGAGAGAGAGAGAGAAGTTAAGCCATTATAAGTTCATAGCCTTCCAAGAACAGTATCAAAGATCATAAATCAAGAGCAAACTAGAAAAGGTATAAAAATCATAAATTTTAAAAATCTTATGATCTGAAGTTATATGTTGTAGTTGGTTGTTTAAAGTTGTGTATTAGGGTGTCATTGAGTGATCTGGGTTGTTAGATCATAGATATATAACATCTAGAGGCACAAAAATTAATTTTTTAGAAACTGACTTTGAACCTAAAAATGTTGTCTGACAGTCATATGTTAGGGCCTCTAGATTCTTCTGTGTTATATGTTTAGGGTGTTTTAAGTTATAGAACTGTAGTATGTTATGTTGGGTTTTATCTGAAACTCGAATCGAGGTCAGCTCATGTTCGGATTGAGAGTTATTGTTGGTCAAAACCCATTGACCGTTCACGAAATCTGGTTTCTAGGTAACCCAGAAACCTAGAAAGGGTCTAACAACGTTTTGCAGGCGCTAGATCTTGCTGTGATTTGTTATTTTGGTCATGTTGTTGGTTTGTTGTTGTAGACTGGTATATGAACTACAAGTACATGCTATTCGATCACCTAGATTAACTGTAGAATCAAAGTTAAAGATGGTCAAAGTAGGGTTGACCGACTACCGGATGAAGATTATGGAAAACTCAGAATCTTCAAGAACACGTTCCTGACAGGTACTTTGACCGGCCTAGATCTACTGCTTGTTATGTTGTTTTACTACTCTAATACATGATAATTATACCTTGTCATGAGTACTACAAGATTGAACCTTAAGATCACATTATTCAAACATTGAAAGCCTAGATTCGAAGGCTCAAAGTAAGGCCTAACAACTGTTCTTCATTTTTGGAAAACCCAGAAATGAAGAACAACTCTGAAAAGACTTTCTGGACCTTAGATCTCTCTGATTTATTGTGTATTGGCCATGAAACTTGTTTAGGGTTGCAGTATAACATTAGTACTATAACATTAAAACAAAAGATAGCCCAAAAAGCATATGATCGTGAATTTAGAACCGGTCAAACAAGTCACCCGGTTAACTGGCCATGAAGGTTCTGGGCAGCTCAAGAACATCTATAGCGACAGTTTGGTCGCTATAAGGCCCTTTAGCGACAGATAATTTCTGAAAATAATTAGTTTATTAAATAATTAGAGAAAATATTTTTTAATTATTAAAAATACAAATAAATTACTAAAAATTATTTTAAAGCCTGAAAATTAGTTTTTAATTATTCTGAATATATTTCATAAATATTTAATATTTTTGGAATTATATTGGTATTTAATTTATTTAATTATAATATTGAATAAATTATTTAAAAATGATTTTAATACTTAAAAAATCATGAAAAATTATATTATGGTATAAGAAAATATTTTAAGTTATTTTAATGACTTTTGATATTTTATGATGAATTTTATTAATTAATTAATATTAATAGTAATTAATTTATTTAATAAATATATTAAATAAATTATGGAAAATTAGAATTAATGATTTAAAAATCATATAAAAATGATTTAAGGGTTAGAAAAATATTTTGAGTTATAAAATATAACTTTTGATATTTTGTCATGAAAAATATTAATATTTAATATTAATGGCAATTATCGGATAATGAATTTAAAGGTTTAAAAATCATATAAATATGATTTTAAGGTATTAAAAATACTTTGATATATTATAAACATATTTAATATTATGTTATGATTTTCATTAATATTTATGTATTAAATAAATATTAATGATAAAGGAATTACGTGGTATTTAATTCATATAAATATGATATTAATGATTGAAAAATTATTTTAAATGGTAATAATTATCTGAAAATTTTTACGAGCTTATGAAAAATATTTTGACTGATATTAAAATTATTTAAATTAATTATTAAGTGTTAGACAGAGTTTAATTGAACTAAAACTCGATAGTTATCCGACTAAGCCATCGGGATGTCAGAGTTGTACCGAACTCGACTCAGACTGTAAAAGTTTGACTTGAGGATATGTTTTATGTGTGTTATAGATTGATAGGGTTATGTGATAATGTGTTTAGGTTATTTAAATACTATGATTATATTATTCTAATTTGTATATCGATATTATTTATATATTAGGTCTTCAGACTAAGCTTATTAAATTACATAATGATAATCAACGGTTCAGGCAAGTTTTCCTTAACTCAACTTTGAGTTGTTTCATTCAAATATACTTTTGATTAATCATTATTGATTGTCGTGTCTAAGAATTATTAAATCGCACTCTGTGTATACTGCATGTATTCATCAGGTATGAAAGGCTGATCACCTTCATTACCATTCGGTCCAGATATAATTGCAATGTTCATGTACCATGTTCGTTCAGCTATGTAAAATTTATTCATGCTAGTTCACAATTATATTGTAGAACTGTAGCCAGCTTTTGTTCAATTTTTTCAATCATGATATATCCTTAATTTATTAAACTTAAACTTGTTGGGCAAACTTATTGCTCACCCTTGCTAAATCATGATAAACATTGTAGATAAGGCGAATACGTTCGGATACAGGAAAGGTCAAAGCCAAGTTCAGCTTGGGATTTTATGTGCAGCTTAATTGTAACAGTTATGTATGATAATAACATTATATATTAGATAGTTTATAAATTGTGTATAAGTTAAGGTTACTCGACCTTGGGGAAATAGCGTGTAAATGTAATTTATAAACAATTTATATTTATATCTTCCGCAATAATGTTAGAATGATTGTACCAGATCCGTGGTGATTTAGGACCTGGATTTGGGGCTCTCACAATACGTAACTAATGAATATCCTATACGCGTAACTATATTATAATAGGATTCGAAAAGTGTTGATAAGCTATACTTTGGTAAACTACGCAAAAAGGCAAGTTTTCTAACTTACACGATTTTAAATATTGTGCAAGTATCTAAACCTTATCTCTTTAATTAAAGTTCCTAACCTTATACTTTATGGAGCATTACTTAAGCTTGTGCTATTATTGGTCGTACAAGTAAACCATTGAAAGAATGATTCATGTCTTATGATTTAATGTTTCGTAGCTTAAGATAAAGTTGTTTACACTCTTCGAACTTTGATTTCGAACGTTGAACTTATAAATGTTCTTATATACTTTGAAAAAGTGGTCTACTCCATTGATTCGGTTAGACCTAAATCCTGAATTTGAAAGCTATCCAAACCAATCGAATTGGTATGGACTATTATAATTGACTGAGATGAACAACCCTCCTTAAAGGGAAAACTATATTTAGGCTGATCACCTATTGTACTTATTTTTTTTAAGATTATCAGTATATTACTATTAATTATAGTAGAAGTTCATGATGAGTGGAATTTATACCCGCGAATTGGATCCTTTATTGCTTAAATAGTTGCTTGATCTTCATAGATTATATATAGCTTTTACATGATTATAGTATTATTTTGCTTAACCATTGTATTGTAGGGCTTATTAGGTCTTTTCCAGCTTGCAAGGGAAAAACGGTCAATTTTCCTACATTGGCGCTGCAGCGCCTATGCCAGGCTTAAGCAAGTCAACGATGATGTTAGCATGGCGCTGCAGTGCCCCAGTTCCTTTGTTAACTGGCGCTAAAGCGTGACCTCTGGTCTTTTGGTGCTAACTTGGCGCTGTAGCGCCTATGCCAGGTTTAAACCTGGCACTGCATCATCGGCTCCAGTGCCCAGGCAGTGAAGAGCTGGATTTGACCTAGATTAAAGAAAGAACACTGGGATATAAAAAGGGGGTTAGCCTCCTTAATTAAATCTATCGAATCCCACTCTGGAATAGAGCTTTTTCCTTCTCCTTTGTATTTTCTTTCCCATTTTCTCTTAGGTTATGCTTGTAAATATAGTAGCATAGATTAGGGATATGCTTGGGAATTCTTGGAGCTCAAGAGCAATTAGCAACATGGATTGGAAAGCTTGAATGAAATGGAATTCTTGGAGATTGAAGAGCTTCGACAGAGTTTATTCTTATCAATTTGTTTCCTTTGGTTTTATAATCCATAAATATTATCTTTATTGCTACTTATATTTTGTTCACGAACCATGAACTAATTATTGGCTCTAAGGTTATAATGGACCCCCTTTTTATTTGAATTGAATGTCTTATATCTTTGGTTGGCACCATATAGTTTGGTTTAATATATTCATGCTTAATGATTCTTGCTAATATATTAGTGATGATTTTGGTAATCTATATGATGTTGAAAGAGGGATTGTAGATTTACACCTAAATATATTGGCATGTGATTATGAGTTGTCGACTTGTTTCGACTGCATAAGTTGTATGAAGAATGGACATATATTTGTGCACCACATGTGACCTAATTGAGAACTTAAGCTTTAAATCCTTGTTATGGTTAATTCACATAGACATGTGTAGGACTATCACCTAGCTTGGGTGTTCTTTTCTGTTCTAATCCCTATCGGGTGGATCTAGAAGGGATATATTTGTACATAGCTTAGAAGAGGTGTATGGGCACTTGTGTTTTCTCGGTGGACAAACTGTTGTGACCACTAAGACCAAAGAGAGAAGGGTAGAAAGTTTGATGAAGCATAGCACACCAGGTGTTTGACAAAATGCCAGTGTGGGATGAAGTTATGACCTTAGCTTGTAGCACCTTCAATACCCTTCATTATCCATTTACTTGCTTTGATAATTAGATATAACTAGATTATCTATAAATCTGTATTTTTGCTGTTCGAATAAGACTTAAGCAATACAAAGTAGGTATTTGGTAAATATTAGTGATAGTTTCTCGTGGCTAGGACACCTTTTTTATCACTGTATTACTTGTTAGACCGCGTATACTTGCACGTGTTTAGTGATCGGTTTTCCGACCAACAGTTCACAGTCCTTAGTGACTGCTCAATATTTATTATTTTGAATCTCGAAATGATTAAGCATTAAATCTTAGTGATATCTTTCTGTCGTTAGCAACTATTATTGAGAGCTATCGATACTTCTTGCTATCCTTGAACTATCAATTATTATTGTACTCTTGAGAATTTAAAACTATAATGCACACCCATATTGCTATGTTACTTGTTGAGTAAACTTGTTGCTCATTCTTGCTTTCCCTAAAAATATTTCAGTTAAGGCAGAGCAAGGTGGACCCTTGGGCACTGATAAGGGCAAGGGCAAAGCTATGGAGTAGTTTCATTTTTATTTGAGAATATTATAATAATGTAAAGGCATAATTTGTGTTATGTATTAGTTATGTCTAAGATATATTATGTATGTTTAAAGTATGTAAGAGATGTTTAGGTTGCGAAACCTTGGGACGTGAAGGATTATATTAAATAAATGTAAAATATTCTGTTATTTTCGTTGCATAAAATGTTATTTAGTCATTAGATATGTAGCACGTGGCGAACCAAATTCTAGACGCGAGTGGTCCGAATTTGGAGGCGTCACAGGTTAGTATCAAAGCCGTAGTTATAAACCTTAGGAGCGAGAGTCCTTAGATTATAACTTAGGAGAACTTAAAAGACAAGAAGGGATGAGACTCATATAAAGTTTTCCTAGAGAAAGACTTAATGTGTTATGGAATATAATTTAAATCTATACAATGAACTTATGTTTTATTTAACATTCTAATGGAGTTGTTGTTTGCTTGTCTTGTGTTTGTGATTGTAGGATGACAGACATAAGAGTACCTAGTAGAGTGGCAGAGGAGGAGCCCCGAGATATACATGTCGTATATGAAGCACCTCTAGAGGTTGAACCTGTGTAGGCAGTTGCACCATCTGAGTTTGACGACGAGGACAAGATAGAGGTAGAGTCTGATCCAGAGGAGGAGCCTATGGAGGACTCTGACGAGGCTACATTCTAGGATCGGATGTTGGGGGAATACAAGGAACAGATTCTAGAATTTGAGTGTCAGGTTGAGGAACTAGAGACCCAGGCTCAGGAAAGAGAAATTGAGATACCGAAGCTGAGGGAGGAGGATCTTAAGAGGAAGCTGAAGATGCAAGAGTTGGAGGTAGAACATGTATATCGCAAGGAGGCAGGAGTGCAGATGGGAACCCTTTTCCATCGATAGATAGTCAGGAATGTCGAGTTGGCTGGAAAGCTAGAAGAGATGGAGCAGAGAGAATTGAGTGAGAAGATGGAAATGGAGGATCTCCGTACTCGGCTAGAGTTAGAGGTAATGGATAGGATCCACTTCGAGGAGAAGTGGGAGGCAGCTAATGAGAGGGCGGACGATTTAGAAGATGAAGTCAGGTGTAAGAAGAGGAAGGTGAACAAGACGGGGTACGTGTTTCGCTCGGCGATTGAGAGAGTGATTGATGGTGTATATCACTATCCGATGGAGTAGGGATAGACCCGACACAGTATGAGCAGAGAGTTGATGGCATACATAGCTCAGATCGAGTACAAGAGTGCTGTAGGGCGTGGGATGTTGGGATGAGACCCAGTAGTCTAGTAGATCTTTTATGTGATATATATATATATATATATATATATATATATATATATATATATATATATATATATATATCGTGATGTAATCCCAATCTTTTGTGTAAGATATGGGATAGCTACGTAAACCCCGAATAGGCTTATGTTAAAGGGGTATTATGTTTGTATTTGTCCCCATCTTTTGTGATATTAGGGGATATGTGTTGACATTTATAGAAGTATGTTAGGGATATCATGTTGATGTAATAATTTGGCATATGAATATAAATGATCTTATTTCAGAAACGTGTTATAAAATCTTATTCATTTTTCAATTGAGAAATGTTTAAGTAATATAATTAGATAACAAAAATGAAAATTTTGTAATGCAGAAAATGCCGCCAAGACGTAGACCAATGACACCGGAAGAGTCAGTAAATAACGAGAGAGAACAAGTAGACTCTATCCAAAGGCTAATAGATTTTCTAGGAGAGGCCTTGCGGGGATGAAATAATGAACCAATACCACCCAATCCTCAGGTGTTACCAGTCATTAACTTTAAAGACTTTAGGAGTGTAGAACCTCTAGAGTTTGAAGGTACTACCGATCCTATCATAGTGCAGACATGGGTTAAGGAAATAGAAAAGGCCTTCACCATCGCTTGTGTGGGTGAACACCAGAAGACGGTGTTTTCCACCTATATGATGAGAGGCGAGGCGAACTACTGGTGGGAGGCGAATTAACAAAGAGCGGAAGAAGGGATAATAACATGGGAGAGATTCAAGACTCTATTTTTCGAGAATAACTTCCTGAAAAGCATGAATAATAGAATAGAGGTGAAATTCTTAGAACTTAGACAAGGAGATATGACGGTGGCACAATACGCGGCTAAGTTGAATGAGCTAGCCCGGTTTGTAGAACACCATGTAAGAGATGAAGAGAGGAAAGCTAGACATTTTGAGCAGGGACTGAAACCTTGGTTGTTCAACAAGGTGTCAGTTCTTCAGATCAATTCATTTGCAACGTTGCTAGAGAAGGCTATTATAGCAAAGGGAGGTAATGAAGCTGTAAGTTTGTATAACAAGGAAAAGAAAGGTAAGATCACGGGAGGAGAAAGCCGTGGAGGAAGCAGTGGCGGGGGAAGTAATACAGGAAAGAGGAAGTGGGAGAATAACAAAAATCACAACAATCAAGTGGGGAATTTTCATGGAGGTTTTAAGAAGAGGGCAGAGGGATGCCCAAAGTGTGGGAAGAGTCACTAGGGTGAATGTTGGAAAGGCGCAGTACTTGCTACAACTGCGGCCAAGAGGGGCATATTTCACCCAATTGCCCAAAGCCCTAGAAGATTAAGGGTTGTTTCGCTTCTGGATCGGCGGACCACCTGATTAAGGACTGCCCAAAGAAAGGAAGCGGCGGAGGAAGTGGCCAGTAAGGAGGAGGAAGTAAACTGATTATTGGCAGAATGACACAATCCAACCGCCCAACTGCTAGGACCTTTAACATGACCTTCCAGGACGTAGTAGCTGCAAAGGACGTGGTGTCATGTATTATCCCAATCAATGATATAAATGTATATGTATTATTTGATTCGGGTGCCACCTGTTCTTTTGTATCTGAAGAATTTGCTAGTCGACTTAATTTACCCCGAGAATGATTAAGGAATCCTTTGAACATAGAAGTTGCAAATAAAGAAGTAATCCCCGTAGAATATGTTTACTAAAATTATCGTGCAAACATTAGAGATCATGAACTAAGCGTAGACTTGATTCTGATTAAACTGGGAGAATTTGACGTGATACTAGGAATGGATTGGTTATCTAGCCACGCTGTGATAATTGATTGTCAGAATAAAAGTGTAAACCTTCAAGCTCTAAATAAGTCTAAGGTAATGTTTTATGGTAGCTCATCGCTTAAGCAATCATGTTGTCTTACGATGATGCAGGCCAAGAAATTGTTAAGGAAAGGATGTGTAGGTTACTTAGCTTACATTGTAGATACTCAGAAAAATTGGAGTAGAAATGAAGGATATATCCGTAGTGAGAGAATTTTAAGATGTATTTTCGGAAAGGTCTTCCACCAGACAGAGAAATCGAATTCGTAATAGACTTTGCACCGGGAATGACACCAATTTTGGAAGCTTCATATCGTATGGCGCCAGTAGAAATGAAATAATTGATGATACAATTGCAAGAGTTACTAGATAAAGGTTACATATGACCGAGGGTGTCTCCTTGGGGAGCACCAGTGTTGTTTGTTAAAAAGAAAGACGGGTCGATGAGGCTCTGTATCGATTATTGAGAATTGAACAGAGTAACGATCAAGAATAGATATATGTTACCAAGGATAAATGACCTTTTTGATCAACTGAAGGGAGCGAAGTGTTTCTCGAAGATAGATCTACGGATGGGTTATCACCGATTAAAAGTACGGGAGGAAGACATACCAAAGATGACATTTCAAACCCGTTATGGACACTATGAGTTTTTGGTAATGTCATTCGGATTAACTAATGCTCCAGCAGCATTCATGAACTTGATGAACCGAGTTTTCAAGCCATACTTGGATAAATTCGTAGTAGTTTTCATCGACAATATCTTAATCTACTAAAAGACGGAAGAAGAACATGTCGAACATCTGAAGATTGTTTTGGAGGTGTTAAGGAAGGAGAAGATGTATGCAAAGTTTTCAAAGTGAGAGTTTTACATGGAGAATGTTCAATTTTTAGGACACGTAATAGATCAAAATAGAATTTTAGTAGATCCTGCAAAAGTGAAGGCGGTAATCAGTTGGGAACAACCAAAGATGCCAATAGAAGTAAGAAGTATCTTAAGGTTAGGTGGGTACTATCGAAGATTTATCCAGGATTTTTCTAAGATAGCAACCCTGTTGACCAATCTAATGAGGAAAACGGTGAATTTTGTGTGGACGAACAAATGCAAAGAAAGTTTTCAGGAACTGAAGAAGAGACTAAGCGAAGTGCCTGTATTATCATTACCAGACGATGCGGGAGGTTTTGTGGTATATAGTGATGCCTCACACAAGGGACTTGGCTGTGTACTCATGCAACATGGCAAAGTCATTACATATGCATCGCGACAACTAAAGGATTACAAAAATGATACCCTACTCACGACTTAAAGTTAGCGGCAGTAGTTTTTGTATAAAAAATTTGGAGACATTATTTGTACGGAGAGAAATATGAGATATACACGGACCACAAGAGTCTAAAATATATTTTCGCACAGAAGGAATTGAATATACATCAGAGAAGGTGGTTAGAATTAATCAAGGATTATGATTGTGATAATCTTTATCACCCAAGGAAGATAAACATAGTAGTCGACGCGCTAAGCAGGAAAGGAAGGGAGAAGTTGTTTCAATTGACAACTCAGGAGGAGTTAATAAGGGAAATGGAGAATTTAGAAATAGAGGTAAAGGGACCGAGGAGTTTTGAAGAAAAATTATTTGCGGTGGAAGCTCGTCCAACCTTGTTGGACAGAGTAAAGGAATCACAAGAAAAGGATGAAAAGTGCGAGAAAATCAAGAAGAGGATCTCAGAAAATGAAGAAGAGAGATTCAAAATGGATAAAGATGGTATTTTGAGATTCGAAGGCAGAGTGTGGGTACTAGTGGTAACCGATCTGAGAGAAGAAATTTTGCATAAAGTACACAATACGACGTATTTCGTCCGTCCAGGAGGCACAAAGATGTACCAAGATATGAGGCAACATTTTTGGTGGCCCAATCTGAAACGAGAAGTCACGGAGTGTGTCAGTAGATGTCTTACTTGCCAACGGGTCAAAGCAGAGCACCAGAGGCTGAGTGGTCTACTTCAACCATTAGAAATACCAGAGTGGAAATGAGAGAACATTACGATGGACTTCGTGGTGGGACTTCTAGTCACGCAAAAAGGTTTTGATATTGGGTTGTCATAGATCGACTAACGAAGATGGCTCATTTTCTACCGATCAAGATTCGATATAATTTGAATCAGTTAGCGAGCCTGTACGTAAAGGAAATTATTTCACGACATGGAATGCCCGTGTCAATTGTCTCTGATTGAGATTCGCGCTTCACATCAAAATTCTAGAGAAGCTTGCAAGAGAGAGTGGAAACACAGTTGAGGTTAAGTACTGCTTATCATCCGCAGACAGATGGACAAAGTGAGCGAACGATACAACCGCTAGAAGACATACTTAGAACTTACGTGATAGACTTCAAGGGAAATTTGAAAGATCACCTACCCCTAGTGGAATTTGCATATAACAATAGTTATCATGCGAGTATCAGCATGCCACTGTACGAAGCTCTTTACGGGAGAAAGTACAGAATACCATTTTGTTGGGATGAAGTCGGAGAACGAAAGATATTAGGAGCGAAATTAGTTCAACAAACAGCTGACGTGGTGACAACGATAAGAGCCAGATTGGTAGCTGCACAAGATCACCAAAAGAAATATACGGATTTGCATCGTCAGGATCGTGATTTTGAAGTTGGAAGTTTTTTGTTTTTTAAAGTATCTCCTTGGAAAGGAAAAATACGATTCGGTATAAAGGGAAAATTGAGTCCGAGGTTCATAGGACCATTCGAGAAATTGAAGCGAGTGGGCAAAGTGACATACAAAGTTGCATTACCACCTAAGTTAGAGAACATCCACAACGTGTTTCACATCTCTGTGTTGCGTCTATACAAGCCTGACTACAAACACGTGATTTCCTACGAGCCCATTCAAGTGGAGAAGAATCTGGCGTATGAAGAAATTCATGTCCAGATATTAGATAGGAAAGAGCAGACATTAAGAAATAAAGTTATATCTTCTGTAAAAGTACTTTGGCGAAACCATGACGCCGAGGAGGCCACGTGTGAATTAGAAGATGGGATGACGAGGGACTATCCCTATCTATTTGTGTGATCTTGTAGCAATTTCGAGGACGAAATTTTTATAAGGGCGAAGGATGTAAGAACTGTGAATGTTATGAATAAATATTAATAATGATATTAATATGAATGTGAATATTTATTTATTTATGTGTCATGAGATGAGTAGCTGAATTAGATTAAATTGAATTTATGATAATTGAGAAAATGTGGGCAAATATGATGAGACGTGTGAAATGCCTTGTGTGGCACGAGAATGGAAATTATGATGGTTTAATTAAATTAAAGAATGAATTAAGAAGTGTGTGATTAATTAATATCATATTGTTAATTAATTGTTATTATGAGTAATATACTAATGAATAAATAATTAATATAATAAGATTTATATTTATTCAATTAATTGTTGTGTACAAGATATGTGATAATTAATAGTATTATATAAATTACCTACATTCAATTAAAAAGGAAGTGTAGTGTAACACTTTAATGTGACTATATAATATATAAAACTAAATAGTAAAATTAAATGAATTATAAGTTACATAAAGGATCTTGTGTGACAACATGTATGTGTGAGAACATTAAAGATGTACCTTATATTAAATTAGAATAAATCGGTGATTTCTAAATTAATATTTATTTTAAGAAGTAAGTATTGTTGGAATACTAAAGTTCTGTGGAAATAATGGGTTGTTAATACTCAGCTAATTATGTTCCAACCCAATTTAAATATTATTTGGACTAACCCCATATACATGGATTATATAATTATGGGTATGGATATATACCCTAACTTATCACAATATAGTAATATTACCTCATTAAAATTATGTGGTATACTCAAAGGGAATTAAAACTTAAGTATATTAGCAACATTTTTGTTGTTGCGCATCAATCAGACTCCTTGTCCCAATTTGAGTTAGTCAACAGTGCTTCACAGTAGCCTAATTTCCATTTGCGTAAACTCAAACCTGCTAGATAGCTGTGATGATGAGCTGAGAAATGGGGGAGAAAGAGTTGGTGAAATCTTTTCACCAAACTCTCTCAATCCAATGATTTCTTCTCCTTCCCGTTGGTTTGTAATGGTAGGCAAAACTGTGGACTGTGTAATCCATTTTCTATAAATTGAAGCTTCTTCCTTCTCAATTGATTTCTCAAAATCTTCAGATAAGTGCTTATAGAGTGTAAGGGTGCTGAATTAGTAAGCTATTGGAAGTTGGAAGTAAAAGTTAGCATTTTCATATCACGAAGGTAACATATCAGTGTTCTCACTTTGATATTGAAGAATTCTAGAATTTTTCGTAATCACTTGTTAATTGAATTATGAGTTGTTATATATGTGTTATCTGAGTTTATATATATGTTTAGAAGCATTGCAGTTGGTCTAAGTTGCAGCTAGAAGGATTTAGCAATGCTTGTATTGAGGCTCTACAGAAGCAGAGCCATTTTTTTGCCTTTGACCGAAGTGGCACGGTCACGCCACTTCCAGAGTACAAAACTGCGCGGCCACGTAGGCTGCCAGTTTTGGAAACTGATTTTGTTTGCCTTGTGTTTTCCTGAGCTAGCATGTTATTTTGATTTGATTATGCATGTAAATGACCCCAACATATGAATTGATGTTGTGTTGGTTATAGTAAGTCACATTAGCTTAGTTTAGTATATGTATTCAAAGAAAACTTAAAGATTTGGAAACTTATTTTGGTGAGCATTGTGTAAATTATATTCTGAACTTATGTACAAACATATCAAGCTATTTTATTGTAACAATCCAGAATTTTATTTGTAATTTCAAATATTTATTAAATTAAATAAATATTTTTTTAATTGATGTGGTTGTTGTTAGTAGATATTTGTTGGATTATTTATTAGTAAGTAAATAATTCATGAGTTATAGAAATTAATTTAATCAAGATAAAAGTGTGGTGAATTAAATTTATGAGAAAATACTCTAATTTAATTTAATAATTAGAGAGTTGCTATAATGTTGTTTTAACTTAGTAATTAAAGTGATATGTTAATTTATTAAATAAAATTATAATTTTGTGGTAATTGGTTAAGTGGAGAATTTATTTAATATGTTGTAATTAGTTGTTATTTAATTAATATTGGATATGAAAATCTAAATAAATAATATGGGACTATAAACTATAGTATAAATGATTTATTAAAATAAATTAAAAGACTTTTAAATGGGTTTACCAAACAAGGCTAAAAAATATTAAGTCTTTATTTTAATTAGTTTTATCCAAACAAAGCCTTATGGCTTTTGAATTTTAAAAAAATAAAATAAAATAAAAATATATTAAATATTTTATAACTGATACGTAATTATTATATTTAATAGTAAGGCAGTTTCATACGTTTTGGTGTGTCTGTTTTATTTTACGTAAAAGGTTTGGTATTGGCTTAAGAGTAGAGGAGAAGAAGAATACGTAGAAAAGAAAAATAGAGAGAGAGTTTGAGAGAGGAGAAAGGTTTCCTGTGAATTTCAAAGTAATTCTCCGTGTTCTATCAAGGATTAACCAAGTAATTGAAGGTATAACTTCCAAAACCTTAATATTACGTATATGAAAGTTCTATGTTCTTGAATTTCAAAATTTCTATGAATTCAAATTTGATGAATTGTTGTTATATAAAGTGTTGTTTGAGTTTTTGTGTATTTGTGATGTTATAATTAGCATCTAGACAAGGATTTAGTGTACCAATTACGTTTAAAAAGAAAGAAATCGTTTATAGTGAATATGAGTATGAATATGGCTTGTGAGAGTCCAAAATTGATAGTTGGTTTGTGAGCTAGACTGTAAATTGAGCCTTGAATATGTTAATTCATTACGAAACGAAAAGTACACGATTTGAATGAGTTAATTTGGTGTAGTATTGAGACCTCAGTGTTAATTTTTATCAAGGATGTCAAAAATGGAGTTTTTGTAAAAACTTGGAATTCAAAGGATTTAAATTGTTTGTACTTGTTGTTTAATTGTTCCAAATCAGTATATATGGAGTGGGTAATGTTTATATGAAAGTTATATCATGTGGGTATGCATAATTTATTGTTTACTAGATAAAATTCTTGATAGTTGGGCTGAACAGAGCAATTAAAATGATGCGTAGTTTCTGTCTGCACAACTACGCTGGTGTCAAGGTCAGAAACAGCGCAGCTGCGCTGTTTCCAGGGTTAAAAACGGCGTAGCTACACCATACCCAGATCAGAGGCAGTAATGCATGTTGGTTATGCAGGCCTTAAAAACCCACTGTAACCTAGTCTAATGAAATATTAATGTAATGAACATGTAATAAAGATACTACAACAGATTTGTATCATGTAGGTGGTAATTCCAAAGTTGTAAATTAGTAAGTTGTGAAAATTTATGTTGCGATTTTTTGAACACGAGAGTAGGTAACTAAGTGTTGTAATTCTAAGACTTGTGATTCTGGAGTGTATATAGTACTAGTGCTTCGAAACTTGTACTAAAGTAACGAGTTTAACTAAAATGAGAGTTAATTTGGAAAGTAGATGTTAGTGTATCTAATAGATATTGTGATTCTAATAATATGTGTAGGTAAACGTGAGTTATAAATTATAGCTTGCGCATGAGGCAAGTTCTCTAACCTTAAACTTCGTTTGAGCAAATTTTCGAATTCTAATCTTTTTTTGAGTTACCTTAACTTGTTCATAATTTCTAACTTATTTTTAATTAAGCAAGTTTTCCTAGTTTTATTCTCTTTATATAGAATACAAGTTCTTGAATTCAAATCTCTAAATGGGTTGTCTTATCTCATTTACTTTACACAATTTCTAACATTTATTGTTATATTGAACAAGTTTCGTTCTCAGCTTGTTATTTATTAATGCATGTTCAATAATTCAATTTTCTTATTCGACAAGATTATAGCCTTAGCTTAATATTGTTCAAGCAAGGTTTATTGTATTATTCAATGATTATTCTTCTTAGTTTATTTCTAAGCATGAGTTCGATATATAGTGTCGGTTCACCAATGATTCATAATTATTCCACATTATGTTGTTATTGATCATTCGTAGTGTTGTTGAACTTTGTTGATTCAACTAATCTTTTAGTTGATGATCGTTAAACTCTAAATTACCTTTGAAGCTTATCCAAACCAAACTTTCTTTGGTGCGAACTTGTACTCTAAAACTGAGAAGAAGAACCCTATTATAGGGAAATTATTTTACATGATGTGTTTAGATGTTTGTGTGCAATACATGGTATGAAGGGCTGATCACCCTAAGTACGGGGAGTCCCTACAGTCCTATGACTGTTTAGGTTTAAGTTGAAAAATTACTTATAACCTTGGACATAGTTTGTGGTCTTGTGACCCTCAGATATATTTCATACTTTGATCTCAGTTTTTGTTTACCATTGATAGAGTATTATTCAATTCTGTTGAGCCTATTAATTGGCGGTTATTACGCTGTTGTTATTCATTGCTATTTCAAGTGAGCACTTGTTTTGCTCACTCTTGAATAAATATAATCATTGCAGCTAAAGTTGAGAAGGTCGATGAACCTACCACTAGCAAAGGGAAAGAAAAAATGAACAAGTGATGAAGATTTATAATTTATTGGCTTTCATGATGATAGACTTTATCTTAAATGATGTGATGTAATTAATTTAATTTTTTGCACTTGATGTATGTTAAAGGTTAGATAACCTGGGAGACTTGTCGACGTCGGGATTTTTATTTGTCCCTTTTCGTTTCCTATTTTTTGGTATTCTCATATTAGGTGAGATTTGTTTGAAAAAATAAGTGAAAAAGGTCTGACATGTATAATGTCGACGATGGACTGTTAAGAGTCGCCAGTTGGTTTTTTATATGGTTGTACCAACACAACTGAGAAAAGGTTTGCACATTGACCCAGTGATGTGACACTGCTAAACGGGTCGATGAAACCGAGATTCATTAGGGTCCGAGGACTTGCTTATGCGGAGGGAAGGTGTTAGGCACCCCCCGACATCCGTGTTGCCACGGTGACTGCCACCTTTCAAGAAACTGTTATATGAATGTGTGTGTGTGTGTGGACAATGTGATGTTATTTGGAAGTAGTGCAAGGCCTCGTTTGCACCTATATACACAAGGTTTGAATTTATGTAAAAAAAACAGTTTTAAACAAGATATAACAGTGATGTTTTGTAAAAGAGGTTTTTTCAAACCCTTATGCTCAATAATAATTGAGACCTTTTACACTCCCATTTTATTATTAAATGTTCGGCTTGATTGCTTTTATTTTTGAGATGCGAAACATCTTTTAAGAAAATAATATACAAATCAGTGCCGAATTTCTTATGGGTATGAAAACCATCGGAGGACATCCGAACGCCGTGAATAAATTTACAAGCTACTTACAGCTGAAAAAGGTCTATCACGGGAACCGAATCTAGATTCAGTGGACTGAACCTGTGATCACATGATTCCTAGGCTCATAAATTGATATAAACGCAGTAAGTAGATATATATATAAAATCTGTAAATATATATATATATACAGACATGATCGACAACCACGAAGCACTTCCATGGGGGATCAGAAATATAAATAAAGATGTAAAAGCGATCAACCGCCACGAAGGAAACTCCAGGCGGGGTGAAATGTACAAAAAGCTGTAAAAAACGGTTAACCATCACGAAGTAAACTCCAGGCGGGACGAAATGTAAATATATATATATATATATATATATATATATATATATATATATATATAAGAGTGTAAACGCACCGGATATAAAATCCAGGCTCATCGAAAAAAGTCCTACAACAGTTCATATATATAAGTATATATATATTAAAGCAGTAAACGCATCGGATGTAAAATCCAGGCTCATAGAACAAAGTTTGACACACAGTTCATATATATAAGTATATATATACAAAAGCATTTAAACGCACCAGACGTAAGTCTAGGCTCATCGAACAGAGTTCGACACACAATTCATATATATAAGTATATATAAGTATATATATATATATATATATATATATATATATATATATATATACAAACTGAAATGAAACCACAGACCGAAGTTTGGGCCTACACACGCAACACGACTCTCAACGTGAAGAATAGTGTGTGTAAAGATGAAGAGAAAGGCTTTAAAGTGTGTAAGAAGGCTTACATTGGGCGGCCAAAGAAGACTTCAATAACTTGAAATGGATGAACACTCGGCTCCCGCATGTAAAAAGTAGCTATATATGAGGTTACAAGTGTTTAAAATGAGAAAGCACTCAGTTTAGGGTGAGTACAGAGCAAACTGGACAGGGCGTCCTCGCCTTTTCTCTTCTTAAATTGGCCACCCCAAGCCCTCTATTTATAGAGGCGGGGATCCACAGGTGTACCTGCGGCTACCCAGGGTGCCCCGGGCCTCGCGGGTCCTGCCATTTCGAAGTACGTTCACGCATACAATGTGATATCCGTTCGAACTTTCAAAATTACAATTTGGGCATCCGACTGAGGTATGTAAGACCTATTTCGGACCGCTGTTATTTATAGTTACACAATGACATGGGATTAGAGGTTGTACGAAGTTAGGAAGATGGGACGATGCCCTCCGGTCTTCAAGCTTTAAATTCTATCCATTACCTTGCGTAATAGTCACTCGGGATTGGTTTTCCTTGGCTCTTGTGGGACATTGCTGTGTAGAAATGTATGTCTAAAATGTTGAGACGGCGTGGTGTGGCGTCAAGGTGGCAAGATGACGACTTTGCCCCTCACCAGGGTTATCTCTAGTTTGGGCTGATATAGTAGACGTTGCTCAGGGTTATCTCTGAGATTGGACTGCTGCAAGTGCTGAGGGTCCTCAGTGTCATCTCTTAGGTGTGCCTGTCTTCCTGGTGTTATTTCCAGGTCTTGTACTGAGTGCCTCGGTGTAAGCGCCGAGGTTGAAGCTTATTGCATGTATTTGAAACAAGCATTTCCGGGGTTATCTCCGGAACTGCAACTGCCTTCCTTGGGGTTATCTCCAAGTTTGGAATCTACAACTCCCAGTATTGGGACTGAGACAGAATATCTTGGGGTTATCTCCGGGATAAATCGGTCTTCTCTGGTGAAATTTCCGGTATTGGAACTGCAGGCCTAAGGGTTATCACCGAGGTTAGAACTGTTACTCCCGGTGTGTGTTCTGGGGTTGAAACTGTTACTCCCGGTGTGTGTTCCGGGGTTGAAACTGTTACTCCTGGTGTGTGTTCCGAGGTTGATGTGAGCTGTCTTCCAGGATTATGTCTGAAAGACGAATCTGCCCTCCTGCAATGTCAGTAACAAGTGTGCAAAAAATTTTGAGTGTCTACAGATGCCCCTCTTTATCATATTCATGCAATGCAATGGCATGGATAGGATAAAGAATCCTAGACACTTGAAATGCAACAAATAAACATGATGCTATTTGGAGCAACATGATGCAAGTGTACGATGCATATGTATGATGTATATGGATGATGCATATGGATTGATTTTCCACATGCTGGGGATGATTGCCGTCTCCCCGTTACTTTTTATCGGTGATGGTAATGACGGCAAGCTTTGGATGTGTGATCCAAACTCATTAGGATGTTGACGTTGGGACTATCACCAAAGTCCTTAATCCTGGATACAGACTTTACTCCAAAGATGTGCCTCTCGTGTGCAAAAGATCTGTGGGGATAAAACTTCATCTGTTTGAGGATTTGTATAACATATTCCATAATCGATCCTCCCCGATGATGTTGATCCTCCCTAGTTTGTATCGCCAGGACATATCAATATTCTGTTAGATTTACTGCCAACAGTATGTGTTGTCAGGGCTGCCCGACCTTCGTTGACGTGTACATCAACAGTTGACCACGCGTTGTAGCCCCTGCCAGGGATCCATTTGATCCTCTACTAACGTGTATATTAACGGATGAACTCCCTGTTGTGGATGAATGCCAAGGCTGCTTGGCCTTTGTTGATGTGTGTGCGTTGTAGCCCCTGCCGGGGATCTGTTTGGATCATCGCTGATGTGTGTATCAATGGAACACGCATTATAACCCCCGCCAGGGATCTTTTTGATCGTCGCTGACGTGTGTATCAGCGAAACATGTGTTGTAACCCCCGCTGGGGATCTGTTTGTGGACAGATAACCATGCGTTGTAACCCCCGCCAGGGATCTTTTTGATCGTCGCTGATGTGTGTATCAGCGGAACATGTGTTGTAACCTCCGTCGGGGATCTATTTGTGGACAGATAACCATGCGTTGTAACCCTCGCCGGGGATCTTTTTGTAAGATTAGGGTGACGACCCTGAATTGACGGCATTGGACCTCTGTGCGGTATTGCCAAATGGAATCTGCAATAACTTGGATCATCGGTATAGTATACCCTGTGTTCGGGCGAATACCAATAAATGATATGAAAGCCACAGTCGGGCCTAGAAAAAACCAGGATTTCAGGCTATTCTGCTTAATCGCGTAGCATTTTTATCCTTGATTTGACCTTTTTAGCTTGTGAAAACTCCTTTATAACTCGAACTGGACCGAGCCGGAGGGATGGGACCCACGTAGGGGTACTACAAGTACACTTGCAGCAGCCGTAGGTGGACCTGCGGCCAGCCGTGAATGGCTATTAATGCTGCAGTTTGCTTTCTGAAGTCATTTCATGTGGTGCTGCGAAGGAAATCTAAGAGCTCTTCTTCAAATCTGCTGAGCTCGGACGTCTTTCTATAAATTTTGTCACCGTACAAGTGTTCTACACTGTCCTGGTAATGTATGCATGTACCTTTTTCCAGTTTTTGTCTGTTGGAGAATAACTTATCACATGAAATGCATCTAAACACATAGTAGTGCATATGCATGCTCAAATGACTTGATAAAAAATATTCAACATAGTAAATGTTAGTATTAAACCATGCTGAACATAATGATGTGAAAAAATTTAACTTTTGAAACAGTCAAATTGGCACATTTTTTCTGCTATTTCTTATCCTATTTGAGGACAAATGAGCAAAGGTGAAAAAGCAAAGTAATCCTGGTAATTAGGCTACCCTTATGGATTGATAACTTTGATTTTTTAAAGCAAATAGTATGTATATGACTGTGGGCAGGTGTGCTACTGTATGGCCACCTAGTCATGCCTATGTGCATGTGGATAGTCCTATTTATAGAGAAAACTATGGCAAAATTTTCCAAAATGTAGGCATTGAGTAGGCATGCATATTTATCTCTACTGTAGATGTATGTTAAAATAATGCATGCATACATGTAGTCATTAGATGCATTTTGAAAAGCTCCAGGTTAGAAAATACCACACCCTTTTTGAGATGATTTGGAGACTTGTTGTCCAGATATTATAGATCCAGATCAGCCGAGTAGTTCCCGCCAGACAACTTCTAGTGTACGGAAGAGGGCGTTTCGTTAGACAGCCTCGTTAGTTGGTGGAGGCGGTGATGCATCCAGTCTAGGTTGAGGTACCAGACGTCGAGGACGAGGAGGAGGATGTTTTGGTTGCGGACCCCGCTCCTGCTACGCATGTTCCCCGTAGGGACCTACCGAGTATTCAGGTAGCAAACCCAGAGCTTCTGGGTGATTTTAGTAGACATCCCTCAATGTATTTGCATGCCAACGAGGTATCAAGTTTAGATCTTAATCTTCCTTCTTTCCTATTGATGAGGAGTAAAAGATTCTGATGTCGATCTATATTTTGCAGGTTCCCGGCTTTACACAGTCTCTAGGGAACTTGTTCAGCATTCACTCCATGTACCAGGCTCTACATCCTGACTATAGAGCAATTGTGCATATCTGGGGATTTGGAACATTCTTTTCCATCCTTCCCCGCCGCTGTCCCTGGGGTTACCTCAGGGCATTGTCTGAGCGCTGGTTTCACCAGACTCAGTCACTCCATTTACTGGACTGTGAGGTGATGATAATGCTGATGGATTGGCAGTTTATCACAGGTATGGAGTTTGGAGGGGCACCAGTGCCTTGCACGGCGAATATTACCCCGACTACCATCAGATCCTTATTAAGAGTTCTGGCGGAGGCGCTCAAGGGCAGGACTGTCCGTACGGGTCCTTTAAGCGTAGATGCTGTGAGCGGGCTATTGAGTGAGCCCATACCAGCTGATGTCATAGTCAGGGATCGCATTCTTCGATGATTGTTCCTGATGATCATTAGGGGCTGCTTCATAGCAGATAACTCTTCTACGGTGTCGTTCGCTTTGATAAGCGCCACGCGACATATGGACCGTATTGGAGAGTATGATTAGGGCTCCTATACCTTTGCCTATTTTCTTCGGGGAATGTGTATGCGCTCGTAGGGCTTGACCGAGGCTTGGTTAGGATTTTACCCATTTCTACTGGTAAGTATTTCTCTTGTCATCTACCATGTATAGGTTAAGAATGTTAACTGACAGTAGATGTTTGCCTTTGTGTTGGCAATTTTGGGCCTATGAGAGGCTCCCATGTTTACGTCATATGAGTGTATTAGGATTGGATACCTACCCACGAGGATTGACAGTTATTGACAGCAGATGTCATTACATGGATTCCATATTCTGGGGAGCATTTGGCCATTGGATTTGAGGATGGATACCCGACTGGAGTCGAGTACGTGATTTCCACCCATAGGGTTCCTCTCTTCACAGATGGAGGATGGGAGCTCTATTTAGAAGAGAGTACTATTACGAGCACCACAGGGGAGATCCGTATACCGATCTTGCCTCCTGCCCGGCGTTATTGGCATGTGTTGCAGTCACCCGTCATTGATATCCCATTGTTGGGTGTTGACGATTTTGCATTATCAGAGGGTCCTTGCACTTAGGATGTATTCCAGCATTGGTGGATCCCTCGTACCATTGGAGCCCAGACCCGAGCCACTCAGTTCATGGGGGATATGGTTCCAGGATCCGTGATAATGACGGATTGGCTAGCCTGTGTCTGAGATCTGACTCATATGACATAGATTGACAGCTTGACCCAGCGACTAGACCGGGCACATTTCTTTATCCAGTATTTGGGCAGAGATCCGGCAGAGGCAGATTCATTTGATCCTTCCAACACAGGAGCTGGCCCCTCAGATGACCCATTTGATTTTGTTAGCGCAGATCCTCCTTTGTATAGGCCTAACATCCCTGTTGATTGAGATCTAGTGACTTAGGAGGAGTTACATCAGGTGGACAGGATTGATGATGTAGATATTGACACCATTGCCTTCTTCTGATGTGTATTCTCGTTATATCTTTTGATAGACCTCTGTTAGCTAATGGGTGGCTATGCCCTATTTTTGCTATATCTTTTGATAGGCCTCTGTTAGTGGTTGGGCATCTGTGCCCCATTTTCCTATATTTTTAGTTGTATAGAGATGATGTATTAGATGATGATATACTTAGGAATGTATATATAGTTTTCCATTCCCTATATTATATTGCCATCTATTATCTGTTATGCATGTATCATGTTATGCATATGTATGTTTGTCCAGAGATATTCAGCATTGACCCCTGGATGATATTATGACATGGCCCACACAGATGTCTTCTTCGACAGTCAGCCGCATAGATCACATCCCGACATTATTGGTGGCATCCCGTCTAAGATATTGGTATGATAGTATGTCACCCCCAGATAGGGTGACCGTAGATCAGCTATTACAGCATACAGATATTTCAGGTTCTAGCAAGATTTGTGGAGGGCATGCTAGAGCACTGGGTATCGGAGAGGCAGGTTTTTCGGTTTGGGACCTAGGAGTTGACTCCAACTTTAGAGGAGTATGCACGTTTAACGATGCTGTCACTTGACAGACCTTGCGTGTATATGGCCATTGGTGACATGGGCCGACAGTTTATGACTCTCACCGGGCTGAGGCGAACAGTTGTACAGGATGAGATCACATCTGGCCACGTGATATTCCAGCTTTTTCTGATTGACAGATTTGGCAATGAGGACAGCTATGCTCGGTATTTTGGGGACTTTACCATACCAGAGGACCAGTGGCATTTGGCCAGAGTGGACGCATTGATGTTGTGTGTATTATCATACGTGTACATGCCACGATACATGGACGAGTTAGACATCGGCATTATTATGGCAGTGAGAGCTCTTAGGGAGGGTCATACCATTATTCCGATGATCATGGTAGAGACACTGAGGTCGGCCACGTTCTGTAGTACTTACCCTACATGGGTATTCATAGGCAGTTCGGTCATGCTGTATGTGTGATTTATGTCACACTTGAGACCGATTGGCACATTCAAATGACACAAGTATTGTTTCACCCATGAGATAGCCATGTCATATTCCTTTCAGCCTACGGAGTGTACAGATTTTGCCTCTTGGTCCATTTTCTTAGCCGGGATTGTAGATCTGTTTGCTATCTTGTCGTGTTCAGGGCTCAGTTCGCCATTTAGTTTCATTACTCATGCTCTGGGCATGGATTATCTCCCTCTGGCTGGTTTGAGGGGCATGACTACCTATCACCCACTGGTCGTGATGTCACAGTTTGACCAATTCCAAGACTTTCATCCTTTTGATGGGGTGTTAGGTCAGCGCTTAGCTTCTCGCCATCTATCAGCAGAGGATCGATCCTGTGTGTATGCTTGTTGGGATCAGCATGAGATAACTGTTTTTTTTGTTAGCCATCCAGGTTGTTCTGTAGAGTATTCCGCGTGGATGGAGACAGAGACTTCATCGGCTGCGGTAGTATCCACAGTGCCGAGCATTGCTTCAGATGGTGGAGAACCCATGGAGGACATTGATTCTCAGACCGAGGAGGAGCCATTTACTGGGTTGCCAGCAGTTCTCTTTGATTGTCCCAGTACTAGCACTGTCGTGATTCAGCATTCAGCACAGTACTTTGAGCAGAGTCTTCATCTGATGACCTTTGAGAGAGATCAGGCTAGAGCCCTGATGTTGACAGCTCTAGATGGGAGAGACGCAGCTCTGTTAGAGAGGGACGAGGCATTAGCGCGTAGAGATGCCGCTGTTGTTGAGCGGGATGAGGCCAGATCAGCCAGGTATGCAGTCATAGCTAAGCGGGATAGTGCCATATCTGTCCAGGATGTAGCCATCACAGATAGTACTACACTGAGGTCCCTTACCACTGCTATGCTTGCCAAGATAAGTGCATATATCGATGAGCATTGCGTCACTATGCAGTTGGCCTCGGACTTGCTGGCTCGTGTGGATATCCTTGTATAGGAGACCACAGCGTTACCTCCTTCTTCGGAGAGAGATGCTATGTTAGAGCTGCTAGCTCGCCTGCATGTCGATCTATAGATAGCTTTGTATTTTCCTACGCATACTAGCTTAGCTATTTTGTCATGTACAGTTTACATTGTGTATATCAAATAGTATTATATATAGTAGAGAAATATATTTTTGATCATTTCCCTTTTAGATATGCTTGAATACTTGCTTGATAATTGCCTGCTTCTTCAGGGCTTATGATCTTGACGTATTCTAAATTTCTCCTTGCTGGATGGACATTGAGTTGTCTCTGGATAGTTCAGAATAGATCATGGATCTGTGTATATCCCTACCATCTTTAGTGTCTTGGGACTGGTTTCTGTATGGAAATATGGAGAGGAGTGTGGCTTTCCTCTCTAAGATTGACCGCACCACAGATGGTCGCCAGTACTCCTACTTAGGAGGAGCCTAGTTAATTCTATTTCTTATGGATTGGTGTTGCTCTTTGATGTACAGCCGCAGCTTAGATGGTCGCCGAATCTCCTATTGAGGAGGAGTCCAGGTAATTCCATCCCTTTGGTTTGGAAGCCAAATGAAATGTGATGGATTGAAGTTTGATCCCAGTACCGTTGACAAGTATTTGTATTTTGGTAAGGGGTTAGACCGAACCATGAATGGCTGCCTACGTACTCCTGTTGAAGAGGAGATTAGGTCTGCGTAGTTCGAACCTGGTGTAAGAGGTTCAACGCTGTATGTGGTAGAAAGGGTATAGGAATGTTTTTGTTGTTTTTATTTTTGTAAGGAAAAAGGGTGTAGAAGTGTTTTTGTTGTTTTTATTTTATTGCAATCGGGCCATATAAAATGTGACAACCCGAGAATTTAGATAATTATTAAAATCCTAAAATGATGGATTAAAGGTTATAAGATGAACCTAGACATAAAATAAGTGTATGAAATTGACGTTTTTGTGAAGGAATTTTAAGGATTTCAAAATTTTTAAGAAGAACCTATATGGTTTCTTAATTGAATGAGAATAAAGAAATATGAGTTACAAAATTCCAAAATCCTAGAAATGAATTGATATGTATTTGAATGAATATCAATAATAAGGTATTATGATACCTATAAAATTTGATGTGAATTGAATAGTGTAAGAAATGTTATGCTGATACAGGTGGAATTTTATTAACGAAATAAGATTTCACATGAAGAAAAGCTATGAGGTTAAACGAAGATGAGTATATGTATAGAAATATATATATACTAAGTAAGGTGCTATATATATTTTAGCAAGAGGAATGATGAATTAAGTTAATGATATAAGGATCAAGACAAAACTATGTTAGTAATTAACATAGCTTGAACGTTGGCCTTGACTGGTAAATAAGAATTTGAATAAGTATAAAGTCGTTAGTTAATACGATTAACAATAAGAAGGGAGTAATTTAAAACTCAAAATTTGAGTTAGAGATAGAATTTTGAAGCATGGACTACTCGGTTGCGTCCGGAACGTCAAGTTTAATCAAAATGGACAGTAAACACAAAATGTGTAAAGGTTGACTTTTGGTCAAAGTCAACAGTTGACTTTTTATGGAGAAAAATCAAAATTAGTGTGAGAAGTGAAATATGTTATGATTATGTGAATTATGTGTATGATTAAATAAATATACATTATATAATGTAAATACATTTATTTTGTATATAAAAGTGAATTAAGTATTAAGTTATGTAACCTAATATATATATATATATATATATATATATATATATATATATATATATATATATTAGGTATGATAATTAAATAACCTAAGATGTTATAATATGGGAAAATATTAGTATATAAATATATATATATATATATACTAACATTAAGATATTTATTTTATATATCTCAACTAATTAATTTTATAACCAAGTCTAATTGGGTTATGAAAATAGAAAGGCATAAGTGAGGAATTTATTTTCTAGTGTGAGAAATAAAAACCCTAATTAAATGATAAGGGTAGAATGGAATAGAATTTAAAAGTAATGGACTATAATAATATCATAGCCCAATAATTTATTTAGAGTCCAAAAGAATTAGATTTAATGGACTAAGGAGGTTATATTATTTAAACAAGCCCAATTAATTACTTAAGCATGGGACTTGTGGATAAAGTGATTAAGGGCGATTAAATTATTAATCTAGCCCAATACATTATGTGTGGGACAAGTATTGTAATGACTCAATTAAATTTTTGGGATAAAGCCCAAATTTATTTTGTTATTAAGTAAAATAATAAAAGTGTTAAGCCCAATTGTTAAGGATAATGTAGGTGAATAATTATATTAAAAAAAAAAAATTATTTTAAGTCGAGAGATATATCTTTATTATCTGAAGTTTAATAATTTTATAACTTAATTAAAGTAAGTTTAATTTGATTATAAAATTAAGTGTACAAGAGTAATGGCTTAATTCTAAATGTGTGAAATAGATACCCTAATTAAATATTTAGGGTGAGATATGATGGAAAAGAGAGGACTATGTAAATATTAAATGGCCCAAAGATTTAATTTGAAGGTCCAATAGATTAATTATTGATAGCCTAAAAAGATGGAAATGGTGCCCCAAATTTAAGCACAATTAAGGAGGGACATATTGGACATTTGGTATGCTAAATAAGAATGGAAAAGAAATCAATTTTTTTAGGATAATATGGCCACATGGCCGGCCATGATGAAGAGGAAAAGGGGGGATGAATATACTTATTCATGCTCCACATCTTCCAAAAGATATCTACTTAATTAGCTAGGTGTCACTTGGTTTATGGAGCCACCTAAATGGCTAATCTTCCATATATCTAAGTAATGATTAAAGTGAGAGAAAGAGATAAGAAGATATTGGGAAAATATCTATTATATACATATCTTATATCTATACAATATCATCCAACAAAATCTAACCTCATTCTCTTTTATCTTTTATTTTACTTCCTATTACTTTCTCTTAGACTAACAAAACAAAAGTATAAGAGAGAGAGGGAGAGAGATTCGGTGGAGAGGAGAGAGAGAGGAAGGAGCTACACCATTGATGCTCCATAAATTCATCTTCTACTTTGGAAGAGAAAGAAGAGTAGCCCAAAAATCAAGGTGAAAACTTAAACTAGCTTAAACCTTTTTATTTTGTTTGATTTGATTTTTGATAATATGAAGTTATGATCTTGAGGTTTAAAACCTTGAATCTATGTGTTTATGAGTATTTCATGTTTAGATCTACTCATATTGGGTGTTGATTTGGTTGAAATCAAAATGAATGAAAAAATAGGATTTTTCCGGAAAGCTTAAACTTGAAAGTGTGATCTAGCTTTTGATTTTTGAAATCTATGGTGGATATTTGTGATTTATTTTCTTGGGATGCTAGATATATGTATTTAGGATAAAACCCCTTTGGAATCACTCAATTAGGTTGAAAAATGAGCAAGTTATGGAAGTTATCCCAAACTACTCAAAGTTAAGAAAACTGTTAGAACAACAGTTTTTACCAGCCACTTCCGGGCTAATTTTCGGGAGCTTAACATGTCCAAATATGGATTGTGATAGATAAAAATTGTATATCGGAAAGATAAGAATCCAACAAAATTGACGGATCGTTAATTGAAGTTATAGATCTCATTTTATTTAAGTTTTACCAAAGGACTCCAAAACTGTAAAACTCCAAATAGCTGCTGCCAAGATTTTCCAGGGGCTGTTTCGGTAACTTAGTTTGTGAGAAAAAATCCGGCCTTTTGGGACATGAAAATATATGGTATTAAGTACCTCCTGTCCAAAAATGAGCTAATTCAGACTTAAAATGACCAAGTTATGACCATTTCAATTTCTGTGATTTTTCGACGAAAATGGCTATAACCGGAGTTCTATAACTCCGATGGCCATGAAATTTAAACTGGGGTTTCACGTTAAGACGTATAAGATTATGCCAAGAGATGCGAATTTCTGGAGTTAAGCACGAGGTAGCTAATTTCTTAAGGAATTATCTAAAAGTGATTTTTGAAAAATACCAAAGGAAGTTGGAAAATTGTGAAAAAAATATTTTTTGTGTATGAAATATGTGTATATATGTTTGGACAAAAGATAAAAAAATAATAAGTTGATTTGGTATTTTCGTGAAAAGGATATGAAATCCAGCTTGCTGGATTAGAAAATCTGATGAATCCAGCTTGCTGGATTGAAAAGAAGTTTACTGAATTAAAAATGTGTTGAATCCAGCTTGCTGGATTGCAATCTAGTTGCTGGATTTGTAATCCAATTTACTGGATTGTATTTTGGCTTGCTGGATTGGAAATTTGTTGAATCCAGGTTGCTGGATTCTGTATCCAGTCTGCTGGATTGGCAATTTGGTTGTTAAATTTAGAATCCAGGTTGTTGGATTAGTATTTGACTTATTAGAGTATAAAGAAGAACTTATAATGTATAAGATTAAGTGTTTAATCATAATGAATATGATACAGTGATTGAAGAATTATCCAAGAATGATAATAATATCGATGTGTTAGGATGTTATCTACTATTTGATTAAGTGTTAGATAATCTATTGATAAAGTAATTGTATTATGATACAAAGTAGAATATGCTGATTGAAAGACCAATCTTATTATTAATGATTGGTCTTACCAAAAAAAGTTAACTGAAACTGCGTAGCAGTAGTCAACGAATTAGGCAAATTTTTCTTAACTCAAACTTGAGTTGTATGTTCAAAGCATGTTAATGAATAATTGTTGTTGATTATTCACGTCTATATTGATTATTGATTCGCACG
Organism: Panax notoginseng; assembly: GCA_016801055.1. Classification (NCBI taxonomy): domain Eukaryota; kingdom Viridiplantae; phylum Streptophyta; class Magnoliopsida; order Apiales; family Araliaceae; genus Panax; species Panax notoginseng. Next base: position 181,620,836 of record CM029020.1, on the reverse strand, counting down.
TTATGAATATTGTAAACGTTCATTAGGTAGGAAAGACTGATCACCTTCATTACCATTTGGTTAAGTTAATCTGTTCATGTTTATGCATGACTATTCATTTTTATTGACTTGGTCGTTCAGCTAAGAAAATTTGTTCATGATCTTTCACAATGTTTATATTGTTGAAAGTTAGCTAGCTTATTATTCAATTCTTTCAATCATGATATATCTTTATTGAATTTAAACTTGCTGGGCAAATTTGATGCTCACCCTTGCTATATCATGATAAAAATTTTCAGATTAAGATGAAAGCTCGAGTAAAGATAAAGGCAAAGGCAAAGTCCAAGATTAAGCTATTATGCAGTTAGAACTATTAAATTTGCTAATGCAAATATTAATGTAAATCTTCTAAGATATTGAAGGTATGTATTAAGTTAAGGTTGTAGACCTTGGGGTTTATGTTGTAAAAGTTTAATGTATAAACAATTTATGTTTATATCTTCCGCAATAGTTATAGAAATAGTATACCAAATCCTTAGTGATTAGGACCAGGATTTGAGGATGCTACAGTTGGTATCAGAGCAGTAGGTTATAAACCTTAGGTAGGGGTACCTTAGGCTATAACCGCGGAGATGATGATAAGGAATAAACTTAGATCGAGTTTAAGGGATAAGAGATGAATTTAAGAAATTCATCATTAAAGTAAAGAGGAAGATAAATAAGATTCAAAGAAGAATCTTGAAGAGCTATAAGGATAAGAATCTGGAGTTACCTGACTCCAATAATATAGATGAAAAGTGATAATAAATAGACTATGTCTATAAGATGAGAAGTGTTAATAAAATCATAATATAATATGATTAAAGAGAAGAATAAGAAGATCGTAAAATAAAACGATCGTAAGTATAAGGAGAAATGATTACGAAATAAGATCACGACGTGATCAGATTAAATCATTGAATAACATAAGATATGTTAAGTGATTGGAATGATATAGCTTGACGCTATATAGGGAAGGTACTAGGAAATGGTACAATGTAAACTTAGAAAAAAGTGGTAAATGTTAAGATACGGATTAAAGAAAATTCGTATTAAGAAAAGAGAAAGTTAGAATGGTGTGGGATTTCAATGGAGAACTCATGTTAGCAGCTGAGTTGTATGATTTCTTATATGGGCGGGGAATTTGTACTTGGTTTTAGAATCACTTAGCCTCCTGGTCGATATAGTGGTTAGGTTGACCAATTGTTTGTATGGACAGGGAATTGTTCGCTTAGCTTCCTATATTGATTAGTGGTCGAGTTTGATTTGACAACCACTTAGTTTCTGGTATTGATAATCATTGGAACCTAATATCGTGCTATTTGTTATATGCATGTGGATAAGGTGATTCTTTTCTCATGTGTATAACGAATAGGTAGAGAATATAAGGTTAAGTACGAGTTCTTAAAACTCATACTTATGGTACGTTCGTGACTCATAATTATATGAAATATTTATGAACCCCTCAGCGAATGGACGCCAAAGGTCTGACTAGGACAAGTTCTTAAACTCATATAGTTATGGAAAGTTCCTGAACTCATAATGTGTGGTAAGTTTGATGAACTGGGTATAGGAAAGTTGTAAATGGAGAATTGAGGATGATAGAAATACATAGACTTATTAAGTAATGGATCAGTAGAGAAATTAAAGTTGATGGTGGAAGTATAGGTATTCCAAATCTTCTAGCTATGCTAGACTTCGAAGTTTTTGACATCAAGCTAAATTCGCACTGATGTGCCTTTCGAAATAAAATGAATTTGGTTATCAGCAACACAGGGTTACAACTGTGTAGAAGTGGGCTTCGTACTACAAACACATCGTTACCTGTTGTGGCCTGATGACACCAAAGATGATTTTCAAAAAGTTTTTGAACTGTTTAGAGAAGAGTCTATGCTAATTGATTCGGCTAGACAAAAATAATTTGAATTATCAAAATGTATTTTTATATCATTAATGCATCATGCAACCTGGTGCAAAGATGATAAAAATGATGGAGTTATCAATGCAGAAATACTTAGTGTCAGATATGATCTAAAGATCGTCAGCCCACTATAGTATGATGTAGTATGAAAAAGTCACAAAATGACGGAATCCTCAAACGGACTATAAATACAGTGCGGTATCATGACGTCATAAAATGATTTTAAGAATTTTAAAGGTAAATTATTGCCAACTAAATTTGGCCAGCAATGTTTCGATTGAAATTCAGATTATTGATATGTGTTTAAGCTTTTTGATTCAGCTAGACAAATGTTTATAGAATTCAAAGTATTCTTTGAAAGCTTATGCCGAACCAAATTGTTTTGGTACGAAATTTTATGTTAAGTCTGAGGTGAACAACCCTGAAAAGGGGGATATATTAATTGGATAAAATATTCCAATCTAAGGGCGCATATAGTCGTTCCGATTACTAAGGTACAACAGACTGATCATCTAAAGTACCCGCATCGGTAGTTTACCTTCTTTGTGATTGTAAACATACCAAATATAAAATATTTCAGAGGTAAAGTACCTTTCTTTCGTAATTGAAAGAGGTAGCAGGTAGAAATACCCCTAAACCTCAAAGTTCATGGTTTTATGATCCCTCAGACAGATATGAAAATATTTTAAACTCCTCAGAGTAATGTTGGGGTAGTATGTGATTATGAATATGAATAGTGTGAACTCGTTGTGTACGAGTAGAATCTGAGATGGTTGAATAAAGGTTATTATGACAACCTAGTTTTGATGAATGTCTAGAAGATGTAAACTCCTAGTGAGTAGTTATGGTGAAATGTGATAATAGATGAGAAATCCTCAAAGGAGAAAATTGTAAAGATTAAGTTAAAAACCTAGTTTTGATCAAGAGAATAAGCAGAGTTTAGTATGCTTTAATTTCGGGGACGAAATTCTTAGAAGAAGGGGTGAATGTGATAACCCGAGAATTTAGATAATTATTAAAATCCTAAAATGATGGATTAAAGGTTATAAGATGAACCTAGACAGAAAATAAGTGTATGGAATTGACGTTTCTGTGAAGGAATTTTAAAGATTTCAAAATTTTTATGAAGCACCTATATGGTTTCTTAATTGAATGAGAATAAAGAAATATGGGTTACAAAATTCCAAAACCCTAGAAATAAATTGATATGTATTTGAATAAATATCAATAATAAGGTATTATGATACCTGTAAAATTTGATGTGAATTGAATAGTGTAAGAAATGTTATGCTGATACAGGTGGGATTTTATTAACGAAATAAGATTTCACATGAACAAAAGCTATGAGGTTAAACGAAGATGAGTATATGTATAGAAATATATATACTTAGTAAGGTGCTATATATATTTTAGCAAGAGGAATGATGAATTAAGTTAATGATATAAGGATCAAGACAAAACTATGTTAGTAATTAACATAGTTTGAACGTTGGCCTTGGCTGGTAAATAAGAATTTAAATAAGTATAAAGTCGTTAGTTAATACGATTAACAATAAGAAGGGAGTAATTTAAAACTCAAAATTTGAGTGAGAGATATAATTTTGAAGCATGGACTGCTCAGTTGCGTCCGGAACGTCAAGTTTAGTCAAAATGGACAGTAAACACAAAATGTGTAAAGGTTGACTTTTGGTCAAAGTCAACAGTTGACTTTTTTATGGAGAAAAATCCAAATTAGTGTGAGAAGTGAAATATGCTATGATTATGTGAATTATGTGTATGATTAAATAAATATACATTTTATAATGTAAATACATTTATTTTGTATATAAAAGTGAATTAAGAATTAAGTTATGTAACCTAATATATATATATATATATATATATATATATATATATATATATATATATATATATATATATATATATATATTAGGTATGATAATTAAATAACCTAAGAGGTTATAATATGGGAAAATATTAGTATATAAATATATATACTAACATTAAGATATTTATTTTACATATCTCAACTAATTAATTTTATAACCAAGTCTAATTGAGTTATGAAATTAGAAAGGCATAAGTGAGGAATTTATTTTCTAGTGTGAGAAATAAAAGCCCTAATTAAATGATAAGGGTAGAATGGAATAGAATTTAAAAGTAATGGACTATAATAATATCATAGCCCAATAATTTATTTAGAGTCCAAAAGAATTAGATTTAATGGACTAAAGAGGTTATATTATTTAAACAAGTCCAATTAATTACTTAAGCATGGGACTTGTGGATAAAGTGATTAAGGGCGATTAAATTATTAATCTAGCCTAATACATTATGTGTGGGACAAGTATTGTAATGACCCAATTAAATTTTTGGGAGAAATCCCAAATTTATTTTGTTAGTAAGTAAAATAATAAAAGTGTTAAGCACAAGTGAGCCTAATTGTTAAGGATAATGTGGGTGAATAATTATATTAAAAAAAATTATTTTAAGTCAAGAGATATATCTTTATTATCTCAAGTTTAATAATTTTATAACTTAATTAAAGTAAGTTTAATTTGATTATAAAATTAAGTGTACAAGAGTAATGGCTTAATTCTAAATGTGTGGAATGGATACCCTAATTAAATATTTAGGGTGAGATATGATCGAAAAGAGAGGACTATGTAAATATTACATGGCCCAAAGATTTAATTTGAAGGTCCAATAGATTAATTATTGATAGCCCAAAAAGATGGAAATGGTGCCCCAAATTTAAGCACAATTAAGGAGGGACATATTGGACATTTGGTATGCTAAATAAGAATGGAAAAGAAATCAATTTTTGGAGGATAATATGGCCACATGGCCGGCCATGATGAAGAGGAAAAGGGGGGATGAATATACTTATTCATGCTCCACATCTTCCAAAAGATATCTACTTAATTAGCTAGGTGTCGCTTGGTTTATGGAGCCACCTAAATGACTAATCTTCCATATATCTAAGTAATGATTAATGTGAGAGAAAGAGATAAGAAGATTTTGGGAAAATATCTATTATATACATATCTTATATCTATACAATATCCTCCAACAAAAATCTAACCTCATTCTCTTTCATCTTTTATTTTACTTCCTATTACTTTCTCCTAGACTAACAAAACAAAAGTATAAAAGAGAGAGAGAGAGGGAGAGAGATTCGGTGGAGAGGAGAGAGAGAGGAAGGCGCTACACCATTGATGCTCCATAAATTCATCTTCTACTTTGGAAGAGAAAGAAGAGTAGCCAAAATCAAGGTGAAAACTTAAACTAGCTTAAACCTTTTTATTTTGTTTGATTTGATTTTTGATAATATGAAGTTATGATCTTGAGGTTTAAAACCTTAGATCTACGTGTTTATGAGTATTTCATGTTTAGATCTACTCATATTGGGTGTTGATTTGGTTGAAATCAAAAGGAATGGAAAAATAGGATTTTTCCGGAAAGCTTAAACTTGAAAGTGTGATCTAGCTTTTGATTTTTGAAATCTATGATGGATATTTGTGATTTATTTTCTTGGGATGCTATATATATGTATTTAGGATAAAACCCCTTTGGAATCACTCAATTAGGTTGAAAAATGAGCAAGTTATGGAAGTTATCCCAAACTACTCAAAGTTAAGAAAACTGTTAGAACAACAGTTTTTACCAGCCACTTCCGGGCTAATTTTCGGGAGCTTAACATGTCCAAATATGGATTGTGATAGATGAAAATTGTATATTGGAAAGATACGAATCCAACAAAATTGACGGATCGTTAATTAGAGTTACATATCTCATTTTATTTAAGTTTTACCAAAGGACTCCAAAACTGTAAAACTCAAAATAGCTGCTGCCAAGATTTTCCAGGGGCTGTTTCGGCAACTTAGTTTGTGAGAAAAAATCCGGCCTTTTGGGATATGAAAATATATGGTATTAAGTACCTCCTGTCCAAAAATGAGCTAATTCCGACTTAAAATGACCAAGTTATGACCATTTCAATTTCTGTAATTTTTCGACGAAAATGGCTATAACCGGAGTTCTATAACTCCGATGGCCATGAAATTTAAACTGGGGTTTCACGTTAAGACGTATAAGATTGTGCCAAGAGATGCGAATTTCTGGAGTTAAGCACGAGTTAGCTAATTTCTTAAGGAATTATCTGAAAGCGATTTTTGAAAAATACCAAAGGAAGTTGGAAAATTGTGAAAAAAAATACTTTTTGTGTATGAAATATATGTATATATGTTTGGACAAAAGATAGAAAAGTAATAAGTTGATTTGGTATTTTCGTGAAAAGGATATGGAATCCAGCTTGCTGGATTAGAAAATCTGATGAATCCAGCTTGCTGGATTGAAAAGAAGTTTACTGAATTAAAAATGTGTTGAATCCAGCTTGCTGGATTGCAATCTAGTTGCTGGATTTGTAATCCAATTTACTGGATTGTAGTTTGGCTTGCTGGATTAAAAATTTGTTGAATCCAGGTTGCTGGATTCTGTATCCAGTCTGCTGGATTGGCAATTTGGTTGTTAAATTTAGAATCCAGGTTGTTGGATTAGTATTTGACTTATTAGAGTATAAAGAAGAACTTATAATGTATAAGATTAAGTGTTTAATCATAATGAATATGATACAGTGATTGAAGAATTATCCAAGAATGATAATAATATCGATGTGTTAGGATGTTATCTAATATTTGATTAAGTGTTAGATAATCTATTGATAAAGTAATTGTATTATGATACAAAGTAGAATATACTGATTGAAAGACCAATCTTATTATTAATGATAGGTTTTACCAAAAGAAGTTAACTTAAACTGTGTAGCAGTAGTCAACGAATCAAGCAAGTTTTCCTTAACTCAAACTTGAGTTGTATGTTCAAAGCATGTTAATGAATAATTGTTGTTGATTATTCACGTCTATATTGATTATTGATTCGCACGTTGTGCATATTGTAAACGTTCATCAGGTAGGAAAGGCTGATCACCTTCATTACCATTTGGTGAAGTTAATCTGTTCATGTTTATGCATGACCATTCATTTTTATTGACTTGGTCGTTCAGCTAAGAAAATTTATTCAAGCTCTTTCACAATGTTTATATTGTTGAAAGTTAGCTAGCTTATTGTTCAATTCTTTCAATCATGATATATCTTTATTGAATTTAAACTTGCTGGGCAAATTTGATGCTCACCCTTGCTATATCATGATAAAAATTTTCAGATTAAGATGAAAGCTCGAGTAAAGACAAAAGCAAAGGCAAAGTCCAAGATTAAGCTATTATGCAGTTAGAACTATTAAATTTGCTAATGCAAATATTAATGTAAATCTTCTAAGATATTGAAGGTATGTATTAAGTTAAGGTTGTAGACCTTGGGGTTTATGTTGTAAAAGTTTAATGTATAAACAATTTATGTTTATATCTTCCGCAATTGTTATAGAAATAGTATACCAAATCCTTGGTGATTAGGACCAGGATTTGAGGATGCTACATAAAATATGGTTGCCTACGTACTCCCATGTATCAAGGAGATTAGGTCGACATAGTTCGCCCCTCAGGGCAAGTTGAAAAGCGTGATCCCATGTGCAAGGTCAGACTGCGGGGAAGAAAGATTAATCCCATGTACAGGTCAAACTGTGGGGAACGAAGCTTAATCCTAGGTTGAGGATAAACTGCAAGGGTGAAATGTTTGATCCCATATTTGGGGGGACAAACTTAAAAGCAAGAGGTTCAATCCCTAGTGAGATGACCAAAGTTATAAGAGCGCAGTGAAGCCAGGCTGTTGGCTTAAAGAGTATGTTTCCCTGAGGGGTAAAGTGTGGAAAAGAGTTGTATGTGGTAAAGGGTTAAAGAACCGAAATAACTGGTGATCTGATGATCCAACACCAGGATGTTTGCTTGATGGTAACTTCAGACATAGTACCGTTTCACTGTGTCCGAGTTGATTAGTTATGGAAATTCATCGTCGTCCATTTCCTGTAATCTGAGAGCACCTCCTGTCAATACCTCCTTGACAATAAAAGGGCCTTCCCAGTTTGGAGCGAATTTTTCCTTAGACTGATCTTGGTTGTCGATGATTTTCTTCAGAACCAAATCATGTTGTTTAAACTGCCATAGCCAGACATTTCTATTGTAGGATCTGGCGATCCTTTGTTGATATAACTGACCATAGAAGATAGCTGCGGTTCGCCTTTCATCTATTAGAGACAATTGGTGATACCTTTCTTGTATCCATTGATCTTCATCCAGCGGAGTGTCTATCAACACTCTGAGGGATTCCATTTCTACTTCTATAAGGAGTACTGCTTCCATCCCATAGGTTAGTGCGTAGGGGGTTTCCCCAGTAGAAGTGTGCATTGATGTTCTGTAGGCTAACAGAGTAAGAGGCAACAGGTCAGGCCATCCTTTGTGGTTGGCGGGCATCTTTTGCATGATCTTCTTGATGTTTTTGTTAGTTGCTTCAACAGCACCATTCATCTTTGAATGGTAGATGACGGAGTTAAGGTGTTTGATGTGGAATTTACTGCATAACTCCTCCATCATTTTGTTGTTGAGGTTCTTAGCATTGTCTGATACAATTACCTCTGGTTGTCCATATCAAGAGATGACATTATTTCTGATGAAAGAAATGATGACTTCTTTGGTAACCCTGGGGAAAGAGGCTGTTTCTACCCACTTGGTAAAGTAGTCGATCATGGTGAAGATAAAGCGATGTCCATTACTGGCTTTAGGCTCAATGGGCCCGATCACGTCCATTCCCCACATTAAGAAGGGCCAAGGTGAACTCATATTGTGGAGCTCCCATGGAGGGGCATAGATAGCATTCCCATGAATTTGGCATTGATAACATCTCTTGACGTGGTCATTGCAGTCAGCCTTGAGAGAAAGCCAATAATGTCCTGTTCTGAGGATCTTCTTTACAAGTAAAGGGTCGCTCATGTGTGGGCCACAGAGTCCACCATGGATCTCATCCATGAGTTTCTGAGCTTGATCCTTGTCTAGGTATCTGAGGAGACCTAGTCCTGCATCTCTCTTATAGAGTGCATCTCCGCTCAGGTAGAATTTCATAGCAAGTCGATGAATCTGCCTTTGTTCAGTCAGGCTCACCTCAGCGGGTGTAGATCTATCTTGCAAGTACTCCTTGATATGTTGATACCAAGGTTATTGGACGGGAGGTAGCTCATCCAATACTTCTCCAACATAGTTCCCATAGACTGGGGCCTTTTGCAGGGCTAATGTGACGCTTGGCATGTGTTCCTTGTCAGGTATATAAATCAAGGAGGCCAAAGTTGCTAGCACGTCTGCGAAATTATTCCTATTACGAGGAATGTGTAGAAAGGAGATCTCTTCAAACTCCGAAGCCATCTATAAAACTTGTCGATGGTTAGGCAGCAAATGTAGCTCTTTAGTTTGATAGATTCCCATGGATTGTTTGATTACCAACTCTGAATCCCCAAAGACAGTTAACCACCTAATGCCCATTGAACGGGCAAGTTTTAGCCCCATGATACAACCTTCATACTCAGCTATGTTGTTGGTGCTGACAAACTGCAATTTGACGGCGACGGGATACTGCTCCCCCGTACTGGATACTAGAACTGCTCCAGCTCCAGAACCTTCCATATTAACAGCTCCATCAAAATACATGTTCCATGTTTAACGTGTATCGTACTGATGGTGTCGCTGAATTGTCATTACCCCTTCATCGGGAAAGTATGTTTCCAAGGGTTTAAAATCCCCTAAAGGTGCAGCGGCCAGTTGATCCGCGATTCCTTGACCTTTAATGGACTTTTCCGTCATGTAAACAATGTTAAATTGTTGTAGAATCAACTGCCATCTAGACAGTCGTCAATTCAGTATGGGCTTACTGAACACATACTTGAGAGGATCCACGCGGGATATGAGATGGGTTATGTGCCCATAGAGGTAATGTTGTAACCTCATAGCAGCCCATTCTAAAGCACAACAAGTCCTCTCAATTAGAGTGTACTTGTGTTCACTGATGGTAAATCTTTTGCTGAGGTAATAAATAGCTCGTTCTCGGCCTATATCGTCTTTCTGACCCAACATGCAGCCCATAGAATTGTCACTTATGGTTAAGTACATGAACATGGGAACATCAGCCCTGGGTGGTACCAAAATAGGAGCTTTGACTAGCTGATCTTTGATTGTAAGGAAAGCCTTTTGGCACTCATCATTCTATTTTATGGAGGAGTTCTTCCTTGACAGCTTGAAGATAGGCTCACAGGTTGCTGTGAGTTGAGAAATGAACCTACTAATGAAGTTGACTCTTCCCAAAAATCCCCATATTTCCTTCTCTGTCTGAGGAATGGGCATTTTTGTAATGGCCTGGATTTTGGTGGGATCCATCTCAATCCCTTTATGGCTGACTAGGAATCCTAACAACTTACCTGATTTAACGCCAAAGGCGCACTTGGCTAGATTCAACTTCAAGTTGTACTTACGCAACCTATTGAAAAGCTTTTTGAGATGGTCTAGGTGGTCTTCCTCCTTTCGGGACTTGACGATGATGTCATCCACATAGATCTCTATCTCTTTGTGCATTAAGTTGTGGAAAAGAGCCATCATAGCTCTCTGATAGGTAGCTCTGGCATTGATGAGACCGAAAGACAACCGTCTGTAGCAAAAGGTTCCCCAAGGCGTGATGAAAGCAGTTTTCTCACGATCCTCCTCAACGACCATGATCTGATGGTACCCCGCAAAGCAATCAGTGATGGAGTACATGTTGTATTTAGTAGTATTGTCAATGAGAATATGGATAAATGGCACGGGAAAGCTATCTTTAAGGCAAGCTTTATTCAGATCCTTATAATCCCGCAAACTAGCACCTTTCCTCCAGGTTTAGGCACGTGAACAATGTTAGATATCCATTCAGGATATGTGGACACCATGATAATACCATCTTGAAATTGTTTCACAATTTCTTCTTTCACCTTTAAACTCCACTCAGGTTTCAATCGCTTGAGTTTCTGCTTGACTGGCTTGAATCCCTCTTTGATGGGAAGGCGATGAAGGACAATGTCAGTGGACAAACCCACCATGTCCTCATGAGACCATGCAAACACATCTGGAATTGGGTTAGTAGCGTAACCATGTCATTCCTCTGGTTTGGGGTAAGGTCTGAACCAATCTGGATTAAGTTAGGGTTTTCTAAGGTTCTGAGATTGAAAGAGGTGGTTTGATCAAGGTTGGGTTTAGGTTTTTCCTCGACCCATTCTTTGATCTCCGGAGGCACCTCAATGTCCTCTTGTATTTCTATCAAGTTGGAGTCCAACTTTTTATCAAAGTTAAAATCCTTGTGGAGAAGAGGCATCTTATCAGCAAGTACATGCATATCTAAGTTCAGAGTCCAGAAACAAAATATACTTTCACTTAATATATATGAAACTGTTTAATCATACAAAGTGTTAGCATGTACGGATAAAATAACTGCTAATACTGTACAAAAAAGTAAGCAGTTATGATATCTACAGGGCAGAAAGAAATCCTTCCCATTTTACCATTGTCGACCAATGCAAGGAGTACTGCTCCAATTAGCAAGGGCAAAGTTCTGGTGGATCGCAGTGATGGAGGGGCTATCATCGTCTTCCTTCTCCCGAATGATGACCATTATGTCTGGGAAATCATGGTCTGGGGTGTATCTATTTATATGTTCATCATGGACAATGATGCGTATGCCTGACATCATTCTAACGATGTCCTGCTTGATTCTCCGTTCCTCCTCTTCCACCTTGGGATCTGGAACAAAGACTTCCTTCTCCTTTACCAATATCGGCTTAGGAAATAACATAGCCATTATGTGGGCTGGCACCTTTATCGGAGTTTGTGCAGGCTCTGGATTTACAGGTGGAGATAATAGCCATATGGCTGAAGTGGAAGGAATCTGCTTTTGCTTATGTGGATTCATGTACCTGGAACTGGCAGAATAGCCTAGTCCGGCTGTCCCAGCTTGACTGAACACTTGAATCGGGTGCTTAATACCCTGATGACTTTTACCCAGCCCTTGTCCCGGCTGGTGTCCCAATGACATCATTTCTTGAGTAGCTGTCATTACTTCGGCAGAAATATTGGGTACGGGAAATGGCGTCCCAATAGAATGGTATTGAGTGTTGCTTACTTTTAAAGCATGAAAACTGACCGGCTCAACATCAGAATTGACATTGATGAGTGGAAGGTCACCATGTTGCGGATATTCCGGTTCAGCGTTGACTGTGACTAGGATATTGTTGATAATATATTTAAGTTGCTGATGAAGAGTGGAGGGGACTGCCCCGGCCATATGAATCCACGGTCTCCCTAGAAGCAGGTTGTATCCTGTATTTATTTTGAGAACATGAAAAGATACACAGAATGTATGGGGACCAATCTCAATTGGCAGCTCAATCTTTTCGACTGAATTCCGGCAGGATCTATCAAAAGCCTTGATGATTGTATGGCTACTTCGAATTCGCTTGAGATTGACATTCATCTTCAGTAAGGTAGCATAAGGACAGATATTCAGAGACGAACCTCCATCTATCAAGACTCCAGCTAACATGTATCCGGAGGATAAAACAGCAATGTGTAACGGCTTGCAATGACCGGTCCCTTCGGGTGGTATATCATCATCAGTGAAAGAGATCACATTATTGTTGAAAATATGATCAACCAGATGTTGAAATTTTTCCACATCCACTGATTTCGGCAAGTAGGCTTCTTCCAAAACCTTTAGCAGAATCTTCTGGTGATCCTCGAAGGTTAAAACCAAGTCTAATATTGAGATTTGATGTGGAGCTTCTCTTAAGCTTAAAACCACCTTGGCTTCAATATGACCCATAGCACGGAGGAATTTCTCAATCTTCTCCATGGGAATTTTCCCCTTTGATTTAATAGCAGGCCTCATCACCCGTTGGGGAAGATACAGTGGATTTTTCTTCGACACTACAACAGTTGTATGCGATGTGGATCCTTCAGCTTCTCCATAATTCCAAGGAACTTTCTATAAGCTGACAACATGATATTGTGGTCGGAATGGTAGGTTGATTGGCTCTGGAGCAGCCACTTTCAAAGATTGTTAATTCCCTTGAGTTGAATTGTGAATAGTTTAACAGTCTTATTATCTCAGTGGATATAACTGCTACCAGTCCCTTCCATTTAGTGGGATACGTATTTTCACTCTCAAATAGCACGGTATAGTTGTCTGCCAGTTGCAGGACACCACTATCAATTAGATTCTGAATAAGGTAGCGAAGTGCCCAGCATTCTTCCGTCCTGTGACCGCGAGAATGGGAGTGATACTGACATACTCCATCAGGAATGAACCATCCTGAACGGGGATTAATTGGAGGTAGAAGGGATGTGATTCTTCCTTCATTAATTAGCATCTGAAGTATCTCCTCCATAGGTTGGCCCATGTATGTAAATTCCCTTCTATTGGCAAAATCCCGACAGGCTTTGGCAGTCGCTCTCTTTGTCACTTTGTCCTCTAATGTTTCACATTTTGAAGGTGAAGAGGGAGTATTCATAACCAAGGGAAGGAAACTAGCATGCTCCTGGCTAATTAATTGGCGTGTGACTTAATGCTAATAGGTCACCAGTTCGGCCAATTGCTCAATTTGCTTACACGGAGCTTTAATCTTTCGTTCCATCATAAACTGGAACTTTGCATAATCCCACTTATCAACACCGTCTTTGCTGATTTGAGATGCTTCACAGTTGAAATTGGAACTCTGTCCATTGCTCCAATTAATCATGTTGACCTCTTCCTCTTTGTGTAGAAGAAGAGGGTTGTCCTGCACGTGAGGTTGATCTGGCTTGGTAACCACTATCTCACCGTTATCTATCAAATCTTGGATCTTGTGTTTCAAGGCCCAATATTCTTGAGTATCATGTCCAAGTGCCCCGACATGATAAGCACATTTTTGAGCAGCATTAAAACCCCCCCATTAGGGTTGGCTGGTGGAAGAAGATGCGTGATTTTCTTCTGAGTTGTCAGAACAGTGAGAATGTTCTCGAGTGAATCCCCTAGGGGTGTGAACACTCGAGGTCATTTGACTTCTCCACCTTTTGGCATTTGATGGTTTAAAGACTGTGCTTGAAAAGGAGTGTAATTTCTCCGTTGGATAGGCATATTCTGATTGCCTTTCTGACCTTGTAGTATCAAGGAAACATCCTCCTCTTTCTTTTTATGGACCCTTCGGGGGTTGTTTCCATAATTTTCGGATTGGATGTGCTCAGCAACAGCTTTGAGAGTGGCTAGGTCTTGACTCTTTCCTGACTTCAATTCCATCTCAGCCATTTCTCTATGTTTGATCATTTCAAAAAATGGTTTACCAATGCCAGCTAAGACTCTTTCATAGAAAGGAGCTTCTTTTATGTCGATAAAGGTCATGAGCATCTCTTACTCTGTCATAGAAGGAATCACTTGAGTAGCAAGGCGCCTCCACCTTTGAGCATATTCTCTGAAAAACTCATTAGACTATTTCTTGACCTTGGTAATCTGATATCGGTCAGGAGCCATCTGAGACTGGAAACTGTATTGTGTGAGGAAGGCGTGAGCTAGCTCTTCCCAGCTATGGATCTTTGAGTTGTCTAATCTGGTATACCACGAATGGGCTTCTCTAGTCAGACTCTTTTGGAATAGCTGCATTCTGAGCTTCTCGTCCTCTGCATAAGATCCAAGTTCTCCAATGAATACCTTCAAATGGGTGTAAGGATCTCCTAACCCGTCATACTTTTCGAAGTCAGGAGTTTTGAACTTCTCTGGCTAATGAACACCAGGGAATATACAAAGATCGGCATAGGAGACACTCCCGTGTGCTCCAATTCCTTTGATAGAACAAAGGGTTTCTTCCATTTGAAGAACTTTCTTTCTGATGTCACCGGTGTCTGGATCTCCTGTGAGATGGGCAGCATCATGGCTTTTGTTGGTCGTATCCAACTGCAGTTCAGGTACTGTAATGGCTTTATCAGAACCTTGGGTTCCTCCTTGTGCAGAGGATTCAGCATATACGGGTATCTTTGGACCCTGAGTAGATTGATGTAGTTCTTTAAGCAGAACAGCCAAATCTGTAATTTATTTAATTAATCCGTCAAATTCTTCTCGAGAAATTGGATTAGACTGGTCAGATGAAGATAAGATTGGCTGTAGGCCTGCGGCCTTTTTGGACTTTGACCGGGTAATAGGTCTGAATGCTTCCCTGCAACAAAACTTGCATAGTTTAGTTTTAGGGATTGTGTAAATGTTTACATGCTATGTGATGTGTCCGTTTTGGGATTATGATCCTGCAAAACGAATGTTAGCTGTTCGTAATACAGGATAGCATGTTAATTTAAATATGTATATGCACATATTTCTTCATATTTCTCATTAAATGGAGATGAATGTGGAATGTAAAGTAATTAACTTTGCAAGTAATTTGAAATGAGAAAGCATGAAGAGACTTTCCTCCGCGTTTGGTTTATCAGAGGCTGACCTATCTTAGGTTTCTCTCGCGGCTTTTTGGCATGAAGGTTCCCAAATCATCGCAATTTATTCAACGAGAAATTAATCCGGTCTTTCAACTGGAGCGAATTTGGGTGGTGCCTTTCCTGAGCCTCGTTGGAATTAGTCTTCCTATGAGTACAGTAATCAAACACCGACAAGATAGCCTCCTGGTGAAGGAACCACACAGCATACATTCACATACAACGTGTCTCACCGTTTATGAAAATGATGACATGTGCGAAGCACTAATATCACAGATAGATATATTGCAGTTCAGTAAAAAATGCATTCGTACACATTCATCATAAATGTAAATGCAACATCCACACACAAGCATATAACAATTTTGAAAAAGCTTGTAATAGCGGCTTAAGTCCTCTTACTGGTATCCCCAGCGGAGTTGCCACTTGTCGACGTCAGGATTTTTATTTGTCCCTTTTCGTTTCCTGTTTTTTGGTGTTCTCATGTTAGGTGAGATTTGTTTGAAAAAACAAGTGAAAAAGGTATGGCATGTATAATGTCGACGATGGACTGTTAAGAGTCGCCAGTTGGTTTTTTATATGGTTGTACCAACACAACATAGAAAAGGTTTGCACATTGACCCAGTGATGTGACACTGCTAAACGGGTCGGTGAAACCGAGATTCATTAGGGTCCGGGGACTTGCTTCTGCAGAGGGAAGGTGTTAGGCATCCCCCGACATCCGTGTTGCCGCGATGACCGCCACTTTTCAAGAAATTGTTATATGAATGTGTGTGTTTGTGTGGGTCAATGTGCTGTTATTTGAAAGTAGTGCAAGGCCTCGTTCGCACCTATATACACAGGGTTTGAATTTATGTAAAAATTCAGTTTTAAACAAGATATAGCAGTGATGTTTTGTAAAAGAGGTTTTTTCAAACCCTTATGCTCAATAGTAATAGAGACCTTTTACACTCCCATTTTATTATTAAATGTTCGACTTGATTGCTTTTATTTTCGAGATGCGAAGCATCTTTCAAGAAAATAATATACAAAGCAGTGCCGAATTCTTCATGGGTATGAAAACCATCGGAGGACATCCGAACACCGTGAATAAATTTACAAGCTGCTTACAGCTGAAAAAGGTCCATCACGGGAACCGAATCTAGATTCAGTGGACTGAACCTGTGATCACATGATTCCTAGGCTCACATGATGTCGCAATTGATATAAACGCAGTAAGCAGGTATATATATAAAAGCTATAAATAAATATATATATATATATATATATATATATATATATATATATATATAGACATGATCGACCACCACGAAGCACCTCCATGGGGGATCAGAAATGTAAATAAAGCTGTAAAAGCGATCAACCGCCACGAAGGAAACTCCAGGCGAGACGAAACGTACAGAAAGCTGTAAAAAAGGGTCAACCGCCACGAAGTAAACTCCAGGCGGGACGAAATGTAAATATATATATATATATATATATATATATATATATATATATATATATATATATATAAGCGTGTAAATGCACCGGATATAAAATCCAGGCTTATTGGACAAAGTCCAACAACAGTTCATATATATATATATATATATATATATATAGTAGTAAACGCACCAGATGTAAAATCCAGGCTCATTGAACAAAGTTCGACACACAGTTCATATATATAAGTATATATATACAAAAGTATTTAAACGCACCAGACGTAAGTCTAAGCTCATCGAACAGAGTTCGACACACAGTTCATATATATATATATATATATATATATATATATATATATATATATATATATATATATACGTAAGCCATTAAACGCTCCAGACATAAGTCTAGGCTCAATCGAGGCATAACTCGATAATGTTAGTCCATATATGAATAATATATATATATATATATATATATATATATATATATATATATATGCAAACTAAAATGAAACCACGTACCGAAGTTCGGGCCTACACACGCAACACGACTCTCAACGTGAAGAATAGTGTGTGTAAAGATGAAGAGAAAGGCTTTAAAGTGTGTAAGAAGGCTAACAGTGGGCTGCCAAAGAAGACTTCAATAACTTGAAATAGATGAACACTCGGCTCCCGCCGATAAAAAGTAGCTATATATGAGCTTACAAGTATTTAAAATGAGAAAGTACTCGGTTTAGGGTGAGTACATAGCAAATTAGACAGGGCTTCCTCACCTTTTCTCTTCTTAAATTGGCCACCCCAAGCCCACTATTTATAGAGGGGGGAGCTGCAGGTGTACCTACGACTAGGCCGCAGGTGTACCTGCGGCTGCTCGGGGTGTCCAGGGCCTCACAAGTCCCGCTGTCTCAAAGTACGTGCACGCATGCAACGTGATGTTCACTCGAACTTTCAGAATTGCAATTCGGGCATCCGATTGAGGTATGTAAGACGTATTTTGGACCGTCGTTGTTGAGAGTTACAAAGTCAAGAAGATGGAACGATGCCCTCCGATCTTCAAGCTTCAAATTCTATCTGTTACCCTATGTAATAGTCACTCGGGATTGGTTTTCCTTGGCTCTTGTGGGACATTGTTGTGTAGAAATGTATGTCTGAAATGTTAAGACGGCGTGATGTGGCATCAAGGTGGCAAGATGACGACTTTGACCCTCACCGGGGTTATCTCCAGTTTGGGCTGATAAAGCAGACGTTGCTCAGGGTTATCTTTGAGATTGGTCTGCTGTAAGTGTTGAAGGTCCTCAGTGTCATCTCTGAGGTGTGCCTGTCTTCCTGGTGTTATTGCTAGGTCTTGTACTGAGTGCCTCGGTGTAAGCGCCGAGTTTGAAGTTGATTGCATGTATTTGAAACAAGCATTTCTGGGATTTTCTCTGGAACTGCAACTGCCTTCCTTGGGGTTATCTCCAAGGTTAGAATCTGCTACTCCCAATATTGGAACTGAGTCGGAATATCTCGGGGTTACCTCCAGGATAAATCAGTCTTCTCCAGTGAAATTTCCGGTATTGGAACTGCAGGCCTCAGGGTTATCGCCGAGGTTGGAAATGTTACTCCCGGTGTGTGTTCTGGGGTAGAAACTATTACTCTCGGTATGTATTTCGGGGTTGAGACTGATACTCCCGGTGTGTGTTCCGGGGTTAATGTGAGTTGTCTTCCAGGGTTATGTCTGAAAGACGAATCTGCCCTCCTGCAATGTCAGTAACAGGTGTGCAGAAAATTTTGAGTGTTTACAGGACTTATTGATTTAATTATGTAACCCTTTTTAAGGGAAGATTTATTACTTAAATTTTATTATATTTCGGTAGTTAGATATGAATGAATGGAAAGTGAACACCAAGTCTTGTAGGAATGAAGTACCTAGATTTGGGGGTGTCACTGGTTGGTATCAAAGCTTTAGGTTATGAACCTTAGGTGGGGGAAAAAGCCTTAGGAAGTAACCTTACAGGAGATTGAAAAGACAGTGATGATAAACTCGTATTGAGTTTTAAGAAAGAAATAATAAAACACTTTATGTGCTTATGTGGTTGCAATCTATGTGCTCGTGAGTGACGAGTACTGATGATTAGTAATTAAAACTTAAAATTTTGTTGTCAGGATGGCTAATGTAGAAGAATCCAGTCAGGCTAGGGAGAAAAGACCCCAGATGCCTAGAGAGGAGGAGCCTCGAGATATTCAGGTGGTTTGGGAAGAACTACTTCCACGGGAGCCATCTCCGTTGGTCATAGTAGTTGAGCAGGAGAGTTTACCTGATGAGGACGATGAGGTAGAGACGGATGAGGAAGACCCCGTGGAGTTGCCACAGTCAGATGGGGATGAGGAGGAAGAGGAGGAAGAGTTTCCAGCAAACTCTATCATTCCCCGTATGTATGAAGAAGTATACGACTACAATGTGGAGCTTCATGATAGAGTCGAGGAGTTGGAAGAGATAGTACTTGAACTTCAGACCTCGATGGCGCAGAAAGACGACGAGATCCGGAATCTAGATAGGCGTTTAAGTAATGTCGAATGGAAGCTAATCCATACTGAAGGGGATTACGAATAGTTGACAGAGGATATTGCGGAGCTGAAGAAAAAATTAAAAGAAGAATCCACTAAGAGAGCAAGAGTCGAAGAGGCGTACGAGAAAGCTTCTCAGCGTGCAGAAGTAGCTGAGGGGGAAGTGCTGGCAAAGATGATCAGGATGGAGGAGATGAATGGAGTTTTCAATATCATGATCAACAGAGCTCAAGACCAAGTCATGTATTATCCGATTCAGTTCAAGATGTTGTCATGGTACATGTTAGATCATCGAATAATGTTCCGTATTATGGAAGAGGAGTGTCATAAGGCTATGCAGCATTTTAGTAGGTCGTAAGAAATGTAACTGTTATATGATTACTTAATAAATAAGATGTAAATCCTGGGTATTATAAAACTAATGGGATATGATGATGATGTTGTCCTAAAACTTTTGTAGTTCAGGAAAGTGATGTAGATAGCAGGGATGCTATCATTATTATGTTTTAAAAGATGATGAATAAATAAAAGTTAATATTTATTCAAGATATTATGTGTTATGTGATGATATTTTATGATGTGCAAGTTAAGTAGATAATAACTAGAAGATTGAATAATAATCTAATGAGTATATTTTAATAGAAAATGCCTCCAAGATGTCAACCATGATAAAGGAACCCCTGAGGGATCTACCAATAACAATAATACTGAGGCTAACCCAGTTCCGCAATTAGTGACGCTACTGACGGGAGCACTACAGAATCAGGCGCAGAATCAAGCTGCGACCTTTAAGGACTTCAAGACGATTGAGCCACCAGAATTTCGTGGGTCCATAGATCCGGTTGAGGCACAGATCTGGATCACGGAGATAGAGAAAGTTTTCGATGTTGCTAGAGTAGGTGAGAATCAGAAGACTGCTTTTGCAATATTTATGTTGAAAGCAGAGGCTAGCTATTGGAGGCAAGCCAATAAAACTCGAGGAGGTCAAGGGGTGATAACCTGGGATAGGTTCAAGTAAATATTTTTTGAGACTTATTTCCCAGAGAGTTTAAAAAATCAGATGGAGGTGCAATTTTAGAACTGAAGCATAGCACAATGACGATGTCAGAGTATGCTGCAAGGTTCAACGAGTTGGTAAGGTTTGCGCCATATCAAGTCAACACAGATGAACGCAAGGCTAAGAGGTTTGAACAGGGACTGAAGACCTGGTTGTACAGCAGAGTCTCTATGCTTCAACTAAAGACGTTTAGTGATGGAGAAGTCGATTATCGCTGAGGAAGGAGGTGAGGCTGTGACAAAGTATAATCAAGAACAAAGAAAGATTAAAAGTGAGGGTGAAGCTAAGAATGGTAGTGGTAGTTGTGGAAATGATAGTAATAACTTGAAAAGAAAGTGGAATGCAAGTGTGGGTGCTGGAAGCCAACAGAGTAGCCAGCAAAAAAGGAAGTTTGAAGAATGTGCTATATGCGGGAAGTATCACACTGGCATGTGCTTAAGGGGTAAACGAGTATGCTTTAACTGTGGCCAGGAGGGTCACATTGCCCCTAATTACCATCAACCAAAGAAGAATGCTTGCTACACATGCGGGTCAAAGGATCATTTTGCTCGCGAGTGTCCTAAGAAGAAATCTGGTGAGACAATAAGAAACAAGGGAGGTAGCAGTGGAGGTACATTGACTATTACTGGACCAACGTCATCAAATAAGCCCACAGCCAGAACCTTCAACATGACGGTGCAGGATGCAGTGCAATCAAAAGATGTTATGTCAGGTATTATCCTATTCAATGATATTAATGCATATGTATTATTTGATTTGGGTGCTACTTGCTCGTTTATATCTGATGAATTTGCTAAGAAGTTAGAATTGCCTATTGAGGAGTTGAATTTCCCTTTAAACATAGAAATTGCAAATAGGGAGGTGATTCCTGTTAAGTTCGTATACAAGAATTGTAAGGTGAATATTAAGGGGAATGTTATGACAGTAGATTTAATCTAGATCAAACTTGGAGAGTTTGATGTTATATTGGGAATGGATTGGCTATTCAATTATGGAGCAATAATTGATTGCCAAAAAAATGTGTAAACTTTATGACTCCGTCAAAGGTAGTTTTCTATGGTAGCAAATCGCCTAGACAAGCGAGATGTCTGACGATTATGAAAGCCAATAAATTATTGAGTTAAGGCTGCGTGGGATACTTAGCTTACATAGTCGATACTCAGAAGAAGAAGAGTGTGAAACTAGAGGAGATACCAGTGGTTAGGGATTTTGTGGACATATTTTCAGAAGATTTGCCAGGACTTCCGTCTGACAGAGAGATCGAGTTCGTTATCGATTTAGCGCCAGGAACTGCTCCAATATCGAAGGCCCCGTATAGAATGGCTCCGATAAAAATGAAGGAACTGATGGTACAACTGCAAGAGCTATTAGATAAGAAGTACATTCAGCTGAGCGTATCACTGTGGGGATTGCCAGTGTTATTCGTGAAGAAGAAGGATGGGTCAATGCATCTTTGCATTGATTATAGGGAGTTTAATAAAGTCACTATTAAGAATAGATATACGTTGCCAAGAATAGATGACCTGTTTGATCAATTGAAAGGAGACAAGTACTTCTCGAAAATAGATTTGAGAAGTGGGTATCATCAATTGAAGGTAAGGAAGGAGGATGTACCAAAGACATCATTCAGAACTCGGTATGGACATTACAAGTTTCTGATAATATCTTTTGGTTTAACCAATGCCCCTGCAATATTCATGGATTTGATGAACATGGTATTTAAACCATTTTTAGATAAGTTTATGGTGGTATTCATTGATGATATTCTGGTGTACTCTAAGTCTCAAGAGGAACACATGGAACATTTACGTTTGACTTTGGAGACGCTAAGAAAGGAAAAGTTGTACGCGAAATTCTCTAAGTGTGAATTTTGGCTAGAACGTGTGCAATTTTTGGGACGTGTGATTGATAAAGATGAGATTTCAATGGATCCATCAAAATTCGAAGCTATGATAAATTGGGAACAACCAAGGACTCCATCAGAGGTAGGGAATTTCTTGGGACTGGCAGGCTATTATAGACAGTTTGTGACACCCCCAAATTCAGACCACACTTGTCTCAAATTTAGTTGCCACGTACTAACTCTTATAAAAACTCAGTATCTCACATAGCAGAATAATAGAATAAATTACATTGATATAATATAATTATTCTTGTCTCAAGGGTTCGTAACTTAAACATCTCTTACACAACTTAACCATAATTAAACATCGTTTAGATATAGTTAGTACATAATACAACATAACTTAAATTAAACATAGCTAAATAAGTTCTTCCACAACCAAATCATATTACATTCCTATAAATCTAGAAATAACTACTCCAAAGCCTTTTCTTTACCCTTGTCCTTGCCAGAGGGTTCACCACGTTCTGCCTTCACTGAAAGCTTTTAGGGAAAGCAAGGATGAGCAACAATTTTGCCCAGCAAGTAATATAGCAAAAAGGGTATTCAATATAGTTTTCAATTTATCAAGGGTATATTGACAATGATAGTTCAGGATAGCAAGAAGTATCAATGATTATCAACAACAGTCACTATGGACAGAAATATTAGCAATATTCAAAGGTTTATCAATTCAAGATTTCAAGTAACGAATACTGAGCAGTCACTAAGGACTATGAACTTCTCCTAGAATTAACAGTAATATCACTGATAATTCTACAAAATGAGTACAACATGTGATCAGCCTAAAGTACCCTATGTCATGCATAACCTTTAGCCTTTCTCATGTGCGCATGTCGGTTCCCCGACAATATATAATTCTCCTACTAAGAGGGTTGTTCTTCTCAGTTATAAGACTCCACACCAAGTTAATTTGGTTTGGATAGCTTTCGATCAATTATCAATAGTCTAGTCGAATCAATGGCTTAGACAGCTCTTTCACAATATATAAGAATAGTTATCGTTCAAATCAAAGTTTGAAATTTCATTACGAAATATGTTTCCTTAGAAATTATACTTGTACGATCAATAATTTCAGAAGTTCAATAATGCTCAACAACGAATAAGGTTCGAGTACTTTCCTCAAGCGTAGTTTACCGAAGTAAAGATTAATACCCTCTTTCGAGTCCTAACATAATATATTACACGCATAGGAGATTCATTAGTTACATAAACTCATATATGTAAGTTCGAACGTACACTTAAACATCCAACCTAGTTGTAACTTCATACCTACCACATCACATATCCTACATCTTCATAGCACAAATCCGATTGTATGTTACCATAAGTGAAGTAATGTATTATTATCTTATAGCTTGTAAACCTTATTTTAGACTTAACATTTGAAAGTTATAATTTCTCATTAACCTTCATCTCTATCACTTAGCATGCTTTCTAACACATTATATAACATATTAGTCATATAATACAAGTCAAAGTAATCATATAAGCATGCTTTGAACTTTAGATCAAAAACAGAAACTATTCGTGACTACAGAATGGCGCAGCTGCGCCCTGTCTAGGCTTAGGGACGGTGCAGTTGCGCTGTCCCCTGGCCAGACCAGGGTTGAGCTGTGCACTTCCTATTTCTGTCCAACTCTAACACACCTATGTACTTATACTTTAACATACCTACATGTTAGAAGTTCTCGCAAAAGCATATGACCCTTCTTGAGTTTATTTTTACAAGTTTTAACTTACAACTTACATGGTATTAAAGCATAACAAGCTCACGTAGTTACCATGTTTTATAACTTGACTATATGTCTACATAGAGTGATTTAACAATCTGTTATTACACATGCTTATAGTATTCATATTGTTTGTTCACAACTATCATTCTTTAACACTTCGAATCATGCTTTAAACTCATATTTGGTTTAGTTATCTTCGTGCTCAATACATATGAATCATATCTAGAGATATTATAGACATAACATGACATCTTTAAATCCTTAGAATCTCAATACTCATATTTAATGCGAATTATTTTGAAAACATATTCAAATTTGCTTTTGAAACTATTTTAAGCTTGAACTATGCAATTTAACACATACAAGACAACTTTAAAACTCTTATCATAAGTAACTAAGTCATGAAAATCCTCTTTTCAAGATCAGAATGTATATCATGTAGTACTCATGTACATTAGCTTTGTTATGACAAACTCTTCTTTGAAAAATTCCTTTAACACAAAGCCTAATAAGGTGGTCATGAACAAAATGAACTATAAATCATATATCATGCTCATTTATGTGTGAAATCAGTCATGTGTATAGACTACTAAGCCCAAAATTACAGAACATGAATTTCAACAAAGTTTGTTTTCAAAATTTAAAGTCATTGTTAAAGATCTCCTACTAAATCATGTTGGACACTTCATAACTCATAAGAAAGCTTTATAATATATGTTATACCTCTTTTTCATGTATACATAAGTCATAATACCATATTAGCAACAACATAGCACAATAGAATCTAGAAACTGATTCTGGGGTACGGCGCAGCTACGCTGCACCCTAGTATAAATAGGGCGCAGATGTGTCATGCCTGTACCAGAAGCAGAAACAAACTCTGTTTTACAGAGCCTTATTCTACTTTGATTCTTTTCAATCTAAACATGTTCCAATCCATCATTTAAGAGTTCATACATGTAAACATACTTCATAAACACAATATGGTATGCTAATTCACTTTGATTAACAGAGAAATTCAAGCAATTTCAAGAATTTGACAAAACCCAACTAAGAACAAAAGTTAAGATTTTTATACCTCTTGGAGCTTAATAAACTTAGTTTCTTCCTTCTGAGATTGCTAGCCTCTTATTTGGACAACACACATAAAAACTCAAATTCTCAGAGTTTCAACAGACAATTATAAGTAACGTAAAAACTAAAAATGGAGCTGCTATTTATAGAAGAAATTTGGACTGGGCAATTACATTGCACTGAGGTTGAATACATGGTGTAATGGAAGAAAACATTGGTTATTTAAGAGTTGTTTAACAACCCACCACCAGCCATCTCCATAGCCAATGATTTCTTGCTTGAAAGTTATGTATTTTAGCCTTAGGTCACTGTTCGTTATATTGTGGTGTAACTGATGAATTTTATGTTACACCAACGTGCTCCAATTTGGCTCAGTCGGTTACTTTAACTCCCAAATGTAATTTTAATGTACAATTATTACCATATTAGGAAAATTTAGGGATTATTTATGTACTCACATCATATAATCCATGTACATTAAATACATGTAATAAAATAACACAATTAGGTTATTATTTTTCGGGTATCTTCATAATTATTTTTACTACTCACATAACCACATTATAACATTATTTAATATTATCTGTCCAGTTTACACACATAATTCCTTTCCCAATTTCTGGAATACACAAATATTTAGTTATTAAAATCACTTATGATTTTATTGTACTACTTGATACTTTATATCATTAGAATGTATCCTTATCATATGATTTTATTCATGTCACACCTTACATTAATGTTCCATTTCATTTCTACAGTAGAACTAATTTTTCCAGATTGCTCACTAGCGCAGCTGCGCCATTTTGTACTGCTGGGAGGGCACAACTGTGCCGGTCCCTGACAGTGCCAAAATGGTTTAGCTTCAAGCCAGTTCCAAATTTTATCACCACACAAGTTTTATATGATATGAATTAACTTCTATAGTGGTGATATTACTAGTTCAAGAGTGTATTTATCACATAATTATACACAATTAATCAACCTCTTAATAACTATTTCTCTTTGAATTCACTTAGTGAAATTCCTCATTCCACATTATGTCACACAAGGCCTTTCACAATTCTCAACGTCAATTTTACACTTCTCATTATAAATTCACTTTGTACTAATCGAATTACTCATCGTACAGCACATCAATATTTATAAATAAACATTCATTTTCTTATTATATTGAAATAATTATTTATTCCTGAAATTCTCGGTTCTTACATCCTCCTCCCTTATAAAAATTCCTTCCTCAGAATTGTACAAGGTTACACAAATAAATGGGGATAATCCCTTCGCATCTTATCTTATAATTCCCACGTGGCCTCCTCGGCGTCGTGGTTTCGCTAAAGTACTTTTACTGAAGAGATAATCTTATTCCTTAATTTTTGTTCTTTCCTATCTAATATTTGGACATGAATTTCTTCATATGCTAGATTCTTTTCTACTTGAATGGACTCGTACGAAATCACGTGTTTGTAGTCAGGCTTGTATGGACGCAACACGGAGATGTGAAACACATTATGGATGTGCTCCAACTCAGGTGGTAATGCAACTTTGTATGCCACTTTCCCCACTCGCTTCAGTATCTCGAATGGTCCTATGAACCTCGGACTCAATTTTCCTTTCTTGTCGAATCGTATTTTTCCTTTCCAGGGAGATACTTTTAAGAAAACGTGACTTCGGACTTCAAAGTTGCGGTTCTGACGATGCAAGTCTATATACTTCTTCTGGCGATCTTGTGCAGTTACTAGTCGAGTTCTTATCAATGTCACCACATCTGTGGTTTGTTGAACTAATTCTGGCCCTAGCATCTTTCGCTCTCCAATTTCATCCCAACACAACGGTGTTCTACACTTTCTTCCGTAAAGAGCTTCGTACGGTGGCATGCCTATACTTTCTTGGTAACTATTGTTATAAGCGAATTACACTAAGGGTAGGTGATCATCCCAATTTCCTTTAAAGTCCATCACACAAGTTCTAAGCATGTCCTCTAGCGTTTGTATCATTCGCTCACTTTGCCCGTCTATCTGCGGATGATAAGCAGTATTTAACCTCAATTGTGTTCCCATCCTTTCTTGCAAGCTTTTCCAAAATTTCGACGTGAAGCGCGGATCTCGGTCAGAAACAATCGATACCGGCACTCCATGTCGTGAAATAATTTCCTTTACATACAGATTTGCTAACTGATTTAAACTATATCGGATCTTGATTAGTAGAAAGTGGGCCGTCTTCGTAAGTCTATCTACGATAACCCAAATGGAGTCAAAACCTTTCTGTGTGACTGGAATTCCTACTACGAAATACATCGTAATATGCTCCCATTTCCACTCCGGTATCTCCAACGATTGAAGTAGACCACTCGGCCTTTGGTGCTCTACTTTAACCCATTGACAAGTAAGACATTTACTAACGCACTCCGCGATCTCTCGTTTTAGATTTGGCCACCAAAAATGTCACTTCAAATCCCGGTACATCTTCGTGCCCCCTGGATGAACGGAATACTTTGTGTTATGTGCCTCGTGTAAAATTTCTTCTCTCAACTCGGTTACCGCTGGTACCTACATTCTCCCTTCGAATCTTAAAATACTGTCTCTATCCATCTTGAATTTCTCTTCCTCATTTTCCATGATCCTCTTTCTGATTTTTTCACATTCTTCATCCTTTTCTTGGGATTCCTTTACTCTATCCAACAAAGTTAGACGAGCTTCTATTGCGAACAATCTCTCATCAGGCTTCTCTGGTCCCTTCACTTCTATTTCCAATTTCTCTATATCCCTTATTAACTCCTCCTGAGTTGTCAATTGAAATAACTTATCCCTTCCTTTCCTACTCAACGCGTCGGCCACAATGTTCGCCTTTCCCGGGTGATAAGGAATATCACAGTCATAATCCTTAATCAATTCTAACCACCTCCTTTAACGCATGTTCAACTCTTTTTGTGTGAAGATATATTTTAGACTCTTGTGGTCTGTATATATCTCACATTTTTCTCCGTACAA
The DNA here is from genome assembly GCA_016801055.1 of Panax notoginseng. Classification (NCBI taxonomy): domain Eukaryota; kingdom Viridiplantae; phylum Streptophyta; class Magnoliopsida; order Apiales; family Araliaceae; genus Panax; species Panax notoginseng. The sequence goes on along the minus strand of CM029020.1, from coordinate 181,592,695 downwards.
ATAGTGTCTCCAAATCTTTAACGCAAAAACTACTGCCACTAGCTCTAAGTCATGAGTAGGGTATCATTTTTCATAATCCTTCATTTGTCGTAATGCATACGCAATGACTTTGTCATGTTGTATTAGCACACAACCCAGTCCTCTGTGCGACGCATCACTATACACCACAAATCCTCACGTATCATCTGGTAATGATAATACAGGAGCCTCACTTAATCTCTTTTTTAGCTCTTGGTAACTCTCCTCACACTTGTCTGTCCACACAAATTTCACTGTCTTCCTTGTTAAGTTGGTCAACGGGGTTGCTATCTTAGAAAAACCTTGAATAAATTTTTGATAGTACCCAGCTAACCCTAAGAAACTCCTCACTTCAGTTGGCGTCTTCGGTTGTTCCCAATTACTCACTACTTCTACTTTCGCAGGGTCTACTGAAATTCCATCCTTATCCACCACATGTCCTAAGAATTGAACCTTCTTCATCCAAAATTCATATTTTGAAAATTTTGCATACAGCTTCTCCTTCCTTAGCGCCTCCAAAACCATCTTCAGATGTTCAGTGTGTTCTTCTTCCACATCAGTATATCATCGATGAAAACTACTACGAATTTATCTAAGAATGGCTTGAAAACTCGATTCATCAAATCCATAAATGTTACCGGAGCATTCGTCAACCTGAATGACATTACCAAAAATTCGAAATGTCCATAACGAGTTCGAAACGCCGACTTTGGTATATCCTCTTCCCGCACTTTCAACTGGTAATAACCCGTTCGCAAATCTATTTTCGAGAAACACTTAGCTCCCTTTAGTTGGTCGAAAAGATCATCTATCCTTGGTAACGGATATCTATTCTTAATCGTCACTCTGTTCAATTCTCGATAATCTATAAAGAGTCTCATCGATCCGTCCTTCTTCTTTACAAACAACACGGGTGCTCCCCAAGGATACACACTCGGTCGTATGTAACCCTTATCCAGCAACTCTTATAATTGTATCATCAATTCCTTCATTTCTACTGGTGCCATACGGTATGGACTGAAATAGGTCTTTTTATTAATCATTGACAGATGTTAATAAATTAATAGGCAATCCTAGTTGGCAACTCATTGGATTAAATAAGTGGAAATATGGTAGGGAGATTATTATAAAGTAATTGGGAAAATTGTGTTCCTATGTCTTTATCATCTAGTGATCAATAATTGTTAGTTAATTGATTTTTATTTTCTTTAATCAAAACAATTTCACAAATCAACTAGAGTGACTATTTAAGTGAATTTGAATTGATAAAAACTTGTTAATTAGAATAATTATTATTAATTGTTCCATGTGGGTTTGACACTCTTCTTACTTCTTTATTGCTTGATTGACCATGTGCATTTGTGTGTATTAGTCATTATATAAATTGGATAACACTTGATTAGGAGATAAAAATCAAAGTGTTCAAGGAAATCCCAATCCCAAATGATAAGGAAGAGTGTTATAGTGTTGATGCATGTGTGGGGGTGGTTCATAAAGATCCTCGACAAGATGGTGGTTTAAAAACCCTCACTGGTGAGTAAAGGACAAGTACTCATCCGATAATTATGAGGAAAGAACACATGGTAAAACACTGTTGGCTATATGCTCGGAGAACATGAAAAGTGCCCAAACCATCCCGGTTGATCCATACTAAAACAGGGAGTAGTCAGGCTGAAAGACTATAAATCAAGCGTTTGATGCGAGGCAACCTAGTCATTATTTTAGTTTTTATTCATTATATTTCAAGTTTTGTTTTCAGTTCAGTAGAGTAGTTAGTATTCATTTTTAGGATAGTAGTTAATCAATAAAAGATTTCATGAACAATCTCCAAAATGCTTGCTCTAATCCTTGTAATTGTTATCATCACAGGTAATCGAATTGTAAGCTACATTTGGAAACTTGAGGAGGAGAGCTAAGTGGAAATATGGAAGCATGGGAAGGTTATCTGAACATTGAGATTGCAACAGAAGTTAAAAGAAATTTTTTTTTCAAAAAAACTTCAAATCTGCCCCGGCAGATTAAGTTGACCTTGGGAAACCGCCCTGATAGATTGGCCTCTGTAAATGTCCGCCCCCAACAAATTCAAACACACCCCAGCGCCTAGGTCTCTGCTCGAAGCCGCCCCGGCAGACTCCCACGTTCAAACCAATCTGCCCCAGCAGTTTTAGCGACTTTCAGTTTTTTTTATAAAAAAACTCTTTCCAGCTCGATCGGGCATCACTCCTTCCCATGACAAACTCAACCCATAAGCCCTAAATCACTGCAACCTTACTATGAAACTTATCCAACACTGATTCAAGCCCACATCATCCTCCTATTTTAACTAATCAACAACATCAACGAATTGCATATCTAGCTTAGGGTTTATCAATTTAAATTGGGGGAAATTGCATACAGATTCTAAGTGGGTAAGTTTGCAAGTGGGTTTAGATCAGATCAAAGCACTGAAAAGACAATGGGGTGAGGGTCCTTCTACCCCAACAAGGCCATTTGACCAAAGGAATTGTAAGTGCAGCAGCTGACGATAAATTCGACAATTATTTAGTAGTTAAAGCTATAACGCCCGTGTGTGGGCTTCACCCAAGTGAATTTGATGGTGAGATGGAACATTAGATCAATGAGCAAGGTTGGGACACCTTCACTGATCAGCTAGAACCAGCTTTGATCGCCATTGTCAAAGAGTTCTATTCAAATGTCAAGGAGAAAGCACCATTTTTAGTGATGGTCCGGGGAAAACAGGTTTCATTCAGTGTCGTCGCGATCAATGAATATTATAACTTAAGGGCACCATTAGTGTGTGACTATTCTCGGTATTTGGAGGAAGGGCTAGATTATGAGAAAATTGTAAAGGAGATTTGCTAACCAGATAGGACTTGGTTGAAGGGAGCAAGGGGAGGTACGCTATTCAATAGCAAGGATTTGAGCAGATATGGCAAGCTCAGTACACCTTCCTCTATGCGAAGCTTCTACCCTCTCAACATGTCAGTGAATTCACAAAAAAGAAGGCTTCGCTACTCTACGCCATATGTAAAGACTTTAAAATCAATGTGGGGGAAATTATAGAGTTTTCGATTAAGCGGTGCTTGAGAGTGCCTATTCGGGGGGGCTTGCCACATCCATCACTAATATGTGGATTATGTTATCGAGCTAGTGTAAGGTGGGGAGAAGATGAAGCAGTACAACAACCCCTATTACTTTTGGACCACAGATTAATAGAGATTGATGGTACAAAGTTTGGGGAGGTGAAGACTCGCACCCATGTGGACTCGGGTTCATATTTCCATCTGCTTTTGAGGATGATGGGGACCAAGAGATTGATGGTACAACTTCTTCTTCGCAGACTAAAGCACGATTTAGCAATCAATTCCGCATTATGCAACAACACATGGATGTCAAGTTTAATCAAATAGATCGGGATAATCTGAGATTGGCATAACGTCGAGGACACATGTTTGAGTACCAAATTAGCTTCAATACAGATATGGCGAACGAGATTTTTGTAATTTATTTTAAATATTTATTGAATTAAATAAATATTTTCGTTAATTTTTTTATTGAGTTAAATAAATATTGATGGAATTGATGTGGATTAATTTAATTAAGTGTTATATTAATTAAATTAATGTGGAATAATTTTATTGTTCGAAGTTCGAATTTAATTGGGATAATTAAATTAAATGAGTTGTTAAATAATTATAATATTGTTCTAATTAATATAATAATTAATTAGAGATGTAATGATTTGTTATAATTGATAAACAAGAATTTTAATTATGTTATAATTTGATTCAGTGAGTAATATTACCTTTAATTGAATTGAATTTAAATAATATAATTTGATTAATCAAGGTGTGACAAATAAACTATATAATAAGTGAGTTAATTAAAATAAATTGAAAGGAGCCTTTTTGAAGGTTAGCCAAACAAGGCCTTGGGAACATGGGTAACTGCTAAGCCATAATGCGCATAACTGATACCCACATATATCAGTTATACGCATTATATCAGTCTTGTATTTTTACGTTATTTTATTTCCTAAGGCAAAAGCTAGAGAATACAAAGAGAGTTCTAGAGAGAGTTTGAGAGTGAAATTGAGAAATTGAGAGAAGAGATTTTGTAAGAATAAGGAGTATCAATCAAAGTCTTGTAACCATCTTCTAGCTAATCTAAACAAGGATTCAAGGTAAAATTCTTAGTTTTAAAATTTTTGTTTTTATTTTCTAAAAAGTTCTCTGTAATTGAGTTTTATGGATGATTGTTGAAAGTATGAGTTTGTATGGGTTAATGGATGTTTATAACATGTTTTATATCATTTATTTATGGTTTAGAGTGCTTAAATTCGTAGAAATATGTTTAAAAGTGAAGAAATCAAATTAAAGAGAAAAATTCATATGAATATGGCTTATATGTATGAAAATTTATGCTTAAATTGTATGTTAATAGGTAAATTGATCATAGCTTATATTAATGTGTCAATAAACGAAAAGAACGAAATTCGTATGGACTGATTTGGTGTAGTAACAAATTTGTTATATGTGATTTCATTAAACTTGACGAAACTTTGAAAAAATAGCAAGAACATGAAATTTATGAGTTCAAATTAGTTGTTTAAGTTGTTAAAATCATGCTAGAAAGGTTGGGTTATGATTATGTATGAATTATAATGTTTGGGCATGCTTAATTTGGAGTTTATGTGCTAAAAATCGAGTTGTTGGGCTGATGAACATTGTTGTCGCGAGTTGCAGGGTTCAAATCTGGGAACGTTCGCCCCGGCGAGGTTCTCAACATTAGAAATCGCACCTCGACGAGCCTGTGCCCCAGAGAAGTTTTCCTAATACAAAATCTAGCCCCGGCGAGAATTGCAGAGAGGAAACTGTTTTGTTTTGTTTTTTTTGGTTTTTAGTCTTGGCATGTTAGTTTAACTTAGTCTAATGAGCATGATAGTGTGTTATGAATATAACAAGAGTTTATAACAGATTGTTAACATATACGTGGTGATTTCAAGTTAAGAATTGTTGAATTGTGTAGAACTTAAACTTATTGTTCATGAGATTTGATATTGTTGTGTAAAGACGTATTGTTGGTCAAATAGGTACCTTAGATTTATGTTATGTGATTGATGTGAATTGTCAGAACTTAAAATAAGTTAATAAGTCAAAATGGAAGTGATATATATTTAAAACTTCAAAATATAACAATATATTTCTTCAAATCACAAATTTTAAGATCTTTAATACGTTACAAATAATGATAATTACATTATTCTTTACTTTATTAAAAGTATGACTTTCATCCATCACAACAGATACATAACAGTTTAATTAACTATTCTACAAGTTTCGACTTGGACTTCTCTTTCATGTTCACGCTTATTCATATAATGAATAACACTTCACCAGGATACCTATCAGTTTGATCTGCACGGGATGCTTTAGTTCTTTCCGTTTTCGCTGAATATATTTTTATTTGAAGCAAGCGTGAGCATTAAATTGGTCAACAAGTTCTAGCAGTTTAATAACAACAAAATCAAGAATAAAATATTCTTGACGTATAAAACTTCAATAACTGAACAATAGTTATGAAGCAGCTCGAATAACAAAAATAAATTCTGATTCCTATCATTTTAAAACATTAATATATTCTTTAACATTTCTACGACTTAACTCATTCCATACGACAATATATATGAAAAGAAACACCTTTTTGACATACATTTACAGAACATATTAACATCTTTTCATTCTGTCTAACCAAAAAAAAATCAGGATAGACTTAATCTTATCACAATTCATGAATAAATAGAACTTTTTACACTTGAACAATTCAATCATAGAACAGTTCATCTTGCAGAAATACATAAGTGTTGAAAATCTTGGCACATAGCCTCATACATAATAACATCTTATACAAATACAATATATTTGCACATAGATAAAACTTCCTTAGGTACAACATTTGAGTAAGCTTAAAGAAACTTGCATTCAATTCATAATATGAATGAAGTTAGGAAACTTGACTTAAGCGCTACATACAACTTACGTTATACTACTCTTCGAAATCCTTATATATCACATAAGGATAACGCATACCAATTAGTCATATATTTGACCTTCTCATTGGTTTAAATTAACTTTAGTTCTTATGGTTAGCGTTTTATAACCTAAGTTCACGCAATCGAACTTTAAACTTTTCTTTTAACGTTACGACATACGAAGATGTCATAATCCTTATTATCATCATTACGATGGATTTACATTACATTTTCCTTGTTTCTAGTATAACTTACTCGAATAATTAAAACTATAATGTTTGTTAAGTTAAATATCGTTCATTACGCCTTTTTGACAATCAAATGTTATATCACATGATTATTCTTTAACATCTAAGTCACACAATATTTTGTATGCCAAGAGCAAACATCCCATGCTAATACTATGTGTTCATAGCTTTTAAGCATTTTACATTATCTTCATTCATATCTTACAATGTCCTATTTATTTATCTCGGAACATTATTTAAGTTATTATCATTAACTCATCTTTTCAACGTTCACACGTCCCTTATCAACTTTATTACTTCACGTTCAAACCATACACTCGTGTGTACATTTGTCTTTACGCACACACTAACCTTCTTCGTCGGTTTAATATTTTTAACGCTTACGTTTTTCACCTTTTAAACTTCCATTCAACCTTTACTTAACTTTAATCACTTCTTAAAGTGTTATTTTAAGTGAACTTTACGTTCATTATCGTTCCGTGTACTTCCCCCAAGCTTTGAGCAGTTAAAAGCTCATCACTAGGTCATGCCCTGCACCGGCGCTGCGGCGCCTTTGTTAATCTGGCGATGCGGCACTAGTTTGTAGTATCTGGCCTTCAGGCTGTAATTATTATTATAATAATAATAATTATAGTAATAATAATTATAACAATTATTATAATTATAATAATAATATTAATAATATAAATATAATTATTATTATTATGATAATAGTAATAGTAATAAAAATAGTAATTATAATAATAATAATAATAATAATAATAATAATAAATAATAATAATAATAATAATAATAATAATAATAATAGTAATAATAATAGTAATTATAATAATAATTATAATATCTATATAATAAAACAGAACTCATTTTGAATATTTCATTTGACAAAGCACAAGGTCGATTTAGATTTCATCTCAATTCTTTCAACTTAATCTAAAGGCTCACATTTTATCTTACACTAAAAATTTCCGCCCAAATCAAAATCATCCATACAAATTTTCGCTCAAATCAAATAATAATAATAATAATAATAATAATAATAATAATAATAATAATAATAATAATAATAATAATAACAATAATAATAATTATAATTATAGTAATAATAATAATAATTACTACTATTATAATAATAATAATTATTATTATTATTATAATAGTAGTAGTAGTAGTAATAATAATAATAATAATAATAATAGTAATAATAATTATTATTATTATAACTATAATAGTAATATTAATAATAGTAATAGTAATAATTATTATTATAACTATAATATTAATAATAATAATATTAATTATAATAATAATTATGATAATAGTAATAATAATGGTAATAATAATAACAACAATAATAACAACAATAATAATAATAATAATAATAATAATAATAACAATAACAACAACAATTATTATTATTATTATTATTATTATTATTATTATTATTATTATTATTATTATTATTATTATTATTATTTATTATTATCGGGTCTCTAACTTTTAGATTTATTTTAATAATAACAATAATTAGTAAATAAATTAATTAAAAGGGTAGAATCCTCTTCATAGGGTTTTTTTTATTATAATTGTTTTAATTATCTTATTTATTTTTACCAAAAATATTTTTAAAATCTTTTTTCAATCTATTTTCTTGATAACTTAATATAAAGTGTTAAAGAAAATACATGTTGATCGAAATAGTGTTGAGACAATTATTTTGAGGTAAAAGGTGAATTAATATGCTCATTGATTGCTAGTTTTACTTTATATGTTGATATATGTAAAGATATGGAAAATGAATGTGGTGAGATATGGAAAGATTAAATTGAAACTTGGGAATTAATGCATATTAAATGTGTGTGTATGTGTGTAACCGTGTATGTATTCATGTGCATGTGTATATGCTTAAAATTGAAAAAGGGAATTTAAGGCATGTGACCGTTAATGGTTCAAAGCCTTTAACCCAAAATTGCATATGCTGGGAATGAAATGGGACATGCTTTTTGGGAGAAAGCCATTTGCTGAACATTAAAATCTTGTGTTGACCGAAATTGAGAAGCTAGAGATTGCTTAATTCATTTTAGACATGCTCCTTTATCCAAAAATAAACTTGCAAAATGAAGTGCATTAATTCATAAATGTGCTCATTAAATGAATGTAGAAGAAATTTTTTGTGGGTGACAAAGCTGGCAATATGTGTGCCATTTTGCATGAAAAATGTCATCTAGTCCATTAAATCTAAATTTACCATTGATTTCAAAAAAAATAATTCAAAATTACCTCTTTGCCCCTAACCTCAAAAATCTATAAATAGGAGATGTTTTCTTTCATATTTTTTTTGCCAATTCACTTAAAAAGAAAAGCTTACTCATTACCTACATACTCTCGCTTTCTCCCTCTAAAACTTTCTATCTCTTTTTGCCTAAGTTCTGATTATTTGAGAAGAGGAAATTGATCCAAGTAATTGAGATAAGTTATTTGATTTAGTTTATTTGAATCGTCTCTTACTTGTTTATATATATAGATATACGAATATAAATTGTTGTATACAATTATATATATCTATATTTCATTTATTTATCAAATAAAAAGTTATACTTAGACGCCAAAAGGCTACAAAGATATTCCTCTAAGGTGAGGAAATCGAACTGTACATTTCCTTATAGTACTAAGTGACTTTTTATTGATATTATTTATATAAATATTGTAAAATAGATATGCACTTGATAGTTCAAAACGACATTGAGATATTCCTCAAAAAAGAGTGAATCATTCAAACCGGATTTGAAAATCTAAGTGATCTATCGAAAATATTTATATTAATATAAATTATGAAACTATAAATTTTATCATACTTAGACGCTGAAATGCTACGGAGATATTCCTTTTAAGTGAGGGAATCGAACCGTATGATTCCTTATAGTACTAAGTGACTTTATTTATAATCATTCACATAATAGATAAAATATCATTATATATTCTGAGTTAAACAAATATATTTGCTATATCAAGTATCGTTTAACTGATTTATTTATTATACTTGATATCTGTTATTACAACTATTTGATCATAAATTCATTTGTTCATAAAATACTTGTTGAATAATATAAAAGTTATTTAAACTTTTATTTCACAAGCTTAAGTGAATATATCTGCTTAAATAGAAGAATATTTGATTCAAAATTTAAAACAACTTATCTACTTACTTAGATGCATTTTCTCTCTAAATATAAAAGTTCTTTAACTTTTATATCTAAACTTAAAGTTATATCTTTAATCCATTGAAACACATTCTTTATTATAAAGAATAAATAATTCTTTATAAATTTATATTAAATTATATATCTGCTTATACGAAGCATTTTTGAGTTAAAGCTAAAAAATTTCTATTCACTTATTCAAGAAGCACTTTTCACACAAAATATAAAAGTTATTTAAACTTTTATAACAGCGCATTAATTTACATATTTGCTTACATAGAAGCATTATTTGATCTAAGCACAAATTACTATCTGCTTACAAAGAAGCATATTTTTTCAAGAATTAAAGTCTTTGAACTTTTATAAATATATATGCTCTTTAACTGATATCTGCTTATTTGAGAAACCTTAAATATAAAAGTTATTTAAACTTTTATATATATGTACCAAATTGTATTTGCTTATTTTAGAAGCAAAATTCTGTTAAACACTTTGTGAAAAAAGGAAAATGTTAGAGTTAGTTTGTTTTATGTACATATGAGAAAAAACGAGTAATTTTTTGACCAAGACCGGAGTCTTAGGAGAGGTCAGCTGGGAGTTGGGTCTCTAGTGAACTTGTGAGGTGAGGAAGAGACTGTTGTTTCAAGACCAGATCATAATATAGAACTGAACTCAAAAGAAAGTACAACTAAGATTGAGGAGGGAGCTTGCAGCTTGCTGTCCAAGATAGGTAGTTGTGAATAATTGGAAGATTTTCTATAAAACTTTGTAAAGGATTCTTCGCCTGTTGAAGGAGTATTTATTACTAATAGTAATAGGATCTCAAGTTCTGAAGAGGAGCTTGAGACTAGACGTTGCAATATACTCGGGATGTATGTTGTGAACCAGACAAATCTATGTGCATTGTGTGATTGAATTTTTACTGTCTTGCATATTAATTTCTAACACTGCAAATTAATTATCTAAAAATTCAAAAAGGCATAAGATAATTTTTTAATTTGTAATAATCTATTCAACCCCCCTTTTAGATTATTATTGGACTTTTAATTGGTATCAAAGTGGTGCTCTTTAACTTGTTTGTTGAGTAAATACAGACATACTTAAGAGTAGATCCATCTATGGCCTACAATGATATTGGTTGCGGAGAAGGACTATCAATGACCATACCTCCATTATTTGATAGCACAAATTTTGTCACCTAGAAGAGCAGATTGAAAATCTATGCCAAATAACAAGGAATCAAAGTTTGGCTTGCAAAAAAATGAGGTATAAAAGTTCCTACAAAAATTGTAGAAGAAAAGATCGTTGAGAAAGATGTTGATGAATTCACTACTGATGATGAAAAGGCTATGAATATTGCATCCATAGCTGAACAAGTGTTGACTAGTGCTCTCATTGAAAAAAAATACAAAAGAGCTAGCAATTGCAAGAATGCAAAAGAAATATGGGAAAAGTTGATTCTAACCTATGAAGGAACCAATCATATTAAAGAAACCAGAAAAGATGCACTAATCTAGGAGTATGAAAATTTCAAGCTGGAAGAAGGTGAAAAAATCATTGATATGAAAACACATTTTTCCAAAATCATTGATGAACTGGAATATTTAGGGAAAGCATATACAACTAATGAGAAAAATAGAAGAATTCTTAAAACCCTTCATGCCCACGAAGTCGACATGTTAGTCGAAATAGCAGGATCAGATACAGACCTCAAAAATAAAAGAATTGCTTTCAAAGCTTTACTTGTAGATCAAGAAAGATATAATGAAGAAGTTGTTGAACAAACTAAGGAAATTGCAAATCTGTGTTTAATGAAAAACAATGAGTCATCACCGAGATCTAAGGTAAATTTTGAACATCAATTACCTAGTACTTTATTTGTCACGCATACCTTAGATAATATAAATGAAAAATACCATAAACTATAAGAAGCATGTAATTGTTTATATGAAGAAAATAAAATTATTAAAGAAGATTTTATTAAATTAAAAATTTCATTAGAAAAATTAATTAAAATTAACAAAACTCTGCAAATAGAAAATGCAAACTTGATTATAACTAATGAAAGTCTAAATGAATAAAAACTAGAAAATGATTTATTAAAAGAAGAATTAAAAAAATTTAGAAAAATAAATAAAGATCTTGAAATAGGAAATTCAACACTTGTTGTAATTAATGAAAATCTTAATCTTGAAAATTGATCTCTAAATATAGAATTAGAGAAACAAAATGAAGATTCTTCTTTAATAAATCAAATTAATATTTTAACTAAAGAACGTGACGATTTAAATATTATAGTTCTTAAGTTCATAAAAGGGAAATAAAACCTTGATGTCATGCTTAATCAACAAAGATATGGATTTAACAAAGAAGGATTAGGATGTATTGGAGAATTAAGTAAAAGAAAAAATAAAGGACTTTATTGTGACATCCCCAAATCCGGGTACTTCATTCCCACAAAATTTGGTGCTCACTATAAAAAATAATTACATTTAAGTACCCATAATAAAGGATAAAGACATTAAATAACTTAAACGGTAATCTTTCCCATTAAAGGGTTACATCATCTCATAAACAATCCCAGGTAATCTAACCTTCATGTATTACATCAGTTTGCGGAATACATCATAAAATAAAACAAGTCTTATAACATAATTCGTTTAAATACATTCTCATAAATCTTCAACACTTGGACATCTTGCCATTTCCTTTGCTAGTAGATGGCTCATCGACTCTTTCAACTTTAGTTGCAGTGTTAATCGGAAGAGTGAGCAAACAATTGCTCACTGATATAAAGAGTAGTAATGATAACAACATGAGAGTGAACAACGAATACTGAGCAATAATGCACTTCTTCTACGAATCAAAAATAGAAAATAAGTTCGAACTTTAATATCTGAGGGTCTTAAGACCCGAACTATGTCCCCGGTGATTAGGTATTACTACCCCAACCTTAACAGTCATTTAGACTATATAGACCCTGCTTAACGTACTTAGGGGGATCAGCCCTTTGTACCATGTATTGTGCACAAACATCTAAACGTTACACGTACAAAATTCCCTATGTAAGGGTTGTTCGTCTCAGTTTGGATTTAGAATTTCCGCACTAAAGAAAGTTTAGCTTGGAACTAACTTATCAGTGGTTCTAAAATTTTAGAACACTATTCCATAATAGACTAGTTCAATCAATAAGAGTTTGCTTACTACTTGAAGGTTTAATACAACAATATAGAATTGAACAAACATGATATACATTCAAAGTACTATATTCAACAGAGTTAGAACAATCTCCTTTGAATCGATGTATTAGAACAATATATGCTTCGAATAATATTAAGGAAAGTGAAACTTGCTTGAGGTAACGAATTAGATTACAAGAGTTTGTATAACCATACACAAGATAGAATCAATAGGCTTGCTCAACTGTAATATAGGATTTGCATAATGATAATTTAGAACTAGAAAGCTTGCTTGATAATAACAAAATAACGGAATTATGGAACTCGCATTCATTATAAAAAGAATGAAGTTAGGAAACTTGCTCAATAAAAGTTTAGGATAAGAAACTTGCCTTGTATGTAAGCTACACAAGTATAATGATGTTCGCCAATTACCCTACACATATCATTGAAATCGCAATAATAATTAGTTGTATTAATATTAGTTTTAGGGGTTTAACCCACCATTTAAGCCACAACATTATCTTAATGTCAACTCATGTTGGTTAACATCCTTAACGAATCTGAAATCTCACTATAAACTAACATAAACCTTATCATTTATCTTTAACTTTTGAAAACAACACATTTGGTTCATTACATAACTTAATCATTCATAATTTATAGTTTTAATATTGTGATTACAACATGTTGTTATATCTTATAACACATTTTAGGTTCCTCTACAATCATCAAATAAGTTAGGTTAACCATTTCCAAGCTATGCTGTTAGCAGTTCAATTCTAGTCTGACTGACCACTGGCGCGACCGCGCCATGACGCCCTTTGTATCTGGCGCACCCGCGCGGCAGAGCGCCCACGCGCCCGCGCTAGACACCATAATTAGTTTTCAAGCAACGAAATCAGACTCTGTTCTAGGCCAAAAATCCCAATTACACATAAATTCATGAAACCTAGCAACTAAAACTTTGTAATAACATCACTACACATGTTATTCACCATTCCAACTACATAAACATTATATATATTCAGTTTTGAAGAATTAAAATCACCATTTTCTCAATTTCATCATTTTTTACACTTTTAGCGAATTCGATCGCCACGAATTCGTTTCTTAATCAATTGACACGATTCAAACTACGCCGCTTTTGTTTCTTAACATACTAACATAATCAAACATCAATTTACAGATTATCATACATATTAAACATGAAATTTTGTACTTTCTAAAGCCATTCTTCATGCATAAACACTGTTTTTGAAATCTTCTACTACAAACCCAATTTCATGCATTCTAATCATCAAATATCACCTATATAAGATGATTAACATGTTATAAACCTAGCAATTTCAAGAATAAAAGTTAAGATTAGAGTGAGTTATACCTTCTTCTTTGATTGTATGATGCAAAAGATGGTGACCCTCCTTCCTTTTAGCAAAATCACAGAGATTGGCTCTCTTCCTCACCAAGCTCTCTCTTTTTCTCTATAAACTCTCTGTGTTTCTTCTTCTCACCCAACTCAGTACTAGCCTTAGGAAAAATAAGACGCGTGAAAATATAAATAGATATGACCTTACCTCCCACGCACTTATCATCCAAAAAAATTAAAAAGACGTCAGTTAAATAAACCAAAGGCCACAAGGCCTTGTTTGGCTAACACATAATTCCCATACTAGTTTATTTTTATAATATTTATATTATATAGTTACTTTTGTCACACTTATTTTAGTTACTTTAAATGACTTTAGTTTAGTTAATTTAAATAACTTATAATAGTAATTATAATAATTTTATTATAATTATATTTATGATTAATTAATCATTATATATATCTAATTTAATTAATAAATTAGACTAAAACATTACTTTATTTAATTTAGTTATTTTTTTAATATAAAACAGTTCATTTAATTTAATTATTTCATTAAATTGAATCTTCAAATAAAAATTACCATTATTCAATTTCATTACCAAATTAATGCACCACAATTCATCAATTATTTATTTTTCTCAATAAATAAATTATTAAAAATATTTATTTAATTCAGTAAATATTTAAATTGAATTACAAATTTTTCGATCGTTACATCTATCATGTTAAAAGTAAAGAAAAAGAAAATCATACATCTCTATTTACTAAATGTTCTTACTGTAAGAGAAATGATCATTCTTTTCACATGTGTAATGCATGAAATAAAAATTATAAAGGAAAAATGATTTGGGTGCCTAAAGGAACGAACATTGCACCAATTATTAATACAAGGAAAGAGTTTTATAATTATCAAAAAAATAAAAGTTAAAAATTTTATAGAAATTTTCATCAAAGTTTTTCATGATATAAAAATAGAGTAAATCATGCATCTTATAGACCTGCTACTCATAAAATGCTCGTGTTTACTAAGATTGATTATCATATACCCATTTTTATAAAGGAAAATACAAATGTTCCTTATACAAAATGGGAAACTCACCCAAAGAACCCTTTTTATTAAAGGGTACTAGTTCGTGAAATTGATAAATATTGCAGGTATGTCTTAGAGCTGACTCTAGTAAAAATATCTGACGACATCATTATTGGGTCTATTGATATTACTTTGTGAAATGATTTCTCTAAAAGCATGAGTAAGAATTTTGAAATTAGCATGAAGGGAGAATTAAACTTCTTTCTAGGATTGCAAATCAAATCAGGTGAAAAAGATTTTGACTATACAAGTCATCATAATTGTTCAAGTATAAGCGGCACATGTCAATTTTCTCATAATTATTTATGCATTTAAATATATATGTTATTAATTAATTAGAACATAGTAGTAACTTTCAATATTTAATTTTGTAAAAATTTTACTATATAAATATTTTTTAAAATATATATCTATAATTTTTTTTAAATATTTAAATCTATTCTCTTTAAATATATATATATATATATATATATATATATATATAGTAGATTTAATGTGGAACGCTCATTTAAATTTCTATACATCTAACAGTAAATAATCTCCAGTCGTGTATATTAATGTGGGTCAATCAGAAGCAACCACAAAAATTCAAATCATGCAAGCTTTCTACCATTTGATCAAAAGACAAATAGGCAACAAAGAATCTTTAAAAGATTTTTTTTCAGATTCTAATTTCTTCTTCTGCAGGTTTTGAAAAGTAATTTATACTATTCTTTCCCCCCATTTTTTTATGATGACAAAGGGGGAGAAGAAAATAGCCTTATTTTCTTTATGCTATCACATGCTAAATACATGAACTGTTATATATTGTTGCATGCTAGTTTTTCAAAAAATTTAAATTTTTTATGATTGCATAAATTGAGGGGGAGCTTTTATAGAAAATATTTTTAGTTGATTGTCATCATCAAAAAGGGGAAGATTGTTGGGTCTTTAACTTTTAGATTTATTTTGATGATAACAATAATTAGTAAATAAATTAATTAAAAGGGTAGAATCCTCTTCATAGGATTTTTTTATTATAATTTCTTAAATTATCTTATTTATTTTTACCAAAAATATTTTCAAAATCTTATTGAATCTATTTTCTTGATAATTTAATATGAAATGTTAAAGAAAATACATGTTGATCGAAATAGTGTTGAGACAATTATTTTGAGACAAAAGGTGAATTAATATGTTCATTGTTTGCTAGTAGTTTGACTTCATGTGTTGATATATGTAAAGATATGAAAAATGAATGTGGTGAGATATGGAAAGATTAAATTGAAACATGAGAATTAATGCATATTAAATGTGTGTGTGTGTAACTGTATATTCATATGCATGTGTATATACTTAAAATCGAAAAAGGGAATTTAAGGCATGTGACCATTAATGGTTCAAAGCCTTAACCAAAAATTGCAGACGCTGGGAATGAAATGGGACATGCTTTTTGGGACAAAGCCATTTGTTGAGCATTAAAAGCTTGTGTTGACCGAAATTGAGAGGCTAGAGATTGCTTAATTCATTTTAGACACATTCCTTTATCCGAAAATAAACTTGCAAAATGAAGTGCATTAATTATATCATTATTACCAATGTGCTATATATATATATATATATATATATATATATATATATATATATATATATATATATATATATATATATATGTGTTAATAAATGTGCTCATTAAATGAAGGTAGAAGAAATTTTTGGTGGGCGACAAAGCTGGCAATCCGTGTGCCATTTTGCATGAAAAATGTCATCTACTCCCTCCATCCCATAATAACTGTCGCTTTAGCTTGATACACATAAATTAAAAAAGTTATTTAATGCTATCATTTACTCCCTCTATCCCATAATAACTGTCGCTTTAGCTTGATGCACATGGATTAAGAAAGTCATTTAGTATTATCATTTATTAATTAAAATTGGTGTGAAATTTCATCACTACCCCTTTATGGAAAGTTGAAAACTATTAATACAAGGAAAAAATTTCTTGGGACAATGAGAGAAGGTAGGGGTGATATAGGAAAGTAAATAATTTATTCTCCTAGAAAGTTGTAAACGACAAATAAATTGGGAAAAAAATTTCCTTCTAAAACGACAGTTATTATGGGATGGAGGTAGTATTAATTAAAATTGGTGTGAATTTTTATCACTACCCCTTTATGGGAAGTTGAAAATTATTAATACAAGGAAAAAATTTCTTGGGACAATGAGAAAAGGTAGGGGTGATATAGGAAAGTAAATAATTTATTCTCCTAGAAAGTTATAAACGACAAATAAATTGGAAAAAAATTTTCCTTCTAAAACGATAGTTATTATGGGATGGAGGTAGTATCTTATATATGTGTATATATAACGTGTGTGTGTGTGTGTGTATATATATATATATATATATATATATATATATATATATGTTCATAAATGTGCTCATTAAATTAAGGTAGAAGAAATTTTTGGTGCGTAACAAAGCTGACAATCCGTGTGCCATTTTGTATGAAAAATGTCATCTAGTCCATCAAATCTAAATTTAAGCAATCTCAACCATTGATTTCAAAAACAATTTTCAAAATTACCTCTTTACCCCTAACCTCAAAAATCTATAAATAGGAGATGTTTTCTTTCGTTTTTTTTTGCCAATTCACTTGAAAAGAAAAGCTTATTTATTGCCTACATACTCTTTCTCTCTAAAGCTTTCTATCTCTTCTTGCCAAAGTTCTGATTATTTGAGAAGATGAAATTGATTCAAGTAATTGAGATAAGTTATGTAATTTAGTTTATTTAAATTATTTCCTACTTGTTTATATTTATAGATATACGAATATAAATTATTATAAACAATTATATATATCTATATTTCATCTATTTATCAAATAAAAAGTTATACTTAGACGCCGAAAGGCTACGAAGATATTTCTCTAAGGTGAGGAAATCGAACTATACGATTCAATATAGAACTAAGTGACTTTTTATTTATATTAGTTATATAAATATTGTAAAATAGATATACACTTGATAGTTCAAAACGACACTGAGATATTTCTCTAAAAAGAGTGAATCGTCTGAACCGGATTTGAAAATCTAAGTGATCTATCGAAAATATTTATATAAATATAAATTGTGAAACTATAAATTTTGTCATACTTAGACGCTGAATTGCTACGGAGATATTCCTCTTAAGTGAGAGAATCGAACCGTATGATTCCTTATAGTAATAAGGTACTTCATTTATAACCATTCACATAATAGATAAAATATCATTATATATTCTCTGAGTTAAACAAATATATTTGATATATCAAGTGTTGTTTAACTGATTTATTTATTATACTTGATATCTGTCATCACAAGTATTTGATCATAAATTCATTTATTCATAAAATACTTATTGCATAATATAAAAATTATTTAAACTTTTATTTCACAAACTTAAGGGAATATGTCTGCTTAAATAGAAGAATATTTGATTCAAAATTTAAAACAACTTATCTGCTTACTTAGAAGCATTTTCTCTCTAAATATGAAAGTTCTTTAACTTTTATATCTGAACTTAAAGTTATATCTTTAATCCATTGAAACACATTCTTTATTATAAAGAATAAATAATTCTTTATAAATTTGCATTAAATTATATATCTGCTTATACAAAGTATTTTTGAGTTAAAACTAAAATTTATATATTTGCTTATTTAAGAAGCACTTTTCACACAAAATATAAAAATTATTTAAACCTTTATAACAGTGCATAAATTTACATATTTGCTTACATAGAAGCATTATTTGATCTAAGCACAAATTACTATCTGCTTAAGAAGAAGCATTTTTTCTCAAGTATAAAAGTCTTTGAACTTTTATACTTTTCACACAAAATATAAAAGTTATTTAAACCTTTATAACAGTGCATAAATTTACATATTTGCTTACATAGAAGCATTATTTGATCTAAGCACAAATTACTATCTGTTTACAAAGAAGCATTTTTTCTCAAGTATAAAAGTCTTTGAACTTTTATAAATATATCTGTTCTTTAACAGATATCTGCTTATTTGAGAAGCCTTAAATATAAAAGTTATTTAAGCTTTTATATATCTATACCAAATTGTATCTGCTTAATTTAGAAGCAAAATTCTGTTAAACACTTTGTAAAATAAGGAAAATGTTAGAGTAAGTTTATTTTATGTACTTGTGAGAAAGATAAGTAATTTTTCGACCAAGACCAGAGTCTTAGAGAGGTCACCTGGGAGTTGGGAATAAGACCCCGACTTTTATGAAATAAAAGTATTCAATTTTTCTATTCAGTAAATGGTTAAATTGATAAAAGGTTAAAATTAAGGGTGATATGTGAAAAATTTGCAAAGTAAGCAAGTGGTTATAAAATATTGGTTTGGTTGGAAAATATTTTTTTTATCGGGGAATATCCGTACGACGAGACAATCATTGGTGGACCATATAACGGAATAATTATCAAATATAGAAAATGACAAAAATAACCTTTTTATAAAAATAACGGCAAGACTTTTACCGATAAAATATTAAAATATTCGATGATAAAAATACAGCAATACGCGTTGTTACACAGTAGCACACGGTATTGCACAGTATTTCTGATTATTGATGCTTACGTAAGAAGTCACTCATTTTTATTTAATTATTGTCACAATATCATCTGCATAATATTTTATATTATTAAATTAATAATTGAGATGATACAATTATTCATATTATTATTTGTATTATTGACAATGTCAGTTCTGTCGAGGAAAAGGGTTTGGTTATTTAATTGCGCGCCAGTAAGTAAAAATTCTTATTGGAAAGCCCCCTATTTTCTGGGAACGATCTGATTGTCAATATTATGAGTTATAATATTAAATGATGAATAATTGTTGAAAGATTAAAAATGTGTTGCGGCAATTATTTATTCAATTTATTAAATATAAATAGAGGGGTTTGTCATGAGGCGTTTGTTATAAACTTGACTTATTATTCCATGGGAAAATGTGCCAATTTTTCAGACCGTCGGTTGAAGTTATAATAGTAAATCAATATGGACTGTTGGTTGAAGTTATAATAGTAAATCAATATGGACCGCTGGTTGAAGTTATAATAGCAAATCAATATGGACCGTCAGTTGAAAGTTTTAATAGTAAATCAATATGGACCGTCCGTTTTAATAGTAAATCAATTTGGACCGTTCGTGAATTAGTTACTATTTATTCTATTCTCCTATAAATAGAAGCTCATTCCTTCAATATTTCTTACGAATTTACTAAAACTTCAGAGAGAAACTATAGAGAGATAATAAGAGAGAAAGAAGAAGAGTATTCTGCTACTACACTATTGTAGTATCCAACCTCCTACTAAGATAAGGGATGCTATTTTTGCAAGGGATATTATTTTTCGTATTCGTAAGGGATATTATTTTTCGTATTCGTAAGGGATATTATTTCTTTCGTATTCGTAAAGGATGTTATTTTCTTTCAATACTAATAAGGATTGTCATTCTATTCTTTATTAATCTACGAGAGTAACCTGTCTACATGGATTACCGCATGCATGGTGAATGACCCTTCGTATTCATTCTTTATTAATCTGTGGGAGTAACCTGTCTACACGGATTATCGCGTGCATGTTGAATAACCCTTTGTATTCATTCTTTATTAATCTGCGGAAGTAACCTGTCTACGCGGATTATCGTATGCATGGTGAATGACCCTTCATATTCATTCTTTATTAATCTACGGGAGTAACCTGTCTACGCAGATTACCGTATGTATGGTGAATGACCTTTCGTATTCATTCTTTATTAATCTGCGGGAGTAACCTATCTACGCGGATTACTGCATGCATGGTGAATGACCCTTCGTATTCATTCTTTATTAATCTGCGGGAGTAACCTTTCTATGCGGATTACCGCATGCATGGTGAATAACCCTTCGTATTCATTCTATATTAAATTGTGGAAATGATTTGTCTGCGGGGATTACCGCATGACGGGTGAAAATCCATTTGCAGTTTCGTATATTCTTTTATACTCGTATGAGATATCATTTCTTTTGTACTCGTCAAGGAATATCGTTTTCTTTCGTATTCTCCATTTATGGGTATTATTCATACCAGAGTACTATTCATTCGGGTACTTTGCATGACGGGGTACTATTCATTCGGGATACTTTGCATGACGAGATACTATTCAGTAAATGGTTAAATTGATAAAATGTTAAAGTTAAGGGTGATATGTGAAAAGTTTGTAAAGTAAGCAAGTGGTTATAAAATATTCTTTTGGTCGGAAAATATTCGTTTTGTCGGGAAATATCTGTACGACGACGTAATCATTGGTTGACCACATAACGGAATAATTATCAGATATAGAAAACGACAAAAATAACTTTTTTATAAAAATAACGGCAAGACTTTTACCGATAAACTATTAAAATATCCGATGATAAAAGTACAGTAATACGCGTTGTTACACAGTAGCACACGGTTTTGCATAGTATCTCTGATTATTGATGCTTACGTAAGAAGTCACTCAATTTTGTTTAATTATTGTCACACTATCATCTGCATAATATTTTATATTATTAAATTAATAATTGAGATGACACAATTATTCATATTATTATTTATATTATTGACAATGTCAGTTCTGTCGAGGAAAGGGGTTTGGTTATTTAATTACGCTCCAGTAAGGAGAAATCCTTATCGAAAAAACCCCATCTTTCCTGGGAACAACCTGGTTGTCAATATTATGAGTTATAATATTAAATGATGAATAATTGTTAAAAGATTAAAAATGTGTTGTGGTAATTATTTATTCAATTTTTTTTATATAAATAGAGTGGTTTGTCATGAGGTGTTTGTTGTAAGTTTAACTTATTATTCCATGAGGAGATGTGCTAATTTTTTAAACCATCGGTTGAAGTTATAATATTAAATCAATATGAACCATTGGTTGAAGTTATAATAGTAAATCAATATAGGCCATTGGTTGAAGTTATAATAGTAAATCAATATGGACCGTTGGTTGAAGTTATAATAGAAAATCAATATGGACCGTCAGTTGAAAGTTTTAATAGTAAATCAATATGGACCGTCCGTTTTAATAGTAAATCAATTAGGACCGTTCGTGAATTAGCTACTATTTAGTCAATTCTCCTATAAATAGAAGCTCATTCCTTCATTATTTCTTACGAATTTACTAAAACTCTAGAGAGAGAAACTATAGAGAGATAATAAGAGAGAAAGAAGAAGAGTATTCTGCTACTACACTATTGTGTTATCCAAACTCCTACTAAGGTAAGGGATGTTATTTTTGTAAGGGATATTATTTTTATATTCGTAAGGGATATTATTTTTCGTATTCGTAAGGGGTATTATTTCTTTCGTATTCGTAAATGATGTTATTTTATTTTAATAATCATAAGGATTGTCATTCTATTCTGTATTAATCTGCGGAGTAACCTGTCTATGCGGATTACCGCATGCATGTTGAATGACCCTTCGTATTCATTCTTTATTAATCTGCAGGAGTAACCTGTCTACGCATGCATGGTGATTGACCCTTCGTATTCATTCTTTATTAATCTGCGGGAGTAACTTGTCTACGCGGATTACCGCATGCATGGTGAATTACCCTTTCGTATTCATTCTTTATTAATCTGCGGGAGTAACCTATCTACACGGATTACCGCATGCATGGTGAATGACCCTTCGTATTCATTCTTTATTAATCTGCGGGAGTAACTTATCTACGCGAATTACCGCATGCATGGTAAATAACCCTTCGTATTCATTCTTTATTAAATTGTGGAAATGATCTGTCTACGTGGATTATCGCATAGCGGGTGAAAATCCATTTGCAGTTTTGTATATTCTTTTATACTCTTATGAGATATCATTTCTTTTGTACTCGTCAAGGAATATCGTTTTCTTTCGTATTCTCCATTTATGGGTACTATTCATACCATAGTATTATTCATTCGGGTACTTTGCATGACGGGGTACTGTTCATCGGGTACTGAGGTACTATTCATCCAGGGTAATTTGCGTGACGGGGTACTATTCATTCGGTACTATTCATGGGATACTATTCACGACAAAATTAGTTTCTTTCTATCCAAATTATTTTTGATACATGAATATAAATCTTGAATTTTACTCCATAATTAGTTATCATGTTAACAATTTGGATATTCTTGAACTCTGGATAAATTGAATTATAAATATTAAATATTAATCACTGATCTCACTTGATTGATTCGTTATATCATTGTTATAATACTCAGACTTAAATTTGTGTTGAAAAGTTATCTTTGGCCCGTAGTGCAAAGATGAACTGTTGATTGGTATGATTATGACCAAGAATGGTGTATTGGTATGATTATGACCAAGAACTGTGTATTGGTATAATCATGACCTTTAATGTTACAGATAAAGACTTGTGATGAATGTTTTCTTTGGCCCGTAGTGCCAAGAAGAACTGTTGATTGATAACTTTGGTCCGTAGTGCAAAGATAGACAGGTGTATGACATGATCATGACTACTGATGATACAAATAAATATCTTTAGCCCGTAATGGAAGAATACACTATTGTTTAGTGTTGCCTCTTTTTTGGTTTAACAAAATGGACTCTAACTCATGCAAGTATACACGGGCCAACAAGTAGTACAGAGTAAGAAAGTATCGATCCCACGGAGAAAGGTGAATAAATCTAAACTATTATGCAACAACCTAATCACTGTTTTTGTATGCTTAAATGAGCAACCCAAAAATAAATTGAATTCTAAATTAATTATCAACACACAAATTATAATAACTAAGGTAAGGTAATCAAATTAGAAAGAAATGAGATTCTAATATCATTTAATGTTTCATCTAAAATGCAAGCCTCATGTTTTGTTTAATTATTTATTATGGAAAGCTAGTTAAGAGCACAAAAGTGGAACATAACCATCTTTCAATGAACTATGTCCAATTTACACAAAATCCACAAGTGATAGAATTCATGTAAGCATCATATACCAAACTCACTATATGTCTATGTGAATTTATAGCAATAATGATTTTAAGTACAAGCTCTCTTAATAACTATACATGGTGAACCGGTATATGCCTATCCGGGTCACGAATCACAAAGCCTAATACAAATAAGCCTTATGAATATATGCCATCATGGTCTAATCTATACTTATATTTCATTTTCCAAATCCTTACAAGCAATTAGTGTGAACGGTGATCAAGCATTCAAGCATTTAGCACAACCATAATGGGCAATCCACTAATAAATATACAACATCACAATCAGGCATACATGTTTAGACTACACATCAAAATCCATTAGAATCCCATAATGGAATTTAGTTCATTTCTGAACCAACAACCATTATGGGATTGAAGTAAACCATTGAAATGAATAATGTAAACAAGATATTAAAGAGAATTGATAGATCAAATCTATTAATTCCTACTGTAAAGTCTGTTTCCAAGCTTGTTCAAATCCACACTTGTCTCCAAAAATGAAAACTAATCTTATTCAACAATCAGAATAAAGAGAGGAGCTTAAAGTAGTATATGGAAATTGCTTCAAACCCTCCTTAGAGTAAAACTAAACCTAAGAACAGTCATGAAAAACTGAAACCCACGTCCTGGTAACCAACCATATCTTCTCATAACAAACAAACATACTCAAATTTCAAATTACAAAAAGTCAGCAGTTTAAACTAAATATGACCGGCGCGGTTGCGCGATATTACATTGCAATTTGGGTGC
Source organism: Panax notoginseng (assembly GCA_016801055.1). Taxonomy (NCBI): domain Eukaryota; kingdom Viridiplantae; phylum Streptophyta; class Magnoliopsida; order Apiales; family Araliaceae; genus Panax; species Panax notoginseng. The sequence goes on along the minus strand of CM029020.1, from coordinate 181,567,799 downwards.
GGGCACATTGTAAGCCTGTTTGTCAAGTGCATGGCGCGAGTCCACCATGGCCATTTGATAATGGAGCGCGGCCAAGCGGTATGTGTTTTTGTCTCTGAATTTCCTCTGGCACGGGCGCACTATGACTAAGCTGTATAGAAACGCGGTCGCGCTGCTGTTGCTTCTTGTCTGCTACTTGTTTGCTTTTCATTATTTCTCTTCTTCACTTCCCCATCTCAATAACCCTCTAAGTGTTCTCCTCATTTGCTTTAATCCTGCTGCTCTTCATTCTAGCTCAAGTCCACCATGCCATGTTAATGCTATTTCCATGCCATTCCTTGCCATAGGTTGCTAAAGGAGTTCCAGCTACGCACACTACAAAATAGACACAAAAAACAAATAAAACATACTAAAAATACTCGAGTTAAGCACAATTCTAGTGAGTTGGTAACCAATAAGTAGGTATAAAACCTGTGACACCCCCAAATCTAGGTACTTCATTCCCACAAGACTTGGTGTTCACTTTCTATTCATTCATATTTATCTATCCAAACATAATAAAATTAAATCATAAATCCTCCCTTTATACAAGGTTACATCATTAAATAAAAATCTTCCCAGGTTGTCTAACCTTAAACATCATATAAGTGCGGAAATAAAATTATTTTATCACATCATTAATTTAAAAGTCAATCATCATAACATTAAATGAAATTACAAGTCTTCATCACTTATACATTTTTCCCTTTCCTTTGCTATGTGAAGGCTCATCGACCTTCTCAAATTTAGCTGTAATAATTATTTTTATGCAAGAGTGAGCAAAACAAATGCTCACTAGATATAATAATGAATCAACAAGATAATGATAACTGCCAATGAATAGACACATCAGAACTGAATAGTACTCTATCAATAATATCAAAAGACTGGAATCAAAATATGGAATATATATCTGAGGGTCGTAAGACCATGAACTATGTCCATAGTTGTAAGTAATCTTTCAACTTCAACTTTAATAGTCATAAGACTATAAGGACTCCTCGTACTTAGGGGGATCAGCCCTTCGTACAATATATTGTGCACAATCATTTCGACGCTAAGCGTAAATTATCCCCTAATAATAGGGTTGTTCATCTCAGTATTTACAGTACAAGTCCGCACCAAAGTAAGTTTGGTTTGGATACATTGCAAGGGTAATTTAGAATTCCACGGTCATCAACTAAGGATTAGTTGAATACAATATTGATAACGTCATGCTATGGAATAATTATAACTGAATCGACATTATAAATTAGGATAATGCTTTAGGAATAAACTAATAGCATAAACATTGAATAATCATAACGTGCCTTGCTTGAACAATATCAAGCCAAGGTTATTTAGAATTGAGTACTAAGCATGCATACCAAATAGTAATTTAAACGATAAAACTTGTTCAACATGAGTATATCAGAATATGTAAACTTGCATGCTACATAACAAGTTAAAGACAAGAATAACTTGTTCAATATCAGAATTAGGTTTAGAAATCATAAACAAACTAGATACAAGAACTTACTCAATCGTAAGAATAAACTTGCACAATGTAATAAATGAACTAGCTCAACGAAAGTATAGAGTTAGAAAACTTGCTCAATTATAAAAGTAGAATTAGAAATCTTGCTCAATGTAAAAAGATAAGTTTAGAAACTTTCCTCGAGCGTACGCTATAATATTAAACTTACGTTCACCTACATATAGGTTTAAAATCACCATCTATTAGATATACTAACATTCACATTCCAACATAACACACATTTCTAGTTAGACTTATTATTTTAGCACAAGTCTTAAGCTACCATAAAACTTTCAGAAATTACAAGGGTTAACCTTCACAATACCTATTTACTATTCATCATGCTCACTCAGTTCTAATATACCACGTTCATCACTTACTAATAACTCAAACTTTGAATTTATCAATTACATATCATGGTTCTGTTTTAACCTTCTTACTACATGCCTCAGATCAGTGTATGGCACAGCTGCGTCACACACAGCGCAGCTGCGCATTTTTTAGCCTTGGCACCAGTGTAGCTGCGCTGGTGCACAGACAGGTAGAAACAACATGAATAGTAGCCGTTTTTAGCCCAACTAACACGAATTTCACCCACCAAACAGTGAAATTAACATGTAAAATAAATATAAAACTATCATAAACATGTTTGTTAACATATTCCACCAATTAGAACAATTTAACAACAACTAAAACTATTTTAATTTCTCAAATTTCATATTTTCATACATAAACACCATTTTTGAGTTCCTTAGACAAAAATCAACACTGTAAACACGATTCTTGTCCAAATAGCTTCCCTCAAATTACGTTATCTTCGTTTCTTAATAGACTAACATAATCAAGCCTCAATTCACACATTAACATACAAATTGACCATAAACATTGGTACTTGCATGAGCCCTACGAAAAAAATATATACAAACATATACTGTCATATTTTCCTACTGTTATCCGAATTTAGCATACAATTTCATTGTTTAAACATAAACTCTAGTATTGCAATTACATACTAATGCGATAATACAGTCATATAGCAACAACTCGAAAAGTATGGAATTCACAGAGTTTGAAATTCATGCCGTAAAACTCAAATATATATATATATATATATATATATATATATATATATATATATATATATATATATATAATCAAGGTTTAGATAAAATACCTTCACTTAGCTTGTAATTCTTGCTAAAATCGCTGGAAATTGCTTACATTCTCTCTCAATTCTCTCAACTCTCTCTGAAATTCTCAGTGTTCTTAGCAAATGGCCAAAATGCGTAAAACAAAATAAATCTGATAACCTTAATACGCCAAATTTAATAAAATATCAGTTACAAAAATAAACGTATATATTATAAATATACTATATTTATTATTTTAATTTATTTTATTTATATTATTATAATTCAAAATTTAAAAATCCAAAAGCCATAAGGCTTTGTTTGGCAAAATTCTTTAAAATTAAAGACTTAATATATTTAAGCTTTGTTTGAGTTAAATCAATTTAAAACTACTTTAATTATTTTAATACACCATTTAGTTTATAATTTATAATCACATAGTATTTATTTAGATTTTCATATCCAATATTAATTAATAAATTAATCAACCATATAATATTTTAAATAATTATATCATTTAAACAAATAGCATAAAATTATAATTTCATTATAATTTTATTTAATAATTTAATATACCATGTAAATTATTAAATCAACACGACAATATAACATCTCATGTTATATTACAACTCTCTAAATTATAAATTAATTTAATGTAATTCATAAATATTTACTAATAATAACCACATCAATAAAATATTTATTTCATTAATTTCAACGATAAATACATCAAATAAATATTTATATGATTCAATAAATATTTATTATTACAATTTGAAATTTCGGATTGTTACATCCTTCCCTCCTTACAAGGATTCTGTCCCCAGAATCATAACTCAAACAATCAAATCGTCATATTCTTCCCTTCTTACAAAGATTTTGTCCCCAGAATCGAAGACATAGATTAAACAAACAACTCAGGGTAATATTTCATCATTTCAGCTTCGAGTTTTCCACGTTGCCTCTTCGACATTGTGGTTTCTCCATATCACCTTCACGAAAGGTATCACTTTATTACTGAGCACTTGTTCTTTCCTATCGACTATTTGAATAAGAATCTCTTCATAAGACAAATCTTTACTAAACTGCAACGGTTCATACTCAATCACATGTTTGTAATCGGGTTTATATGGTCGCAAAACCGACACTTGAAAAATGTTGTGCATATGTTCTAATTCTGGAGGTAAAGCTACCTCGTAAGACACTTCTCCCACTCTTCGTAGTATCTCGAACGGGCCAATAAATCTTGGGTTGAGCTTTCCTTTCTTGCCAAAATGAATTTTTCCCTTCCAAGGATAAACTTTTAGGAAAATAAAATTTCTTGTTTTAAATTCGCGATTCTGCCTGTGTTGATCAGCAAATTTCTTCTGTCGATCTTGAGAAGCTACCAATCTTGCTCTGATGAGTTTTATAACTTCAGCGGTCTGCTGTACCAGTTCGGGACCTAACAATTGGTGTTCACCGACTTCATCCCTGCACAGTGGAGTTCTGCACTTTCTGCCGTATAATGCTTCATAAGGCGGCATGCCTATGCTTGTGTGGTAACTATTATTATAGGTGAATTCGACCAACGATAAATGATCGTCCCAGTTTCCTTTGAAATCCATGATGTACGCTCTTAGCATATCTTCTAATGTTTGGATTGTTCGTTCGCTTTGCCCATCGGTTTGCGGGTGATACGTTGTACTCATCCTCAGTTGCGTTCCCATGCATTCTTGTAGTTTCTTCCAAAAATTTGATGTGAATCTCGGATCTCTATCTGATACTATTGACATTGAAACTCCATGCCTCGATATGATCTCTTTGACGTACAGCCTTGTCAGCTGATCAAGAGTAAATCTAATCTTTATTGGCAAAAAGTGTGCATATTTTGTTAGTCTGTCCACTATCACCCATATCGCATCGTATCCTTTCTGAGTCGTTGGAAGACCCACCACAAAATCCATTGTGATGTGTTTCCACTTCCATTCCGGTATTTCCAACGGTTGAAGTAATCCGCTTGGTCGTTGTTGCTCGGCCTTGACTCTTTGACATGTCAAGCACTTTACAACGCATTCTGCAACGTCTCTTTTCATATTTGGCCACCAAAAATGTTGCTTCAAATCTTGATACATTTTCGTACTTCCCGGATGAATCGAACATCTTGAGCTATGAGCTTCTGTTATGATTTCGTCTTTAATCTTCGGTACTGCTGGAACCCAAATTCTTCCCTCGAACCTCAGTAACCCTTCGGTATCGATCTTGTATTTTGCTTCACTACCCTCACCCACTTTCTCTTTGATCGTTTCACATTCTGCATCTTGTAGTTGAGCATTCTTTACTTTGTCCACCAAAATTGAACTAGCTTCCATCTGGTATAATTTTTCGTCGGTTTCTTTTGGAAATTTGATTTCCAACTCTAGCCTTGCCATCGCTGAAATAAGCTCTTCCTGGTTGGTTAACAACATCAACTTTTCCCGACCTTTTCTACTTAAAGCATCTGCAACCACATTCGCTTTGCCTGGATGATAAAAGATTTCACAATCATAATCTTTTATCAATTCCATCCATCTTCTTTGACGCATGTTTAGATCCTTCTATATGAAAATATACTTCAGACTCTTATGGTCTGTGTAGATATCACACTTTTCTCCGTAGAGATAATGTCTCAATATCTTCAGAGCAAACACAACCGCCGCCAACTCTAAATCATGAGTCGGATACCCTTTCTCGTAGTCTTTCAACTGCCTTAATGCATATGCAATGACCTTGCCGTTTTGCATAAGGACACAACCCAACCCTTTGTGTGAGGCATCACTATACACCACAAAGTTTCCCGTATTATCTGGTAATGATAACACAGGTGCCACACTTAACTTCTTCTTCAAATTTTGAAAACTCTCTTCACACTTCTTCGTCCAAACAAATTTTACAGCTTTCCTTGTCAAATTTGTTAGCGGAGTGGCTATCTTGGAAAATTTTTGAATAAATCTTCTATAATAACCGGCCAGTCCAAAGAAACTCCTCACCTCCGACGGTGTTCTTGGTTGTTCCCAATTGATTACAACTTCCACTTTTGATGGATCAACTGAAATCCCATCTTTGTCAATCACGTGCCCAAGAAATTATACACGATCTAGCCAAAATTCGCACTTAGAGAATTTAGTGTACAACTTTTCCTTTCTTAGTGTCTCCAACGTCAAACGTAAATGTTCCACATGTTCTTCTTGAGTTTTGGAATACACCGAAATATCATCAATGAATACCACCACAAATTTATCTAGAAATGGTTTAAACACCCTGTTCATCAAATCCATGAACGCTACAGGGGCGTTTGTTAAACCAAAAGACATCACCAAAAATTCGTAATGTCCATACCGAGTTCAGAATGCCGTCTTCGGTACATCCTCCTTTCTTACTTTCAGTTGGTAATACCCACTTCTCAAATCTATTTTTGAGAAATATCTAGCACCTTTCAGTTGATCAAACAAGTCATCTATTCTTGGCAACGGATATTTGTTTTTAATAGTGACTTTGTTCAATTTCCTATAATTAATGCAAAGATGTATTGACCCATCCTTCTTCTTCACGAATAACACCGGCACTCCCCACGGTGATACACTAGGCTGAATATATTTCTTGTCTATAAGCTTTTATAGTTGTACCATTAGTTCCTTCATCTCCACCGGAGCCATTCTGTACAGGGCCTTCGATATTGGAGCAGCTCCTGGCGCTAAGTCAATCATGAACTCGATTTCTTGATCAGGCGGAAGTCCTGGTAAATCTTTCGGAAACACATCTACGAATTCCCTGACCACTGTTATCTCTTCCAGTTTCACTCCTTTCTTCTGAGTATCGACTATGTAAGCTAAATAACCCACATAGCCTTGACTCAACAACTTCTTGGCCTGCATAATCGTCAGACATCTCATTTGTCTAGGCGATTTGCTACCATAGAAAACTACCTTTGATGGAGTCATAAGGTTTACACATTTCTTTTGGTAATCAATTATTGCTCTATAATTGAACAACCAATCCATTCTCAAAATAACATCAAACTCTCCAAGTCTAATCGGGATTAAATCTACCATCATGATATTCCCCTTAATATTCACCCTACAATTCTTGTATACGAATCTAATCGAAATTACCTCCCTATACGTAATTTCTATGTTTAAAGGGAAATTCAACTCTTTACTAGGTATTTCTAACCTCTTAGCAAATTCATCAGATATAAACGAGCAAGTAGCACCCGAATCAAATAATACATATGCATTTATATTATTGATTAGGATAATACCTGACACGACATCCTTTGATTGCACAGCATCTTGCACAGTCATGTTGAAGGTTCTGACTGTGGGCTTATTTGTTGACGTTGGTCCAGTAATAGTCAGCGCACCTCCACTAGCATTTTCCTTGCTTCCATTTGCCTCACCAGATCTCTTCTTAGGGCATTCACGAGAAAAGTGATCCTTGGACCCGCACGTGAAGCAAACGTTCTTCTTAGGTTGAGTGCAATTTGGGGCAATGTGACCCTCCTGGCCACAGTTGAAGCATACTCGTTTCCCCATCAAGCACACACCCTTGTGAAACTTCTCGCATCTAGCACATGCTTCGAACTTCTTCTTATGTTGATTACCTTGCTGATTCCTAACTCCCACATTTGCATTCCACTTTCTCTTCAAATTACCATTTCCACCGTTACCACTGTCATTCTTAGCTTCGCCCTCATTCTTCTTCTTTCTCTGCTCTTGATTGTGCTTTGTTACAGCCTCGCCTCCACTCTTAGTGAGAATTGCCTTCTCCATTACCGCTGCCAATGTCTTCAGCTGGAATAGGGAGACCCTACTATACAACCAGGGCTTCAGTCCCTGCTCAAATCTCTTCGCCTTGCGTTCGTCTGTGCTGACTTGATATGGTGCAAACCTCGCCAACTCGTTGAATTTTGCGGCATACTCAGACACCGTCATTGTTCCTTGCTTCAGTTCTAAAAACTGAACCTCTAGTTGACTCTTCGAACTCTCTGGGAATAGGTCTTGAAGAATATCTCCTTAAACCTATCTCAGGTCATAATCCCTTGACCTCCTCGAGTTTTATTGGCCTGCCACCAATAACTAGCCTCTGCTTTCAACATGAATATTGCAAAAGCAGTCTTCTGATCCTCTCCTATTCTCACAACATCGAATACCATCTCTATTTCTATGATCCATGACTGTGCCTCCACGGGATTCATAGACCCATAGAATTCAGGTGGTCCAACCGCCTTAAAATCATTAAACGTTGTACCTTAATTCCGAGGTTGATTCTGCAACGCTCCTGTTAGTAACGTCACTAGTTGTTGAACAGGGTTAGCATTAACATTGTCGTCATTGGTGGTTCCCTCAGCGATTCTTTGTCAAGGTTGACGTCTTGGAGGCATTTTCTGTTGAAAATACACTCATTAGATTATTACTCAACTCTTTTAAGAAATTTCTACTTAACTTGTCCCAAAAAAAAGAATAATCACATATCACATAACACTCTGAAATAAAATAAGATAATAACTTTTATTCATTTATAATCTTTTTGAAAACACCATAACAATAGCATCTCAGCTATTTACATCACTTTTCTGAACTACAAAAGTTTCAGGACAACATCATTATCATATCCCATAGGTCACATCACACTTGGGATTTACATATTATTTAACATTTTATTAGTCTCATCGCAGGCACATTCCCTACGATGTCCTACTAAGATACTCCGTAGCCTTTTGACGTTCTTCTTCCATAATTCAGAATATTGTTCGACGATCTAACACGTATGATGGCAGAGTCTCGAACTGAATAGGATAACCCATGACCCGATCTTGAGCTCGATTGATCACGGTGTTGAATACGTTATTCATCTCCTCCATCTTTATCCTCTTTGCTTGTGCGTCTCTTACTGCTATCTTGGCTCGCTGAAAAGCTTCTTCGTACGCATCCTCGGCTCTTGCCTTCTTAGTAGACTCTTCTCTCAGCTTGTTCTTCAGTTCTGCGATCTCCTCTGTCATTCGTTCATTCCCTTCTTCGGTGTGAACCAGCTTCTCTTCGACATTATTCGGACGTTCCTCTTGATCTAGGATCTCATCGTTCTTCTGTGCCATTGAGGTCTGTTGTTCAGTTACTATCTCTTGTAACTCCTCGACAGTATCCTGAAGTTCCACATTGCGGTCGTAGACTTCATCGCACATACGAGCAACTATTGAGTTCAGTGGAACCTCTTCCTCCTTGTAAGACCCCAATTTTTATAAATAAAGATGAATTTTCTATAAATATCATTTTTAAATATTATGGAGTTAATTTGATATAATATTATAGTTGTGGGTAATATTTATAAATTTTGCAAAATACGCAAGTTGTTATATAATATTCGATTGGTCGGGGAATATTCGTTTTAACAGGAAATATTTGTATAACGACACAATCATTGGTGGACCCCACAACGGAATTATTGTCGAATTGAGAAAACAACAAAAATATTTTATTAAAAATAACGGCGGAAGTTTTACCATTGATACTGTTGAACTACTCGGTAGTAAAAGTACAGTAATACGTGTGGTTGCATAGTAGCACACGGTATTGATTATTAATGCTTATGTGAGAAGTCACTCAGTTTGATTCAATTATTGTCAGTTAATAATATGAATTATTTAGCGATAATAAAATTTTGTTTTATTCGTATTATTAACGTAATAAAACAGAAACATCTTTTTATATAAAACAGAATACTTTATTAAAGTTATTCTATAAATAGAATATATTATATTTTATTTAAAAGATTTTTCTTTAAATATGAACCGTTAGATTAAAGTAATCAATCTGGACCGTTCATGGATTAGTTATTATGCATTCCATTTTTCTATAAATAGCAGCTCATTCCTTTATTATTTCTTACGAATTCACTGAACTCTAGAGAGAGAAACTATAGAGAGAGAAGAAAATTATTCTGCTACTTAACTACTTCCTTATTTCAGTTCTTCTTTAAAACGGTAAGGGGTGTTATTCTTTCTTATTCATGAAGAGAACTGTTGTTATTTTATTTCTTATTATTCTGTTGGAATAACCTGTATACGGTCTACCCTATACTTGGTGACATTCTTCTATTATTCTGTTGGAACATCCTGTCTGTGTGTTTTACACCGGACCTGGTTCCGTCTTTATTATTATTCTGTTGGAACATCATGTCTGTGTGTTTTACACCAGACCTGGTTTCGTCTTTATTATTATTCTATTGGAACATCCTGTCTGTGTGTTTTACACTGGACCTGGTTCCGTCTTTATTATTATTCTGTTGGAATATCCTGTCTGTGCGTTTTATGCCGGACCTGGTTACATTATTTATTATTCTGTTGGAATAACCTGTCTGTGCGGTCTATCGCATGCATGGTGATTTCTTTTGTTATTCCATTCTTTATTATACCTAGTTGGTTAAGTTTTGACTTCTATACTCCATGAAATTTGTAGAATATCCTTGATAATTGCGTTTCATCCAGTATCTTTTCATGAAAATATTCTTCTAAACATTCTAGAATTTTACTCCACAAAGCAGTATCATGTTGACAATTTGGACGTTGTTAATTCTTGGATAAATTAATTCTTGAACTTGTTTTATTGAATTCTTATATCATTGTCATCATTCTCATGTTTATAAAATATTGAAAGTCATCTGTGGCATGTAGTGCATAGATAGACTTGGTATGATTATGACCAGGGATTATTTGGTATAATCATGACCGTAATGTTACAAATGATGTGGTAAAAGTCCTCATTGGCCCGTAGTGCATTGATGGACAGTTGTTGGCATGATCATGACCATTAATGAATACACGAATATCCTTGGCCGTAGTGCAGGGGTGATTCGATGATGTGGATTATTTTATTAAGCTGAGTCCCAGCGATAATAGTGTTGAAAAACCTTTTAAATCATAGAAGATAGTAGATTTTATTTTTTACTTGACTCTTTTAATGAATTGCTTGTTCCGCTGCAGTTAAACTTGATGTTCGTTATATTTTATCAGTTTAACACTGTTGAAGGCTAATGATAATTTATTCTGCATTATCTTAGTCATAATATTTCTTACTGGGCTAGTTGAGCTCACCCTTTCTTTAACTGTTCTCTTCAGGAAATGAGAATATAGCTGGGACGAGTCGGGGAATGGAGTGATGGATCAGATGATAGTATTAGTAGTCCTCACTATTCTGTTAAATAGTGTGAAAATAATTGTAATGAGGAATCCTTTTGAGTTTGTATAGTCTCTAGTAGACAATAATTGTATTCAAACTCACAGTTATGTTTTGTCGTATTATACACGACAGTTGTATTAGTAAGTTGTATTTGTATTCTGTACCCTGTATCTGACGACCCAAGATGGGTGATGTATACCTAATTTTGGTGGCATCACACTCCTCATCCTCGTCATCCTCATTCTCCTGTGGCAGCTCAACGGGATCCTCCACATCCATTTCTACCTCGTCTTCAACTACTATGACCAACGGGATTGCTTCCTGTGGCAGTAGTTGTTCCCACACCACTTGAATATCTCGATACTCCTCCTCTCTAGGCATCTGAGGTCCTTCCTCCCTAGCCTGACTGGATTCTCCGACATTAGTCATCTTGACAACAATATTTTAAGTTTTAATTACTAATCATTACTATTCGACACTCACGAACACATAAGTTGAAATCACATAAGCACATAAGTGTTTTATTACTTCTTCCTTAAAACTCGATAAGAGTTTATCATCACTATCTTTTCGCAGGTTACTTCCTAAGACTTTTCCCCCACCTAAGGTTCATAACCTAAAGCTTTGATACCAACTTGTGACACCCCCAAATCTAGGTACTTCATTCCTACAAGACTTGGTGTTCACTTTCCATTCATTCATATTTATCTACCCAAACATAATAAAATTAAATCATAAATCCTCCCTTTTATACAGGGTTACATCATTAAATAAAAATCTTCCCAGGTTGTCTAACCTTAAACATCATATAAGTGCGAAAATAAAATTATTACATCACATCATTAATTTAAAAGTCTATCATCATAACATTAAATAAAATCACAAGTCTTTATCACTTGTACATTTTTCCCTTTTCTTTGCTATGTGAAGGCTCATCAACCTTCTCAACTTTAGCTGCAATAATTATTTTTATGCAAGAGTGAGCAAAACAAATGCTCACTAGATATAACAATGAATCAACAAGATAATGATAACTGCCAATGAATAGGCTCATCAAAACTGAATAATACTCTATCAATAATAACAAATGACTGGAATCAAAATATGGAATACATATCTGAGGGTCATAAGACCATGAACTATGTCCACAGTTGTAAGTAATCTTTTAACTTCAACTTTAACAGTCATAAGACTATAAGGACTCCTCGTACTTAGGGGGATCAGCCCTTCGTACAATGTATTGTGCACAATCATTTCAACGCTAAGCGTAAATTATCTCCTAATAATAAGGTTGTTCATCTCAGTATTTAGAGTACAAGTCCACAACCAAAGTAAGTTTGGTTTGGATACATTGCAAGGGTAACTTAGAATTCCACGGTCATCAACTAAGGATTAGTTGAATACAATATTGATAACATCATGCAATGGAATAATCATAACTGAATCGACATTAGAAATTAGGATAATGCTTTAGGAATAAACTAATAGCATAAACATTGAATAATCATAACGTGCCTTGCTTGAAAAATATTAAGCCAAGGTTATTTAGAATTGAGTATTAAGCATGCATACCAAATAGTAATTTAAACGATAAAACTTGTTCAACATGTGTGACGCCCCCAAAATAGGTATACATCACCTATTCAGAGTTGTCAACTACATGGTATAAAATACAAATAAAACTTAATTATACAACTGTCGTGTAAAATACGACAAAACATAAGCTGTGAGTTTAAATACAACACTTTCTTCTAAACATGATTCAAACTCAAAATAAGTTCTCAATACATTTATTCTCACACTATTTCATAGAATAGTGAGGACTACTAATGCTATCATCTGAACCATCACTCCGTTCCCCGATTAGTTCCCGCTACGTTCTCATTTCCTGAAGAGAACAATGAAAGCAAAAGGGTGAGCTCAACTAGCTCAGTAAGAAATATTATGACTAAGATAATGCATAATAAATTATCGTTAGTCTTCAACAGTGTTAAACTGATAAAATATAACAAACATCAAGTTTAACTGCAACGGAACAAGCAATCCATTAAAAGAGTCAAGTAGAGAATAAAATCTACTATCTTTTATGATTTAAAAGGTTTTTCATCACTTTTATCGCTGAGACTCAGCTTAATAAATAATCCACATCATCCCTGCACTACGGCCAATGATATTCATTAGTATCACAACCACAAATTATCCATGCATTACAACCAAGGATATTCGTGTATTCATCAATGGTCATGATCATGCCAACAACTATCCATCAATGCACTACGGGCCAATAAGGACTTTGACCATATCATTTGTAACATTACAGTCATGATTACACCGAATAATCCCTGGTTATAATCATACCAAGTCCATCTATGCACTACATGCCATAGATGACTTTCAACAAAATATAAACATGAGGATGCTGACAATGATATAAGAATTCAATAAAACAAGTTCAAGAATTAATTAATCCAAGAACCAATAACGTCCAAATTGTCAACATGATACTGCTTTGTACAGTAAAATTCAAGAATGCTCAAAAAAATATTTTCATGAAAATATACTGGATGAAGCACAAATATCAAGGATATTCCACTAATTTCATGGAGTATAAAAGCCAAAACTTTAATCAACTGAGTATAATAAAGAATTGAATAACAAAAGAAATCACCAGGCATGCGATGGACCGCACAGACAGGTTATTCCAACAGAATAATAAATAACAGAACCAGGTCATGCGTAAACGCACTGACAGGATATTTCGACAGAATAATAAATAATGGAACCAGGTCCGGCGTAAACGCACAGACAAGATATTCCGACAGAATAATAGATAATGGAACCAGGTCCGGCGTAAACGCACAGACATGATATTCTGACAGAATAATAAATAATGGAACCAAGTCCGGCGTAAACGCACAGACAGGATATTCCGACAGAATAATAGATAATGGAACCAGGTCCGGCGTAAACGCACAGACATGATATTCCGACAGAATAATAAATAATGAAACCAGGTCCGGCGTAAACGCACATACAGGATGTTCCAATAGAATAATAGATAATGGAACTACAGAAGAATTTCACCAAGTATAGGGTAGCCCGCGTATACAGGTTATTCCAACAGAATAATAAATAATGGAATAACAAAAGTTCTCTTCATGAATACAAAAAAAATAATACCCCTTACCTTAAGAAGAAGAATACTGGATATATGACTAGTGCAGTAGCAGAATACTTTTCTTCTTTCTCTCTATAACTTCTCTCTCTAGAGTTTCAGTGAATTCGTAAGAAAATAATAAAGGAATGAGCTTCTATTTATAGAAAAATGGACTGCATAGTAACTAACTCATGAACGGTCCAGATTAATTTACTTTAATCTGACGGTCCATATTTAAAGCAAAATCTTTTAAATAAAATATAATATATTCTATTTATAATCTAATAAAACGAATAACTTTACAAAAAATTTTACTATGCAAACACTATGCAGGCACTATGCAAACACTATGCATAATAAAATATAATATATTCTAATTATTACCTAATAAAACAGATAACTTTATAAAAATATTCTGTTTTATATAATTAGATTTTATTATTAGCCTAATAAAACGAATAACTTTATAAAAGTATTCTGTTTTATATAAAAAGTTTTTCTGTTTTATTACATTAATAATACCAATAAAACAAAACTGAGTGACTTATCACTTAGGCATCAATAATCAATACCGTATGCTACTATGCAACCATGCGTATTACTGTACTTTTACTACCGAGTAGTTCAACAGTATTAACGGTAAAACTTCTGCCGTTATTTTCATAAAGTATTTTTGTCGTTTTCTCAATCCGACAATAATTCCGTTGTGGGATCCACCAATAATTGTGTCGTCGTACGGATATTTCCTGTTAAAACGAATATTCCCCGACCAATCGAATATTATATAGCAACTTATGTACTTTGCAAAATTTATAAATATTACCCACAACTATAACATTATATCAATTTCACTCCATAATATTCAAAAATGATATTTATAGAAAATTCATCTTTATTTATAAAAGTTGGGGTCTTACAACCTCCCCTTCTTATAAAATTTCGCCCTCGAAATTAGGGTACATACCTGGTATATCAAAGAGGTAAGGATACCTTGACTTCATTTCAGATTCTAACTCCCAGGTCATTTTCTCAACATCGTGGTTTCTTCACAAAACTTTGACTTGCGGTATAACCTTGGAGCGTAGAATATGTTCCTTCTTATCCAAGATTTGAATAGGAATCTCTTCATACGTTAAATCTTTCGCTATTTCGTCTGGTTCTAACTCAATAATGTGGTTTGGGTCTTCCACATATTTACATAACATAGATATGAGAAAAACATTACGAACACGAGACATACTTGGCGGTAAAGCGAGTCTATAGGCCACAGTTCCTACTCAATCGAGGATAAAAAATGGGCCAATGAATCGAGGATTGAGCTTTCCTCTCTTTTCAAATCTCGTAACTCCTTTCCACGAAGCAACTCGTAACAACACATGATCTCCTATATCAAATTTTACGTCCTTTCGATGAAGATCAGCATAACTCTTTTGTCGATCTTGTGAGGTTTTTATACGTTGTCGGATCGTTTGAATCTTTTTCGTAGTCATACGTACCAACTCCGGTCCCAACAATATTGCTTCACCCACCTCATCTCGGCATACTGGAGAACGATACTTTCTTCCATACAACGCCTCGAATGGAGCCATGCCAATACTTGCTTGATAACTATTGTTGTAGAAAAACTCCACCAATGGTAAGAACTTATCCCAACTTCCCTTGAAGTCAAGGACACAGAGTCTTAATAATTCTTTAAGATTTTGAATAGTCATCTCTGATTGTCCGTCCGTCTGGGGATGATATGCCGAACTAAATCGTAAATCCGTGCCCATAGCTTTTTGCAAACTAACCCAAAATCGTGAAGTGAATCTTGTGTCTCGATCAGAAACTATGGATACTGGCATACCATGCAGTCTTACAATCTCGTTTATGTACATATGAGCAAGATGTTCAAGTGTATAAGTTTCTCGTATTGGTAAGAAATGAGCAGACTTGGTCAATCTATCAACAATGACCCACATTGCATCAATGCCTTGAGAAACCTTGGGAAGACCAGTAACGAAATCCATGGTAATATGCTCCCACTTCCATTCTGGAATTTCAAGTGGTTGCAATGGACCTTTTTGTACTTGATGCTCCGCTTTGACTCGTTGACAAGTTAGACACCTTGAGATAAACATCGTTATCTCTCTCTTCATATTGATCCACCAAAATGTATGACGAAGATCATGATACATTTTGGTACTCCCAGGGTGGATTGCAAACGGTGTGTTATGCGCCTCCATCATGATTTTATACTTTAAATTAGGGTCGTTAGGAACACTAAGTCTGGAGTTGACTTGAAGTATTCCTTCTTCATCGATTCTTACTTCCGGCATAGCACCTTCTTGCACTTTCTTCCTCATACGCATCAGCTCCAGGTCTGTAGCTTGAGCAGCCTTTATTTTATCAATTAAAGTCAGTTCGACTCGTATATTTGCCATCATCACATGGGTCCCTGGAGTCTTTAACACTATCTCCATCCTTTGCAAGTCACACAAAATGGGCCTTTGCGTTGACAATATCGCACTCGTACTTGCATATGATCTTCTACTCAATGCATCAGCTACCACGTTCGCTTTTCCAAGATGGTATTGGATGGTATGATCATAATCTTTCAACAGTTCCAGCCAACGTCGTTGTCGCATGTTGAGTTTATTTTTAGTGAAGAAATATTTGAGGCTTTTATGATCCGTAAAGATCTCCACTTTCTCTCCATATAAGTAATGCCTCCAAATTGTAAGTGCGAAAACAACAGCTGCCAACTCTAGATCATGAGTAGGATAATTCCTCTCATATTCTTTGAGTTGTCTTGAGGCATAGGCTATGACTTTCCCATGTTACATGAGAACACATCCCAAACCTTTTCCCGAAGCATCACTGTAGATGACAAATCCCTCCAAGCCAGATGGTATTTTCAGAACAGGTGCTGAAATGAGTCTCTTCTTGAGTTCTTGAAAACTCTTCTCACATTCTTCGCTCCAATAGAACTTTGTATCTTTTTGAGTCAGCTGAGTTAATGTAGTAGGGATTCGAGAAAATCCTTCCACGAATCTCCGATAATAACCAGCTAAACCGAGAAAGCTACGTACTTCGGTCACTGATTTAGGTTGCTCCCAGCTTTGAATTGCTTCAATCTTTGCCGGGTCAACATATATTCCATGACTTGATACTACGTGCCCAAGGAATGCTACTTCCTCAAGCCAGAACTCGTATTTCTTCAACTTGACATAAAGCTTATATTCACGAAGCTTTTAGAGTGTCAGCCTCAAGTGTTGCTCATGATCTTCACGGCTTTTGTAATAAATAAGGATGTCATCAATAAAGACAACCACAAAGTGATCCAAATATTTCTTGAATACTCGGTTCATCAAATCCATGAAGGCAGCAAGAGCATTTGTCAATCCAAAAGACATGACTAAGAATTTATAATGCTCGTACCGAGTTCTGAAGGCAGTCTTTGGAATATCCTCAGTTCTAATCTTCAGCTGATGATATCCATAACGAAGATCGATTTTTGAAAAGAATTGTGCTCCTTGCAACTGGTCAAACAGGTCATCAATACGTCGCAATGGGTACCTATTTTTGATGGTGACATGATTCAACTCCCGATAATCAATACAAAGTCGCATACTCCCATCTTTCTTCTTCACGAATAGAACAGGAGCACCCCAAGGAGAAGTACTAGGATGAATAAAGCCAATGTCTAACAATTCCTGCAGTTGGGTCTTTAATTCCTGAAGTTCAATAGGAGCCATTCGATATGGGGCTTTAGAAATGGGTTTTGCACCTGATTCAAGGTCGATACAAAATTTAATTTCACGCTCTAGGGGTAGGCCAAGAAGTTCTTCAGGGAATACTTCAGGAAATTCATTAACAATAGAAATATCATTCAAAACTGAAGTATTTTTGTTTAGATCCGTGACATGAGCTAAGAAAGCTTGACATCCATTTTTTAATAAACGAATAGCTTTATGACTTGAGATGACAGTGATTGATTTTAATGGTTTGGTTGTTTGAATTCGCATAATTGGTTGATTAGGAATATGAAAGCTAACAACCTTACGAAAACAATCAATTTTTGCATGATGAGTAGTTAACCAATCAATCCCTAGAATTACATCAAATGCAAGTATTTTCAATGAAATAATATCGACATGTAATGTGAGAGTATCGATTTGAACCAAACAAGACTTATAAACAGTGGATGTAATGAAGGTTTCTCCCAACGGAGTTTCCACAGATAAGTCAAAGTCTAATTTCTTCAGAGTCAAATTTAATCGTTGAGCGCAAATAGGAGAAATAACAGAATGGGTAGAACCGGTATCAAATAAGGTATAAACTTCGCTAGAGTTTATGATAAGCTTACCCGTGATGACCTCGTTCGGGTTCCTTGCTTTCTGGGAGGTCACAACAAACGCTCTCCCTTGCACTATCGGTTTTGACTTTTCTGGGACGTCTTTTGGTGCCTCCATCCTAGCTGAACTTATCTTTGGTGATCGACAAAATTGGGCTAGGTGACCTTCTCTTCCATAATTATAACATGCTTTGGATGACATTGCTCAGTTTGGACTGATGTGTCCCTCCCCTCCGCATTTGAAGCATATGATCGGTGGTCGTTCTCCTTCCTTAACCATGGGTGCTGGAGCTGACGTCTTTCCATCATTATTGAATCTCCTCTTCTTGAAATGTCCATTCTTATTGTTTTGGCCAGGATTACCACCGAAGTGGTTACCATTTCTGGCATGCTGATTCTCTCAATGCTTGTTGTCACCGCTTCGATGATTATTTTCACTGGTATTATCATTTTGCCGATTGCTCTCTTTAGGTTGCGTTGACTCGTTATCGCGCACCACTAACTGAGCCCTATTTACAACATCTGAATACAAACACAATTTATGAGAAATAAGATGTTGACGTATCTCCAGCTTCAAACCTCTTAAAAACATCCGCGTCATTCTTTCTTCATTATCCACCAAGTGGGACGCAAACCGGGACAGCTCGGCAAACTTAGCTTCGTACCGCGACACGGTCATATTATTCTGCTCCAACTTGATGAACTCTATCTCCTTCATGTGACGAATACTTTCGGGAACGTACTTGTCATTGAACAGTTCTTGGAACTTCTCCCAAGACATCTTCAGTGCAGCAGATTGAGTACGCTTTACCGATTCCCACCAGTAATCTGCCTCTTCTCGCAACATAAAGGTGGCAAAGGAAACCTTTTGCTCCTCGACGCATCCCAAGACATCAAATATCTTAGTGATCTGCTTTATCCACGTTTCCGCCTTAAGTGGTTTTGGTTCTCCAATAAACTCCGGTGGTCCCAGCTCCTTGAACTGTTTAGCGGTGACCGTCCGTGAGTTTTCAGTGTTTTCACCTATATTTTGGACAGGAACCGCTCTCGCCTGCTGTTGCATGAATTGTATAAAGCCTCTGAACATTCCATTATTCATCATTTGGTCAGTGTTGTTGTTTGCATGAGGATTATCGCCTTCCTGATGCACATTATCCTGATTATTGATATGTGGTGAATCAACGGTCGCCTGTGCTCCATTGCTATTCTCAACATTCTCGGATGTCATTTTCAAATACTGCCACAAAACAAGGGTTAATTAACATATCACATATTATCTCTATACTCTGACCGACCAATTAAATAACAAGTAAACTTAGGTAGGTCATACTAGCGAAGGAATTCCCCTTCTATCCCTTCCTAGTTCTTATCTCACATCTCAGCTAGGGATCATATCCCTAAGCTCTGATACCAACTGTGACGCCCCCAAAATAGGTATACATCACCTATTCTGAGTCGTCAACTACATGGTATAAAATACAAATAAAACTTAATTATACAACTGTCGTGTAAAATGCGACAAAACATAAGCTGTAAGTTTAAATACAACACTTTCTTCTAAACAGGATTCAAACTCAAAATAAGTCCTCAATACATTTATTCTCACACTATTTCATAGAGTAGTGAGGACTACTAATGCTATCATCTGAACCGTCACTCCGTTCCCCGACTAGTCCCTGCTACGTTCTCATTTCCCGAAGAGAACAATGAAAGCAAAAGGGTGAGCTCAACTAGTCCAGTAAGAAATATTATGACTAAGATAATGCAGAATAAATTACCGTTAGTCTTCAACAATGTTAAACTGAGAAAATATAACAAACATCAAGTTTAACTGCAGCGGAATAAGCAATCCATTAAAAGAGTCAAGTAGAGAATAAAATCTACTATCTTTTATGATTTAAAAGGTTTTTCATCACTTTTATCGCTGAGACTCAGCTTAATAAATAATCCACATCATCCCTACACTACGGCCAAGGATATTCATTAGTATCACAACCATAAATTATCCATGCATTACAGCCAAGGATATTCGTGTATTTATCAATGATCATGATCATGCCAACAACTGTCCATCAATGCACTACGGGCCAATGAGGACTTTTTCCACATCATTTGTAACATTACGGTCATGATTACACCGAATAATCCCTGGTTATAATCATTCCAAGTCCATCTATGCACTACATGCCATAGATGACTTTCAACAAAATATAAACATGAGGTGATGACAATGATATAAGAATTCAATAAAACAAATTCAAGAATTAATTAATCCAAGAACCAATAACGTCCAAATTGTCAACATGATACTGCTTTGTGCAGTAAAATTCAAGAATGATCAGAAGAATATTTCCATGAAAATATACTGGATGAAGCGCAAATATCAAGGATATTCCACTAATTTCATGGAGTATAAAAGCCAAAACTTTAACCAACTGAGTATAATAAAGAATTGAATAACAAAAGATATCACCAGGCATGCGATGGACCGCACAGATAGGTTATTCCAATAGAATAATAAATAACGGAACCAGGTCATGCGTAAACGCACTGACAGGATATTCCGACAGAATAATAAATAATAGAACCAGGTCCGGCGTAAACGCACAGACAGGATATTCCGACAGAATAATAGATAATGGAACCAGGTCCAGCGTAAACGCACAGACATGATATTCCGACAGAATAATAAATAATGAAACCAGGTCCGGCGTAAACGCACAGACAGGATGTTCCAATAGAATAATAGATAATGGAACCACAGAAGAATTTCACCAAGTATAGGGTAGCCCGCGTATATAGGTTATTCCAACAGAATAATAAATAATGGAATAACAAAAGTTCTCTTCATGAATACAAAAAAAATAATACCCCTTACCTTAAGAAGAAGAATACTGGATATATGGCTAGTGCAGTAGCAGAATACTTTTCTTCTTTCTCTCTATAACTTCTCTCTCTAAAGTTTCAGTGAATTCGTAAGAAAATAATAAAGGAATGAGCTTCTATTTATAGAAAAATGGACTGCATAGTAACTAACTCATGAACGGTCCAGATTGATTTACTTTAATCTGACGGTCCATATTTAAAGCAAAATCTTTTAAATAAAATATAATATATTCTATTTATAATCTAATAAAACGAATAACTTTATAAAAGATTTTACTATGCAAATACTATGCAGGCACTATGCATAATAAAATATAATATATTCTAATTATTGTCTAATAAAATAGATAACTTTATAAAAATAAAAGTATTCTGTTTTATATAAAAAGATTTTACTATTAGCCTAATAAAACGAATAACTTTATAAAAGTATTCTGTTTTATATAAAAAGCTTTTCTGTTTTATTACATTAATAATGCCAATAAAACAAAATTAAGTGACTTATCATGTAGGCATCAATAATCAATACCGTATGCTACTAAGTAACCATGCGTATTATTGTACTTTTACTACCGAGTAGTTCAACAGTATTAATGGTAAAACTTCCGCTGTTATTTTCATAAAGTATTTTTGTCGTTTTCTCAATCCGACAGTAATTCCGTTGTGGGGTTCACCAATGATTGTGTCGTCGTACGAATATTCCCTGTTAAAACGAATATTCTCCGACCAATCGAATATTATATAGCAACTTGCGTACTTTACAAAATTTATAAATATTACCCACAACTATAACATTATATCAATTTCACTCCATAATATTCAAAAATGATATTTATAGAAAATTCATCTTTATTTATAAAAGTTGGAGTCTTACAATATGAGTATATCAGAATATGTAAACTTGCATACTACATAACAAGTTAAAGACAAGAATAACTTATTCAATATCAGAATAAGGTTTAGAAATCATAAACAAACTAGATACAAGAACTTGCTCAATCGTAAGAATAAACTTGTACAATGTAATAAATGAACTAGCTCAACGAAAGTATAGAGTTAGAAAACTTGCTTAATTATAAAAGTAGAATTAGAAAGTTTGCTCAATGTAAAAAGATAAGTTTAGAAACTTACCTCGAGCGTATGCTATAATATTAAACTCACGTTCACCTACATATAGGTTTAAAATCACCATCTATTAGATATACTAACATTCACATTCCAACATAACACACATTTCTAGTTAGACTTATTATTTTAGCACAAGTCTTAAGCTACCATACAACTTTCAGAGATTACAAGGGTTAACCTTCACAATACCTATTTACTATTCATCATGCTCACTAAGTTCTAATATACCACGTTCATCACTTACTAATCACTCAAACTTTGAATTTATTAATTACATATCATGGTTCTGTTTTAACCTTCTTACTACATGTATGACACTTAATCATAATCTTAGGCCAAGTGGTAAGGCTTCCCCACAATCTACAGCAGCAGCAGAAGGCTCTGCCTCAGATCAGTGTATGGGGCAGCTGCGCCACACACAGCGTACCTGCGCCTGCCCAGCTGCGCAATTTTTAGCCTTGGCGCCTACGCAGCTGCGCAGGCGCATAGACAAAGGCAGAAACGGTGTGAACAGTAGCCGTTTTTAGCCCAACTAACTCGAATTTCACCCACCCAACAGTAAAATTAACACGTAAAATAAATATAAAACTATCATAAACATGTTTATTAACATATTCCACCAATTAGAACAATTTAACAACAACTAAAACTATTTTAATTTCTCAAATTTCATATTTTCATACATAAACACCATTTTTGAGTTCCTTAGACAAAAATCAACACTGTAAACATGATTCTTGTCCAAATAGCTTCATTCAAATTACGTTATCTTCGTTTCTTAATATGCTAGCATAATCAAGCCTCAATTCACACATTAACATACAAATTGACCATCAACATTGGTACTTACATGAACCATATGAAAAAAATACATACAAACATACACTGTCGTATTTTGCTACTGTTATCCGAGTTTAGCATACAATTTTCTTGTTTAAACATAAACTCTAGTATTGCAATTACATACTAATGCGATAATACAT
The DNA here is from genome assembly GCA_016801055.1 of Panax notoginseng. Classification (NCBI taxonomy): domain Eukaryota; kingdom Viridiplantae; phylum Streptophyta; class Magnoliopsida; order Apiales; family Araliaceae; genus Panax; species Panax notoginseng. Next base: position 181,544,453 of record CM029020.1, on the reverse strand, counting down.
TCATATAGCAACAATTCGAAAAGTATGGAATTCACAGAGTTTGAAATTCATGCCGTAAAACTCAAATATATATATATATATATATATATATATATATATATATATATATATATATATATATCAAGGTTTAGATAAAATGCCTTCACTTAGCTTGTAATCCTTGCTAAAATCGCTAGAAATTGCTTACGTTCTCTCTCAATTCTCTCTGAAATTCATAGTGTTCTTAGCAAATGTTAAACCCCAACTGATATGCCTTATGCGTAAAACAAAATAAAACTGATAACCTTAATACGCCAAATTTAATAAAATGTCAGTTACAAAAATAAACGTATATATTATAAATATACTATATTTATTATTTTAATTTATTTTATTTATATTATTATAATTCAAAATTTGAAAATTCAAAAGTCATAAGGCTTTGTTTGGCAAAAGTTTTTAAAATTAAAGACTTAATATATTTAAGCCTTGTTTGAGTTAAATCAATTAAAAACGACTTTAATTATTTTAATACACCATTTAGTTTATAATTTATAATCACATAGTATTTATTTAGATTTCCATATCCAACATTAATTAATAAATTAATCAACCATACAATATTTTAAATAAATATACCATTTAAACAAATAGCACAAAATTATAATTTCATTATAATTTCATTTAATAATTTAATATACCATTTAAATTATTAAATCAACACGACAATATAACATCTCATGTTATATTACAACTCTCTAAATTATAAATTAATTTAATGTAATTCATAAATATTTACTAATAATAACCATATCAATAAAATATTTATTTCATTAATTTCAATAATAAATACATCAAATAAATATTTATATAATTCAATAAATATTTATTATTACAATTTGAAATTCCGGATTGTTACAAAACCTACTTATCAAATACCCCCAAACTTGAACTATTGCTTGCCCTCAAGCAATACACAAAAAAATAAAATAAATAATGCAACTACATGCTATGCAAACTACACTATGATGCAAGTGAGTCCCAAGATTTCCAGCCAACGTAGAATTCCAATCAATTATGCCTCAGATAATTATCCAGATTCAAGATTAAAGTATCAAAGTAAACTACAGACATAACATCATACAATCAAATAGTCCAAACTCACTATAAAGATGTTGTATGTGTGTGTGTGTGTGTGTCATAAATAAACTTGACCAAGGCAAAGACTACAAAAGTTATACTGCTTAAGACAGAAAACTGAAGTCTAAATCAAGAATTATGCATACTAATTAAACAACAACTATTCCAACACATCAATACAAATTAAGGTTCAATAATGGGATTATTCTACTTAATTTTTACTCACGAGGGCAATTTTTGCACTTTTTCGCAGTGTTTATTTATTACTTTTTCTTTTTCCCATGACTGTGCAATGCCTCAGTCCATTAGGCTAACAGTGCTACCCCTTAGCGAGCTTTCAACCAACGACTCCCAGACCATAAAAGACCTAGGGCGCTAGGTGTAAAGATAATTCCCTCAGGCGTACTTGCTCAAGTAACAAAGGCCCCGAAACAAGACTAGTCACGGTAATTTTTCATAATTTTTTTTTCTTTTTTTTATATAGCAAGCAAACCCATGTGTTCCCAAAAGTTTGAAAATCAGTGTTTTCCTAGTCTATGTTCACTTTCTACACAACTCTATCTTTAAAAATAACATTTTCTACTCAGCAAGTAAATAAGGTTATTCTTTTACCAACAAGCATACATGAACACTTAAGTGCTAACTGATAGCATCTAAACAACAAATATGGACCAAATCATGTATAACATTATAACTAAGCTCATGTTATCCACTAAATTCAAGAATCCATCAAATTTCAAATTCATCATTGGCCAAACTAGAATTCCACAAAACTAGATACTTGGGATATGCAACTAAAAAGTAAACTAAAACAGATAATAATCACTAAAATGCAAAAAAATTCTGCACAATTAAACTAAACAACTAACTTGCAAAAATTAAACTAAACATGCATAATATAATGCCAAATTAAACTACATGCAATTAGCCACATGCTATACGCTACTAAACACCCAATACCCCCAAACTTATAATATTCATTGTCCCCAATGAATGAAGGTAAAGGGTTATAAGGAACTCCCCTAATTATCAGTTGTACCACCCTCCTCGGGTGGTGAGTCTGGCGGTGGAAAAGGCACTACTGTCCCGAATTGAGGCCACTCAAGCATGGTTCCTTGCTGCGCAAAAGCCTCGGCTAAGGACCACGTTAATCCATTTACAAACGCTTAAAAATTATCATACATAGCATCCACTTTCTTCTCCAACCTTCGAAGACGACGATCGTCATTTGCAGTAGTGGCCTGAGTTAAAGTGCCTGCTTCAGTTGCCTGCGTGGGTTGTGGAGATGGCACCGACGATGCGGTTAGAAGAATGAAGCCTTTGCCTCTTAGGTGTGGTGTACCTCCTGCCCAATCCTTAAACTTGGTAATCTTGGCATGAGTGATGTCTTGGCTGGGAAATTACATCTGTTCCTCACCCCAAGTGACTCCTGCTCGTACACATAAGTGAGCGACAACCAAGGCATGTGGTATGCTCCCTGTGGTGCTCCCCTTCATGTAGCGTTACATGTTTTGGTGTATGAGATGGCCAACATCTTTATATTTTCCTATGATAATTCCCCATAAAATGATAGCACGTTCGACTGTGATTTCATGTTAGTATGTTGAAGGCATTAACTTAGCACAAATAAACAAATTCCAGGCTTTGGCGTAATGATTAAGGGTTGAGTTCGAAAAAGTTGTAGGCTGATTTATGCCCTACTTGTAGTTCCATTATGTACCCGGTATGTAAAAGTCAGTGATAACCCTGTCCAAATCAGTCTCGAACAGTGCAGTCTCGACCCAATTTGCACGTCCCATTGGTGGGTCAGGTAGATTGAACACGCCTCTTATCACTTGTGGGCGATAATCCACTTGAACACCTCTGACATAGGACATCCCACTCATGGACTCCATCGCATTTGCATAAAATTCACATACAATGCCCATATGTGCAGGCATTGGGATAGTTATAACTCCAATCCAGCATCGTTCTCTGTTCATTTCCTTAAGTTGCCCATCTTGAGCACTAGGTTTGAAGCCACGCTCCTTCATAAAGGTTTTGGCCACTATTCTGTAGTACTCCATCTGAGCATCAAGGCTGACGAACTTGGTAAGGTCAACAATGTCCTCACTTTGGCTGCTTGATGAAGATGATTCTGGAGTGCGGGAACGTGCTTTCTTTGGCCTCGTAGTAATTGATAAAGAGAAATTCTAAGAGAAGAGGAGATACTGAGTGATGAAAATACACACTGTATTTTAAACCAACCCCCAAACTTGTTGTACTGACAAACTCAAACAAGCCCTAACTTTATCTCTATAACTGAATGGATGTGTAGAAGAATTTGAACGTGAGAAGGAGAACAAAATGCGTAAAATTTGTAGTGGGGTGAGGAGTTAGGATTTGAGAGGGAACCGTCTGGAGGATGTGGAGAGATAGGAGTCAGTTCATGATAAAGAGATGGAGAGGCGCACGTTGGGTAATGGCAACTAAAATAAGAAGTGGAGTGGGGCACGATTTTAAAGTGTTTAAAATTTTTCTGAAACTGACCGTAAGCGCGGGCGTCGGTTTTTATACCTGCTGATGGCGCGGGTGCGCAGTCTGGCCCGGGCGCACTGAGATTAAAAGTGTAAAGGGTGCGGGCGCGCTGTTGACCAGACTGTAAAGAAGTACGGCACAGGCGCGCCATTTTTGAACTACTGAAATGCGCGGTCGCGCAGCCTTATACCCTGAGAAGATTGAGCTGCACTTGAAGTAGAAATAAGTGGCTACTAACCTTCTGCAAATCACCTGCATACATCATTTATAATTATGAGATATACCAATTCCCTAAGATCAAAATATGAACTACGTAACATGCATGAATGAATATATCCAAAAGAGTGCTCTATATGCTACTCCTAACCAAAATGATATGCAAAATCAGCTCCAACAAAACTTATATAAAAAATTTTATGCTGTCAAAAATTAAACATGAAAATGGAAATAAACATAATTCACAAAGAATTAAACAAAAGGAGAGAAAAGAAATAATGGGGTGCCTCCCATCGAGCGCTAATTTTTAGTTAGTTAGCTTGACTATCTCTGCTCTAATTATGTATTAGAAAGAATCGAGGTGACCTTCTGCTTATCAACCTCACCACCATAATAATGCTTAAGCCGCTGTCCATTGACCTTAAAAGGCTTGTCGGGAACTTATCAAATATCTCGATCGCACCATGTGGATAAACCGTCTTCACAGTAAATGGCCCTAACCACCTTGACTTGAGCTTTCCGGGAAAAAGTTTAAGTCTTGAACTAAACAATAGAACTCTTTGCCCTGGTTCAAGCACTTTTTCCATAATCTTGGGGTCATGCAGCCTTCAAATCAAAATTCAGCTTCCTTATCGCCCAATATGACTTGTGTTTGATCTCCATAGGAAGGTGACAAGCCTTTCCATAAACAAGCTGAAATGGTGACATTCCCAATGGTGTCTTATAAGTGGTCCTGTAAGCCCATACTACGTTGTCTAGCTTCAATGACCAATCCTTCCTTGTGGGATTCACTATCTTTTCAAGAATTCTCTTCACTTCACAATTTGACACCTCTTCTTGACCATTAGTCTGAGGATGGTAAGCTATAGCAATACGATGACTTACCCCATACTTAGCTAATAGAGCTGTGAACTGACGATTACAAAAATGGCTGCCCTCATCACTAATAATGGCCCTCGGAGTCCCAAACCTTGTAAAAATACTCCTTTGTAAAAATCTTAGGGCCACCTTAGCATCATTCATTGGAAGAGATGCCACTTCCACCCACTTAGAAACATAGTCAACCGCCAATAAGATATAAAGGTTCCAACATGATGAAATAAAAGGCCCCATGAAGTCTATTCTCTACACATCAAAAATTTCTACCTCAATGATTGTGTTCAAAGGAATTTCATTTCTCTTCGATATATTCCCGACTCTTTGACATCTGTCACATTTCTGGACAAAACTGTAAGCATATTTAAATATTGTCGGCCAGTAGAATCCTAATTGCAACACTCTAGCCGCTGTCCTTTCTCCACCGTAGTGACCTCCATATAATGACGTATGGCAATCCTGCAAAATACCCTCTGTCTCGCTGTATGGAATACATCTCCTTATCATCTGATCGGTACATTGTTTGAACAAGTATGGTTCATCCCATATAAACCACTTCACATCATGCAAAAACTTCTTCTTTTGATGCCCCGTCAAGTCAGAAGGGATTATCTTGCTCACTAAGTAGTTTGCATAGTCTACGAACCATGGCACTTCCCCTTTCACCACAAATAATTGCTCATCTGGGAAGGACTCATTAATAACAACCTTGTCATTTACATCCTTTCCCAGATTTTCCAATCTAGATAAGTGGTCCTCCACTTGATTCTCAGTCCCCTTTCTGTCCTTGATTTCTAAATCAAATTCTTGCAAAAGAAGTATCCACTTGATTCAACGAGGTTTGGCATCTTTCTTTGCCACCAAATACCGGATTTCTGCATGGTCTGTGTACACTATCACCCTAGTCCCAATTAAATACGCACGAAACTTATCGAAAGTATACATAACTGCTAAAAGTTCCTTCTCCATGATTTTATAATTCAACTGAGCATCAGTGAGGGTCTTGCTTGTATAGTATATCACATGAAAGATCTTGTCCCTTCGTTGGCCCAAAACAGCTCCCACAGCAAAGTCACTTACATCACACATCAATTCAAATGGAAAGTCCCAATCTGGTGTTGTAGTTAACTTTCTCTTTAAATGCTCAAATGCAGACATGCATTCTTCATCAAACTTAAACTGCACATCCTTCTCCAATAAACTGCAAAATGGCTTTATGATCTTGGAGAAGTCTTTAATAAACCTCATGTAGAAGCCTGCATACCCTAAAAAACTACGAACACCTTTAACAGAAGTAGGTGGAGGCAAATTCTCAATGGTGTCTAACTTGGCTCTGTCCACCTCTAATCCTTTCTTTAAAAGTTTATGTCCCAATATGATACCCTCTTGTACCATAAAATGGCACTTTTCCCAATTCAAAACCAAATTTATTTCAACACATCTCCTTAACACAATCACCAAATTTTCTAAACACAAATCAAACGAATCTCCAAAAACTGAGAAGTCATTCATGAAGATTTCCACATTATGCTCCACCATATCCGAAAAAATTGCCATCATACATCTCTAAAATGTGGCCGGGGCATTGCACAACCTAAAAGACATCCTTCTGAACGCGAATGTTCCATATGGACATGTGAAAGTTGTCTTTTCCTGGTTTTCTGGAGCTATCACAATCTGATTATACCCTGAATATCCATCTAGAAGGCAATAGTACTTGTGACCTGCTAGCCTGTCCAACATATGATCAATAAAACGGGAAAGTTGTGACGCCCCAAAAATAGGTATACATCACCCATCTTGGGTCACCAAATATATGGTACAGAATTCAAATACAAACTTAATTATACAACTGTCGTGTAAAATACGACAAAACATAGCTGAGAGTTTAAACAAGAATATTCTCTTCTAGACAATATCCACACTCAATGGAGTCCTCATTACAATTATTATCACACTATTTTATAAAAATAGTGAGGACTACTATAGCCACCATCTCGGACCATCACTTCATTCTCTGGCTAGTCCCAGCTATATATTCTCATTTCCTGAAGAGAACAGTGAAAGAAAAGGGTGAGCTCAACAAGCCCAGTAAGAAATATTATGACTAAGATAATGCAGAATAAATTATCATTAGCCTTCAACAGTATAACAACTGATTAAATACAATAGACAACAAGTTTTAGATCAACAATTGTAGCGGAACAAGCAATCCATTAGAAGAGTCAAGTAGAGCATGATATCTATTATCTTCTATGATTTAAAAAGTTTATCATTAATTTTATCGCTGAGACTCAGCTTAATAAATAATCCACATCATTGAATCATCCTTGCACTACGGCTAAGGATATTCATTAGTATCACGACCACGAATTATACATGCACTACGGGCCAAGGATATTCGTGTTTTCACCAATGGTCATGATTATACCGAATAATCCCTGGTCATAATCATACCAACAACTGTCCATCAATGCACTACGGGCCAATAAGGACTTTAACCACATCATTTGTAACATTACGGGTCATGATTATACCAAATGATCCCTAGTCATAATCATACCAATCAACAGTTCATCTTTGCACCCTTGGCCGAATATGACTTTCATCATAATATAAGCATAAGGATGATAACAATGATATAAACATTAATCAAACGAAATCAATGATAAATATTAAAGACTTTAAATTTATCCAGAGTTTAAAAATATCTAAATTGTCAACATGATACTGCTTTGTGGAGTAAAATTCAAGAATAATATTCATGAATCAAAAATAATTTTGGACAGAAAAGAAATCAATTTTTGTCGTGAATAGTACCCCAGGTAAATAGTAATCGAGTGAATAGTATCCCATAAATAGTACTTCGGTAATAGTACCCCGTGAATAGTATCCCAGTATGAAAAGTGCCCTGAATACCTGAGTGAATAATATTTGAGTGAATAGTAACTCGTAAATAGTATCTCGGTATAAAAAGTACTCCGAATACCCGAGTGAATAATACTAGAGTGAATAGTACCGAGGTGAATCTCAGTGAATTTATGAGAATGAAAGAAGAATTAAGCTTCTATTTATAGGAGAATTGACTAAATAGTAACTGATTCACGAACGGTCCAGATTGATTTACTATTAGAACGGACGGTCCATATTGATTATTATTAAAACCACAATCGACGGTCCAGATTGATTTACTTTTAAAATCACCACCGACGGTCCAGATTGATTCACTTTTAAAATCACCACCGATGGTGCAGATTGATTTACTTTTAAAACCACCACTGACGGTCCAGATTGATTTACTTTTAAAATCACTACCGACAGTCCATATTGATTTACTATTAAAACCATCATCAATGGTCCAGATTGATTTACTATTACAACCACCATCAATGGTCCAGATTGATTAACTATTACAACCATCATCAATGGTCCAAATTGATTAACTATTAAAACCACCATCGACGGTCCATAAAATTAGTAAATCTTCCCATGGAATACTAAGTAAAACTTACAACAAAAGCCTCATATAAAATTCCTATATTTATATCAAAATTTGAATAAATATTTACCACAAATCATTTATCTTTAATAAACACATTTTTAATCTATTAACAATTATTTATCATTAATATTATAACTCATAATATTTAACAACCAGATCATTCCCAGGAAAGAGGGGCTTTCCGATAAAGATTTCTCCCTATTGGTGCGCAATTAGGTGACCAAACCCCTTTCCTCGACAGAACTTTCTAGACATCGTCAATATTGCAAATAATAATATGAATAACTTTGTCGTCTCAATTATTGATTTAATAATATAAAATATCATACAAATTATACTGGAACAATAATTAAATCAAATAACGTGAGATACTATGCAGCAATTACTGTAGCAATAATTGAGAAAATTGAGTGGCTTCTTACGTAAGCATCAATAATACATACCGTGTGCTACTATGCAACCACGCATATTACTGTACTTTTATCACCGGATATTTAAATAGTTTAACGGTAAAACTTTTGCCATTATTTATAAAAAGACATTTATGTCATTTTTAACTCCGAAAGTTATTCCGTTATGGGGTCTACCAATGATGGTGTCGTCGTACGAATATTCCATGACGAAAAGAATATTCCCCGACTAAACGAATATTCTCCGACACAACGAATATTTTATATTAACTTGCTTACTTTGCAAAATTTTTAAATATCACCCTTAACTTTAACATTTTATCAATTTAACCATTTACTAAATAGAATAATAATTATAAGAAAATTGAATACATTCATTTCATAAAATTCGGAGTCTTATAAAAGTGGTCTTTCCTTGTAACTTTATTAAGTCTGCGATAGTCCATGCATACTCTTCACCCCGTCACTGTCCTGGTCGGTATCAGTTCATTGTTCTCGTTGGAGACTACGATCATTCCCCCTTTCTTTGGCACACACTGCACCGGGCTCTCCCAATAGTTGTCTGAGATTGGATATATTATTCTTGCGTCTAACCACTTCAAAACTTCCTTCATAATTGGATTTAGTCTTTGTTATTGCTCCACTGAAGGTTTACTATCATCTTCCAGCAAGATCTTGTGCATACAAAATGATGGGCTGATCCCTTTGATACCTACTATGGTCCATCAAATTGCCAATTTAAACTATCTTAAAACTCTTAGCAACTTTTCTTCCTGGACAGATGTTAGTGCAAAAGAAATAATAATAGGTAATTTTAAACATTCATTTAAAAATGCATACCTTAAGTGGTCTGGAAGAGGTTTCAATTCAAGTTCTAGGAGTCTTGAATCTTCTAAAGTGTGGTGCTGTGTTAAGAATTTGAACAAACTCTGCAATATCATCATCTTCCGTCTCTGAATTCCCCAAAATAGCACTCTTCAAAGGCTCATTTTCAACCAAATTCTCCACTTCATCATTCAACATCTTGTCCACGATATCAATCCTAAAACATTCTTCTTCGTCGGTCGAAAACTTCATAGCCTTCAACACGTTGAAGGTGACTTCTTGATCATGAACCCTCATTGTTAACTCACCTTTCTAAACATCTATCAAAGTTCATCATGTGGCTAGGAATGGTCTCCCAAGGATGATAGGTATACTTCTGTCTTCTTCATAATCCAAGATGATGAAATCAGCTGGGGAAATAAATTTGTCCACTTTAACCAGCACATCTTCAACAATATCTCGTGGATAAGTAATGGACCTGTCAGCAAGTTGTAAAGTAATATTCGTCGACCTTGGAGCCGATAATCCCAACTGATTAATAACTGACAGTGGCATCAAGTTGATGATCGCCCCTAAATTACACAAGCATTTGTTAAAACACATCTTTTCGATTGAACATGGTATCGTGAAGCTGCCCGGGTCCTTTAGCTTTAGAGGTAACTTGCGTTGAAGCACTGCACTACATTCTTTAGTCAAGGCTACAGTCTCGAAATCCTCTAATCTCTTCTTCCTTGACAAGATCCCCTTCATAAACTTTGCATAACTTGGCATTTGTTCCAATGCATCGGTGAAAGGTATGTTGATTTGTAGCTTCTTGAATACCTCCAAAAACTTATTAAACTACGTATCTTCTCTTTGCTTTTGCAGTCTTTGTGAATATGGAACAGGGGGATGAACAACTAGTGGTTTAGTCACTGGTTTCTCAGGTAACTCTTCATTAATCTTCTCCACTTCCCCTTTTTCAAAACCTTCTTCGATCAAATCTTTATCAAAAAATTTCTCTTCACCGCGCGGTCGCGCTATTTCCCTTTGTAATTATGGCGCGGGCGCTGTGATAACCCGAGATTTCGAATAATCAAAAATTTACGAATAATTTTTTTTATATTAATATTAATTATCATTTATGTATCAAGTATCTGTGATACGAGTCTTGAGAAAATAAATTTGGGTATTGACTAATAAATTTAGAGTAGAGTTGTGCTTAACAGCTTTAGAAATCCTAACCCTAATTTCTGGATAGGTATTCGATAGAAAATATAATTAAAATAATTATATTAATGAGTATGCGTTTGTACTGTATAGAGATTTTGATCAATGATTGATCGGATAAGGTTTAAGAATTATAAACCCTAATAAGAGATTAGAAACCCTAATCTCAGGATTAGAAACCCTAACGTACCGTTGGAAATACTAATTGTACGTCGGGAAACTCTAATTTCATATTCGGGAATCCTAAACCCTAAATTAGGAAAGCCTAATCCTAATTGGCAAGCTTAATGTGTGTATTAAACTTAAATATGGTTAGAAAACCATAATTATATTTTTGTTATCTTAATTTCTACTTTACAAACCCTAATTGTAATTTAGAAAATTTATTTTTCTTTTTAAAACCCTAATTCGTGGGTTATAAACCCTAATGACCATTTTGACCCTAATTGCTAAATTAAGCAATTTTAATTAGGAATATTAATTCTAATTAGTAAGATTGAATTTTATGATTAGGAAATATTAATATATTTATTGAATCCTAATTATAATTTTAGAAAATTAATTTTTCTATTTTGAAAACCGAAATTCGAAAATTTTGAAAATTAATTACAAATCTAAAGGGTTTAAACCCTATACACTAGAGGGTCCAAACCCTAAACCCTAACCCAAATCCTAAATCCTAAGGGTTTGTGCATTTATCAAGATTGCCATTAAATTCAATTTGCTAAAGACCAAAATGCCCTTTTTGGATAATTTAGTAAGCTAACTTGTAGAAATTGCCAATACTTTAGTGGGTGACCAACTCTCTTGAATTTGGGACATGAAAATCTCATCAAAACCACACATTTGTGCCAGCAACATCAGATCTAATATATATATATAATATATATATATATATATATATATAGAGAGAGAAAGTCTATTACTTTGCTCAATTGTCCAACCAAGCTCTCACCTACTCTCTCTCTCACTAAAGCTCTGAAAATCTAAGGTAGATCAGTCCTAAAAATATCTCCTGATCAATCAATATCAGATTGGAGAGCTAAGATCAAGAATTTAAAGCTAGAAGGTATAAACCTATTTTTGATTTTTGATCTTTGTTGCTAAGAAATTTTTTTTGTTTAAGTGTTTAAATCAGTGCTAGAGGATGTTATATGATGATCTATGTTGATATAACATAGATCCATAGCACCAAAATGCTTTAAAATCGAGTTTTACAAAACTGTCCAAGAACAAAATCTGTGGTCTGATAAGCTCATGTCAGGTGCCACAGATTCTTGTTCGTTTGTTGTTTTTGTTGTTTTAAGCTTGTAATTAGTAGCCTGATATGTTATCTTTAATCTACAAGTGGTAGTATAGTCATCAGATGTCTAGATCATGAGTTATTAACGGTCAAAGACCGTTGACCGATGTTGGCCAGCTGTAAATCTGGGTAACCCAGAAAGCTGTTTTCAGCGTCTGACAATATCTTTAGGCTGCTTGATCTGTCAGGTTTTATGTGTTTTTATGTTTTTGTTGTAACCAGATTATAGCCGGATGTATGTACTCGAGATCCATGTTTTTATAACACTAAAACAGTTAACAGATCAAAAGGAATAAGTGGTCAAAATAGGCCACTCAGACACGGAGCACGTTTCTGGAAAAACCCAGAAATTTTAAGAACTATGTTTCTGACAACGTTTGACCAAGTTGAATCTGGCAATGTAGATGTTGATTAACTGTTATGTTGTGATGTAAATGTACTTTGACACTAGTACTATAGCTTTGGACCATAAAATACCTTATTTGATGACCGGGGCTGGAAGAAAATCAAACCACAAAGTAGACAGTCGAAGCTGTCTGGGTTTCTGGGTAACCCAGAAAGCCCAGAAGCTTCTGACAGCCACTTTGAGTCTTTGGATCTTACAATTGAGATATTATTAGACCATGATGATGGTTATTTGTTGTAGTGCTACATTCCTAATACACGATCACAGTTAGAGCTAGCCCAGAATCGAATTACACAAAGATTAAAAGCCGGTCAAAGTTGACCACTTGTTAAGCCGGCTGTCAGTGTTCTTGAGCTCAAGAACACCAAGAGCGACGCTTTCTGTCACTAAAGCTCTATAGCGACGGATTAAATTAAATTATTTTCTTATTTTCCGGTAATTAATAAAAAAATATAAATAAATTCTAAAAATTATTAAAAATTATTTTAAATTATGAAAAATAATTTCTGACCAATGGGAATATTTTTCTTTAATACTTATAATTATTTAAATATTAAAAGTATTTAATTTATTTAATTAGTGTATTAAATAAATTAGAGAAAAATAATTTAATATTATGAAAAATCATTTTAAATAAGAATAATGTATTTAAAAATATTTTGAGTTATAAAATGCGACTTTTAATATTTTTGGAGAATTTTTATTAATAATTTAATATTAATGATATTAGATTTATTTAATTACTAAATTAAATAAATAAGTTAAAAATGATTTTAATGATTTAAAAATCATTTTAAATAAGAATAAAGTGTTAAAAAATATTTGGAATTATAAAATATTATTTTCAATATTTTTGGAGAATTCTCATTAATAAATTAATATTAATGATATTAGATTTATTTAATTATGATATTAAATAAATGAATTAAAAATAATTTTATTGATTTAAAAATCATTTAAAGATGAGAAAAATGATTTAAAAGTATTTTAAGTTATAATTAATGACTTTTAATATTTTGATAATAATTACATTAATATTTAAATATTAATGGTGATGATTTAAAAATGATTTTATTTACTCTAAAAATCATTTAAGTAGAATATTGATGATTTAAAAATATTATAAGTTATTCATAATAACTTTAATATTTTGACAAGTATATTATTAATATTTTGATATTATTAAATATTAATAATGATAAGATTATTTGATAATTAAATCATTTAAAAATAATTTAAGTGTTTGAAAAATTATTATAAATTTTAATAATTGTTTATAAATTATTAAAAGCTTCCAAAAAATATTATAAACGATATTTGACTTATCTAAAATAATATTGAAGCTTAAAGACCAAGTTTAATTGACAATCAATGTGTTAATTGTCGGATAGGGTGATCAGAACACCGAGAATGGACCGAGGTCTAATCAGACCAAAATAGTTATACTTGATAAGTGTTTATATAGGTTGTAAACACTGATGTGGTTATGTGGTAATATGCCTAGGAGGAAATTAACTGTAGAATACAGTGTAACGTGTTATAAATGATTGTGCTAATTGTAAGACCGACATTATTGATTATAGGTCTTACGAACGCAGTTAATTATATTGTGTAGCTATAATCAACGCGAAAGGCAAGTTTCCTAACTCAACCTTGAGTTATATTCATTCAAATATTATAATGGTTAATTATTGCTAATTATACCATGTCCAGGGAATTTATTGTTGATTATTCGCAGTTAGTGCATGATTAAAATTCAAATTAAATTACTGATTCGAAAAATATATATTCGTAGAATTACTGTTGTTGGGTATTTATATCTGTAGAAACTAATATTGACAGTACAGATAATTCCTGTTTATTGTCAAATTATATTGAGAAATGTCTTAGCTAATTATTCTAGCTAGACAAACATTTGTTAGAACTTGATAAATACGAGAAGAGAAATCAATTGTTATTGATAAATCGATGCCAGTTGTTTCGGCTAGATCGATAAGTAGATAGAATTTGAAATCATAGTATTTCGTTGTTAAATCAAAATCTTGATTCTGAGACTGAGAAGAACAACCTTTTATATAAAGGGAACATTTTGGGTCGTATATTCGACCATTGCGCGCTGTTAAGTATTATGCATAATATAGGGTACAAGGAGTTGGTCGGCTCTAAGTACTTGCAGAGGGGTATGATTTAATCTTTATGGTTATCTGATACGCCTGCGTATGTATCAAAGTAAATCTTTGATAGATACCCGAGAAAATAAGTTCTAAGATCTGGTGGGAACACTCAGCATAAATCTGGAAAATTTTCACTTTGTTATTGCTTAGAATTGATTCTTGATTAATCAATAGAATATCGTAGAAACTTTGAAAGCGTTGTATTCTTTCATTATCAAATTCTTGCGTTGCCTAGAATACGAGATGAATTGTTACTGATTAACGATTTGTTCAGCTATTTCAAAGTTCTCCGAACTTTAGTTTCATTCTAAAAAAAAAAGATAGTCAGTTCTTGTTGATTCATATACCTTTATTATATGTCTTAACTTACGGGGCAAACTTGTTGCTCACCCTTGCTATAAATAAAACATTTCAGCTAGGAACGAAGAGGCCAGCGGGTCAAAGAAGATCAAAGGCAAAGGCAAGATGTTGGAGTAGTTATAATGAACAATATTATTATGTTATATTGTATTGTAAACCCTTTTTGTATATCTAAAGGGGTATTTCTGTAATGTTAAGGTTAGTGGACCTGGGACTTATGTATTAACAACTTATGTTAATGAGTTATGCATTCCTATTTATATTTAAATGGGTAGTTAGATGTTATTATCTTGTGGATCGTGAGCACCAAACTCGGGGGTCAGGTAACCCGGATTTGGAGGTGTCACAGGTTGGTATCAGAGCTATAGTGACCAAGGTGTCACCAGTTAGTAGAAGAGTTGTAGGTTATAAACTTTAAGTGGGGTGGGGAAAAACCGTAGAATTATAACCATACGCGAGATAGATAAAACTCATTTAGAGTTCTAAGTGAGGGATTGCCGGAGTGCATCAATAGTAAGATATGTGGACACATAGTGTGAGAATTTTGTACTGGTGAAGTACTAATCAAGTTATTTAAATTGATTGTAGGATGTCCGAAAAAGGTGAAAAGAGTGTGGAGATGCTAGCGGCTGTTGCACCGGTATCAGAAGCCGAGGTGCCAGCGCAAAGCCAATCAGTGGAGAAGGTGGGAGAAGATGAACCCATGGTTATTCTCGGGAGTGATCATGACGATTATATTGAGATGTATCTGAGTGGAGATGAGGAGGCAGAGTCTGAGCCAGCTAAGGTAGAGTTAAAGAATAAGACTAAAGTTGAAGAACAAAATCAACTAGCTGCAGAAGTTCAAGAACTCCGGAGTAAGGCATTTCTCTTGGAGGAACTGTGGAAGACGGAGCGAACGTTACGCGTAATGACTGAAGAACGAAACGAGCTTAAAGCGCAGGTGGAAAGAATGAAGGCTGAAGGTGGTGGATCATCTGAAGGAACCAGCAAGAAGGACAAGAAGAAGAGAAAGAGGGAAAAAGACAGCCCTAAATCTGAAAAATCAAGCCCGAAGAAGAAGCAAGCCTGTATCAAGTGTGGAAAGACTCACGCGGGAGAATGCATGATGTGGAAGAACGTCTGTTTCAACTGCAAGTAGGAAGGACATATTTCTTTGCATTGTCCTAAGCTGAATTTGAGGAAGTATTTTTCATGTGGCCAGATGGGTCACAGATTTAGCAAGTGTCCCACCAAGAAGAAGACTGGTGAAGGGAATGGTCGGTAGATAACTTAGATATATGTAACAGTATCTTTTGGGTAGAAGTTTATGATATTAAGTGTTGTAATATCGAGAATGATGTGTAAGCATATGTAAATATATATATATATATATATATATATATATATATATATATATATATATATATATATATGTATGAATGAAATCCTTATTTTCTATATGAATATAAGATTACGATTAATTTGTTTGTTCTTAAAACTCATACTTATGGTAAGTTAATGACTCATAATTATATGAAATGTTTTGAACTCCTCAGCGAATGGACGCCAAAGGTCTGACTAGGATAAGTTCATACACTCATATAATTGTGGCAAGTTCCTGAACTCATAAGTGTGGTAAGTTTGACGAACTGGTAATAACTGTGTGTGAATGAAGAATTGTAACTTTTTGTGTAAAGTTGTGTCGTTAATTCTGGTATGATTTAAAAAGGGATAGTAAATATGTTAAGTACTATAAGTACTATGTGCTATTTGAATAAATATGCAATTATATGAGAATTATGTGTTGAATTCTTATTGTGTTAAGAATTTGTGTAAAGAAAGAGAATTAATATAAGATTTTTATTTAAATCAGATCATGCCGCCTAGACGACAGAATCGAAACCAACGGGAAGAGCAATCGATAAATAATGAAGGAGGTCAAGCTGACCCGATGCAGAATTTTGCAGATATGATAGCCGACGCTATGGAAAATAGGGCTCCAGCAAGAGGGAGAGCGAGAAATCAGCCAACTGATAGATTGGCTAACTTCAAGGATTTTAAAGCGGTAGGACCGCCTGAGTTCAAAGGGACCACATATCCGATTGAAGCCCAAACTTGGGTGAAGGAGATGGAGAAAGCATTCGTCATTGCGCGAGTGGCGGAAGAGCAGAAGATAACTTTAGCAACATACTTAATGAAGGGAGAAGCTAATTACTGGTGGAAAACGAACCAAGCGAGAGCTGGTACAGAAGTGGTGTTATGGACAAGATTTAAGGAGTTGTTCTTTGAGAACTACTTCTCGCCGAGTATGCAATCCAGAATGGAAGTCAAGTTTCTAGAACTAAAGCAGGAGAATATGTCTGTTTCTGAATACACTGCCAAATTCAATGAGTTGGCAAGATTTGCACCTCATCAGGTGGACACAGAAGCAAGGAAGGCGAGAAGATTCGAGAATGGATTGAAGCAAGGAATATACAACAAGGTAGCAGTATTGCAGATCAACACGTTCGCGGCTTTGATGGAGAAAGCGTTAATTGCTGAAGGAGGGAGCGAAGCTGCATCCCGATTTCATCAAGAGAAGAAGAAGAAGACAAACGATGGTGGAAGCAGTGGTGGTAGTAACCCTAATAAGAGGAAGTGGAATGAGAATACCCAGTCGGGTAATAGGATAGAAGATAATAGGAAAGGAAGGGAGCCATGTGCGAATTGTGGGAAGAACCATGCTGGAATTTGCCTGAAGAAGAAGGGAGTTTGCTATAACTGCGGACAAGAGGGGCATATGTCACCCAATTGCCCCAGTCCGAAGAAAATTCAAGGTTGCTTTGGATGCAGATCGACTGATCATATCGTTCGGAGCTGTCCGAAGAAGAATACAGAAAAGGAAAGTGTCAACAAGGAACCCGGTGGCGGAACCTTGGCGATTCGAGGACCTACACAGTCAGGAAGACCAACAGCTCGTACATTCAACATGACGGCGCAGGACACTGTGGCTACTCAGGATGTGGCAGCAGGTAATGATTTCGTTTAGAATTTAATTACGCGAGTAATATGAGTTAGATATTTCTGTGAACTATTTTCTTTTAAAGATTCAAGGCACAAGTTAGAATTAGAAACACAACTTGATATTGTGTTGATAAAAATGAATTGATGATACAACTTTAAAATATTGTAGAGAATAAGAAAGCGGTGATTCTGAGGACGGAATCTTTTTAAGGGGGGTGAATGTGATAACCCGAGATTTCGAATAATCAAAAATTTGCGAATAAATTTTTTTTATATTAATATTAATTATCATTTATGTATCAAGTATCTGTGATACGAGTCTCGAGAAAGTCAATTTGGGTATTGACTAATAAATTTAGAGTAGAGTTGTGCTTAACAGCTTTAGAAATCCTAACCCTAATTTTTGGATAGGGATTCGATAGAAAATATAATTAAAATAATTATATTAATGAGTATGCGTTTGTACTGTATAGAGATTTTGATCAATGATTGATCGGATAAGGTTTAAGAATTATAAACCCTAATAAGAGATTAGAAACCCTAATCTCAGGATTAGAAACCCTAACGTACCGTTGGAAATACTAATTGTACGTCGGGAAACTCTAATTTCATATTCGGGAATCCTAAACCCTAAATTAGGAAAGCCTAATCCTAATTGGCAAGCTTAATGTGTGTATTAAACTTAAATATGGTTAGAAAACCATAATTATATTTTTGTTATCTTAATTTCTACTTTACAAACCCTAATTGTAATTTAGAAAATTTATTTTTCTTTTTAAAACCCTAATTCGTGGGTTATAAACCCTAATGACCATTTTGACCCTAATTGCTAAATTAAGCAATTTTAATTAGGAATATTAATTCTAATTAGTAAGATTGAATTTTATGATTAGGAAATATTAATATATTTATTGAATCCTAATTATAATTTTGGAAAATTAATTTTTCTATTTTGAAAACCGAAATTCGAAAATTTTGAAAATTAATTACAAATCTAAAGGGTTTAAACCCTATACACTAGAGGGTCCAAACCCTAAACCCTAACCCAAACCCTAAATCCTAAGGGTTTGTGCATTTATCAAGATTGCCATTAAATTCAATTTGCTAAAGACCAAAATGCCCTTTTTGGATAATTTAGTAAGCTAACTTGTAGAAATTGCCAATACTTTAGTGGGTGACCAACTCTCTTGAATTTGGGACATGAAAATCTCATCAAAACCACACATTTGTGCCAGCAACATCAGATCTAATGTATCTAAGAAATATATATATATATAGATTAAGAGAGAGAAAGTCTATTACTTTGCTCAATTGTCCAACCAAGCTCTCACCTACTCTCTCTCTCACTAAAGCTCTGAAAATCTAAGGTAGATCAGTCCTAAAAATATCTCCTGATCAATCAATATCAGATTGGAGAGCTAAGATCAAGAATTTAAAGCTAGAAGGTATAAACCTATTTTTGATTTTTGATCTTTGTTGCTAAGAAATTTTTTTTGTTTAAGTGTTTAAATCAGTGCTAGAGGATGTTATAAGATGATCTATTTGATATAACATAGATCCATAGCACCAAAATGCTTTAAAATCGAGTTTTACAAAACTGTCCAAGAACAAAATCTGTGGTCTGACAAGCTAATGTCAGGTGCCACAGATTCTTGTTCGTTTGTTGTTTTTGTTATTTTAAGCTTGTAATTAGTAGCCTGATATGTTATCTTTAATCTACAAGTGGTAGTATAGTCATCAGATGTCTAGATCATGAGTTATTAACGGTCAAAGACCGTTGACCGACGTTGGCCAGCTGTAAATCTGGGTAACCCAGAAAGCTGTTTTCAGCGTCTGACAATATCTTTAGGCTGCTTGATCTGTCAGGTTTTATGTGTTTTTATGTTTTTGTTGTAACCAGATTATAGCCGGATGTATGTACTCGAGATCCATGTTTTTATAACACTAAAACAGTTAACAGATCGAAAGGAATAAGTGGTCAAAATAGGCCACTCAGACACGGAGCACGTTTCTGGAAAACCCCAGAAATTTTAAGAACTATGTTTCTGACAACGTTTGACCAAGTTGAATCTGGCGATGTAGATGTTGGTTAACTGTTATGTTGTGATGTAAATGTACTTTGACACTAGTACTATAGCTTTGGACCATAAAATACCTTATTTGATGACCGGGGCTGGAAGAAAATCAAACCACAAAGTAGACAGTCGAAGCTGTCTGGGTTTCTGGGTAACCCAGAAAGCCCAGAAGCTTCTGACAGCCACTTTGAGTCTTTGGATCTTACAATTGAGATATTATTAGACCATGATGATAGTTATTTGTTGTAGTGCTACATTCCTAATACACGATCACAGTTAGAGCTAGCCCAGAATCGAATTACACAAAGATTAAAAGCCGGTCAAAGTTGACCACTTGTTAAGCCGGCTGTCAGTGTTCTTCAGCTCAAGAACACCAACAGCGACGCTTTCTGTCACTAAAGCTCTATAGCGACGGATTAAATTAAATTATTTTCTTATTTTCCGGTAATTAATAAAAAAATATAAATAAATTCTAAAAATTATTAAAAATTATTTTAAATTATGAAAAATAATTTCTGACCAATGGGAATATTTTTCTTTAATACTTATAATTATTTAAATATTAAAAGTATTTAATTTATTTAATTAGCGTATTAAATAAATTAGAGAAAAATGATTTAATATTATGAAAAATCATTTTAAATAAGAATAATGTATTTAAAAATATTTTGAGTTATAAAATGTGACTTTTAATATTTTTGGAGAATTTTTATTAATAATTTAATATTAATGATATTAGATTTATTTAATTACTAAATTAAATAAATAAGTTGAAAATGATTTTAATGATTTAAAAATTATTTTAAATAAGAATAAAGTGTTAGAAAATATTTGGAATTATAAAATATTATTTTCAATATTTTTGGAGAATTCTCATTAATAAATTAATATTAATGATATTAGATTTATTTAATTATGATATTAAATAAATGAATTAAAAATGATTTTATTGATTTAAAAATCATTTAAAGATGAGAAAAATAATTTAAAAGTATTTTAAGTTATAATTAATGACTTTTAATATTTTGATAATAATTACATTAATATTTAAATATTAATGGTGATGATTTAAAAATGATTTTAATTACTTTAAAAATCATTTAAGTAAAATATTGATGATTTAAAAATATTATAAGTTATTCATAATAACTTTAATATTTTGACAAGTATATTATTAATATTTTGATATTATTAAATATTAATAATGATAAGATTATTTGATAATTAAATCATTTAAAAATGATTTAAGTGTTTGAAAAATTATTATAAATTTTAATAATTGTTTATAAATTATTAAAAGCTTCCGAAAAATATTATAAACGATATTTGACTTATCTAAAATAATATTGAAGCTTAAAGACCAAGTTTAATTGACAATCAATGTGTTAATTGTCGGATAGGGTGATCAGAACACCGAGAATGGACCGAGGTCTAATCAGACCGAAATAGTTATACTTGATAAGTGTTTATATAGGTTGTAAACACTGATGTGGTTATGTGGTAATATGCCTAGGAGAAATTTAACTGTAGAATACAGTGTAACGTGTTATAAATGATTGTGCTAATTGTGAGACCGACATTATTGATTATAGGTCTTACGAACGCAGTTAATTATATTGTGTAGTTGTAATCAACGCGAAAGGCAAGTTTCCTAACTCAACCTTGAGTTATATTTATTCAAATATTATAATGGTTAATTATTGCTAATTATACCATGTCTAGGGAATTTATTGTTGATTATTCGTAGTTAGTGCATGATTAAAATTCAAATTAAATTACTGATTCGAAAAATATATATTCATAGAATTACTGTTGTTGGATATTTATATCTGTAGAAACTAATATTGACAGTACAGATAATTCCTGTTTATTGTCAAATTATATTGAGAAATGTCTTAGCTAATTATTCTGACTAGACAAACATTTGTTAGAACTTGATAAATACGAGAAGAGAAATCAATTGCTATTGATAAATCGATGCCAGTTGTTTCGGCTAGATCGATAAGTAGATAGAATTTGAAATCACAGTATTTCGTTGTTAAATCAAAATCTTGATTCTGAAACTGAGAAGAACAACCTTTTATATAAAGGGAACATTTTGGGTCGTATATTCGACCATTGTGCGCTGTTAAGTATTATGCATAATATAGGGTACAAGGAGTTGGCCGGCTCTAAGTACTTGCAGAGGGGTATGATTTAATCTTTATGGTTATCTGATACGCCTGCGTATGTATCAAAGTAAATCTTTGATAGATACCCGAGAAAATAAGTTCTAAGATCTGGTGGGATCACTCAGCATAAATCTGGAAATTATTCCACTTTGTTATTGCTTAGAATTGATTCTTGATTAATCAATAGAATATCGTAGAAACTTTGAAAGCATTGTACTCTTTCATTATCAAATTATTGCGTTGCCTAGAATACGAGATGAATTGTTAATTATTGACGATTTGTTCAGCTATTTCAAAGTTCCCCGAACTTTAGTTTCATTCTATCAAAAAAAAAGATAGTCTGTTCTTGTTGATTCATATACCTTTATTGTATGTCTTAATTTGCGGGGCAAACTTGTTGCTCACCCTTGCTATAAATAAATTATTTTAGCTAGGAACGAAGAGGCCAGCGGGTCAAAGAAGATCAAAGGCAAAGGCAAGATGTTGGAGTAGTTATAATGAATAATATTATTATGTTATATTGTATTGTAAACCCTTTTTGTATATCTAAAGGGGTATTTCTGTAATGTTAAGGTTAGTGGACCTGGGACTTATGTATTAACAACTTATGTTAATGAGTTATACATTCCTATTTATATTTAAATGGGTAGTTAGATATTATTATCTTGTGGATCGTGAGCACCAAACTCGGGGGTCAGGTAACCCAGATTTGGGGGTGTCACAGGCGCGCCATGCTGTAAATCTGCTATCTGTTTCCCTGATCTTAAAGTAATGGCCTGACATTGCTCTTTACCCTCCCTTCTTGGATTAGCTTCTATTTTACTTGGCAAAGTCCCTTGTAGTCTGTTGTTCAGCATACTGGCCATTTGACCCATCTGCGTCTCTAAATTTTTTATAGCCACTGCTTGGCTCTTGATCATAACCTCTATATTCGCCATGTACTTGAGCATCATCTCCTCTATTTCTGACTTCTTTCCTTGCTGAGGTGCAGGTGGTGGATGATGTTGTGGTTGCTGTTGAAATCCTGGAGGGTAGGGTGGTTTTTGTGCATACTGTTGGTGAGATGGTTGTGACTGATACATATGTTGAGGTTGAAACTATTGACTTTGATTGTCTGTCTAACTAAAATTGGGATGGTTGCGGTTGTTAGGGTTATAGGAATTCTAGAACTGATTCTGATTCTTCTGGTAATTGCTCACATATTGTACCTATTCTGAACTTATAGCACACTGGTCGGTTGATATGACCTCGCACATATCTCACATACATAAGCAACTGGCTTCACTTTATTCTCTACCAACGAATCAATCTTCTTTGCCATAGATGCCATCTGAGCTGACAACTATGTGATAGCATCAACCTCTAATAATCCCACAACTTTAGGCTATGGCATCCTGGCCGTAGGATTTTGAAAGTCTTTTGCAGCCTTAGTCTCTATGAGATTATAAGCCTCTTCATAACTCTTGGCCCATAAAGCTCCTCCTGCAGCTGCATCTACAATCGGCCTTGATTGCCATCTCAATCCATTATAAAAAGTATTTATCACCATCTAATCTGGCATTCTATGATGTGTGCATTTTCTTAGCATCTCTTTGTAGCGTTCCCAAGCTTCATACAGTGTTTCACCCTGCTGTTGTTCCAACTAGGAAATCGATGTCCTCATTTTAGCAGTCTTAGCCATTGGGAAAAATTTATATAAGAACTTCTGTGCCAAGTCCTCCAATGTTGTAATCGATCCTGATGGCAAAGAGTGGAGCCAACTTCTAGCCTTTCCCCGTAAAGAAAATAGGAATAGTCTGAGCCTGATTGCATCTTCAGACACCCCATTGTACTTGAAGGTGTCATAAATCTCTATGAAGCTCAATAAGTGTTCGTTCAGGTCATCTGTAGCAGCGCCCCCAAACTGGACTGAATTCTGCACCATTTGAATAGTGCCCGATTTTATCTCAAAGGTATTGGCTGCTATAGCTGGCCTCACGATGCTTGACTGCAACTCATTTATGTTGGGCATTGAATAATCTCTTAAGGCCATGTGTTCCTCTCTTTGCTCTTCTACTGCCATGCTGGATGATGAAGTTTCAAAATCTACTTATGTACTCTGTCTTACTCTCGCTTTTAAAGCCCTACCGTTGATATTATCTTGCGCAGGAACCAACTCGAAATTTGAAGATCGCGTGTGCATAAAATGTACACAAGTACCTAAAATACAAATAAAAACAAAATAGAAATAAGATAAGAATAGTTTTGTCTAAGTCACAAAAATTTAGCTTTAGTTGATGACGACAATATTAAAAATAAACGCCAATCCCCGGCAAAGGCGCCAAAAACTTGTTGCCTCCTTTTTAGTTTAACAAAATGGACTCTAACACATGCAAGTATACACGTGTCAACAAGTAATGCAGAGTAAGAAAGTATCGATCCCACGGAGAAAGGTGAACAAATCTAAACTATCATGCAACAACCTAATCACTGTTTTTGTATGCTTAAACAAGCAACCCGCAAATAAATTGAATTCTAAATTAATTATCAACACACAAATTATAATAACTAAGGTAAGGTAATCAAATTAGAAAGAAATGGGATTCTAATATCATTTAATGTTTCATCTAAAATGCAAGCCTCGTGTTTTGTTTAATTATTTATTATGAAAAGCTAGTCAAGAGCACAAAAGTGGAGCATAACCATCTTTCAATGAACTATGTCCAATTTACACAAAATCCACAAGTGATAGAATTCATGTAAGCATCATATACCAAACTCAATATATGTCTATTTGAATTTATAGCAATAATGATTTTAAGTACAAGCTCTCTTAATAACTATACATGGTGAACCGGTATATGCCTATCCGGGTCACGAATCACAAAACCTAATACAAATAAGCCTTATGAATATATGCCATCATGGTCTAATCTATATTTATATTTTATTTTCCAAATCCATACAAGCAATTAGTGTGAATGGTGATCAAGCATTCAAGCATTTAACACAACCATAATGGGAAATCCACTAATAAATATACAACATCACAATCAGGCATACATGTTTAGACTACACATCAAAATCCATTAGAATCCCATAATCGAATTTAGTTCATTTCTGAACCAACAACCATTATGGGATTGAAGTAAACCATTGAAATGAATAATGTAAACAAGATATTAAAGAGAATTGATAGATCAAATTTGTTAATTCCTGCTGCAAAGTCTGTTTCCAAGCTTGTTCAAATCCATAATTGTCTCCAAAAATGAAAAATAATCTTATTCAGTAATCAAAATAAAGAGAGGAGCTTAAAGTAGTATATTGAAATTTCTTCAAACCCTCCTTAGAGTAAAACTAAACCTAAGAACAATCATGAAAAATTGAAACCCACGTCCTGGTAACCAACCATATCGTCTCATAACAAACAAACACACTCAAATTTCAAATTACAAAAAGTCAGCAGTTTAAACTAAATATGACCGGCGCGGCCGCGCGACATTACACTGCAATTCAGGCGCAGGCGCGTTGTAAGCCTGTCTGTCGAGTGCATAGCGCGGGCACACCATTGCCCTTTAATAATGGAGTGCGATTGCGCGGTATGTTTTTTGTCTCTACATTTCCTCTAGCGCGGGTGCGCCATGACTAAGCTGTATAGCAGCGCGACCGCGCTGCTGCTGCTTCTTGTCTGCTACTTGTTTACTTTTCATTCTTTCTCTTCTTCACTTCACCATCTCAATAACCCTTTAAGTGTTCTCCTCATTTGTTGTAATCCAGCTGCTCTTCATTCTAGCTCAAGTTCACCATGCCATGTTAATGCTATTTCCATGCCATTCCTTGCCATAGGTTGCTAAAGGAGTTCCAGCTACGCACACTACAAAATAGACACAAAAAACAAATAAAATATACTAAAAATACTTAAGTTAAGCACAATTCCAGTGAGTTGGTAATCAATAAGTAGGTATAAAACCTACTTATCATTTAGTATAATCAGGACCATTGGTTTTACAATTGAATGTCTTTGGCCGTAGTGCACTGACAGACAATTTATTGGCATGATCATGACCATTGGTTTTATAGTTGAATATCTTTGGCCCGTAGTGCAAAGATAGACAATTGATTGGTATGATCATTGTTATTATATTTGAATGTCTTTAGCCTTTGGGGCAAGGATATTGAGTGAAATTTCTATTAAGACTTTGTGGCAAGGACAAACTGTTAATTTACATTATTATAAACATGAATTGTGAATTTAACTATAATCTATGGTGGTTCAGGTGAAGACCGGTGATGAAAGTTCTTTTTGTTTTGGGTACAACAAAGAATTGTTGATGGGTATTACAGGGATAAAATATGAATGATGAACTTTTAATTTGGAGGAGATAGTAGACATTATGTTCTACTTGACTCTTCTAATGGATTGTTGTTTCACTATAGTTGTTAATCTAGAACTTATTTTCTATTGTATTCTATCAGATTTTTCCTGTTGAGGACTAAGGATAATTTGTTCTACATTATCTTAGTCATAATATTCTTTACTGGGCTAGTTGAGCACACCCTTTTGCTTCACAATTTCTTTCAGGTAATAAGAGTGTAGTTGGGTCGAGTGGGGATAACAGGAGAATAGAGTGCTGGTCTGTGACTGTTGATGTTTCTCAATACATTATAGAACAACATGTTAATATATAATTGTATTGAGAACTTAAAATGTGTGTGTCGTATTTTATATGTCACTTAATAGTTAATTTTGGTGAACAACAATAGGGTGAGGTGAACTCGACTTTGAAAGCGTCAAAAAAATACACCTCATTAGAACGAGGAGGACAGAAATCTTCTCTTGTTCCTTTGATGACTTGAAATATTTTTTACTATATTTTATACGACATTGTAATAATTTGGGTGTGTATATTGTCGTATTGTATTCAATACAATATTTGTATTGAAACTCACAGCTTATGTGTTGTCGTATTTTGCACGACAGTTTAATAGTTGTATTAATGAAGTTGGTATTTAGATTCTGTAGTGTTGTTTTTGGCGACCCAGAATAGGTCGTGTGGACCTATTTTGGGGGCGTCACATTGGGTCTCTAGTGAACTTGTGAGGTGAGGAAGAGGCTGCTGTTTTAAGACCAGATCATAAAATAGAACTGAACTCAAAAGAAAGTATAAATAAGCTTGAGGAGGGAGCTGCGAGCTTGCTGTCCAAGATAGGTAGTTGTGAATAGTTGGAATTTTGTTTATAAAACTTTGTAAAGGCTTCTCTGCCTGTTGAAGGATTATTTATTACCTGTGACGCCCCTAAATTCAAACACTTATATCTCAAATTTGGTTCGTCACGTGCTAATTCTAATATCATACTAAAATCATCAGCAACGGACTAATAGAATAATTTACATTGATATAGTATAAATATTCTTGTCCCAAGGTACCGTGACCATTACTACAACATTCCAGTGATTAAACTTAAACATAATTTGATCATCCCTTAATCCAACATAATAGTATAACAATAATAATTCTTCTACCCCTAAAGGACTAAGCTATCCCGTAGCTTTGCCCTTTCCTCTATCCTTGCTTGATGTACCGCCTTGCTCAGTCTTAACTATAATATTTTTAGGGAAGAAAGAATGAGCAACAAGTTTGCCCAGCAAGTAATATAGCAATAAGAATAAACAATTATAATGTTTGAAACTTCAAAGGTATAACAGTAAATGATAGTTCAAGGATATTAAGAAGTATCAAGAGTTTTCAATAAGAGTCGCTGATGAGTGGGATTTATATCCACGAATCGGATACTTAATGACTTAAGTAATTACCTGAATTTGTATACTTTATATAGTTTTTATATGATTATAGTGTTGTTGTGCTTAATTGACATATTGCAGGGCCTATCAGGTGTTTTCTAGCATTCAGGGGCAAAACGGGCATTTTATTGTATAGCCGCGCCGCGATGCCAATGTCAAGCATATTGGCCGCGCCGCAGCTCCACCTTCCTAGCTAGCTGACATCACCATTGCGTCGCAGCGCCATAGTCTCTATGTAGACTCGCGCCGCAGCGCGAGCTCCTTGTTTTCCAAGCACACGTGGCGCCGCAGTGCCAATCACAACTTAATGGGTCGTGCCGCAGCGCCACCTCCGGTGCCCAGGCAGAGACAATTACCTTTTGACCTAGCTTGAAGGCAGAGGGGATGAAAGAAAAAGAGTCTGCATCTCTCAAAGAGATAACACAGAACTTAGAGAGTATAGTTTAGCTTAGATTAGTTTCTCTATTTTCTTTTGTATTTTCTCTCTCTAGATCTTAGTTGATGTTTGTACATATAGATTAGGTATAGTTTAGGGAGAAGTCTGTGATTTCTTTGGAGCGCAAGAGTAATGAGCGACACGGATTGGAAAGCTTGATTTAAGCGGAATGCGTGGGGATTGAAGGGGATTTGATAGAGTTTCTTCTATCCATTTATTTCCTCTAATTTTGTATTCTATAAATGTTGTCTTATTTGTTACTTGTATTTGGTATATTAACTATGAACTGATTATTGGCTCTAAGGTTATAATGGATCCCTTTGTTATTTAAATTGTCTGTCTTTTATCTCTTTGGTTGGCACCATATGATTTGGATTGATATATTTGTGCTTAATGATTCTTGCTAAGACATTAGTAATTATTTTGGTAATCTACATGATATCGACAGAAGAATTGTAGATTTGCACCTAAATATATTGGCATGTGATTGTGGGTCTCAACGGCATAAGTTGTGCGTAGAATATACATATCTCTGTGCGCGACGTGCGACCTAATAGAGAACTTAGGCTTAAATCCTTGTTATGATTGATTCGTATGGACATATATAGGATTGTATCTAGCTTGGACATTCTTTTCTGTTCTATTCCCTTTTGGGTGGATTTGGAGAGGATATGTTTGTGTGTACCTCGACAGAGGTGCATAGGCACCTGTGTGTTCTCAGTCGAGAAATTGTCGTGACCATTTAGACTAAAGAGAGAAGGGTAGCTAGTTTGATGAAACATAACACGCCAGGTGTTCGATAGAATGCCTGTGTGGGGTGAAGTTGTGACCTTAGCTTGTATTCCTTAGATTTCCATTCGTTATCCATTTACTTGCTTTATTATTTAGTATAATTAGATTAATCGCACTTCCATTTACTGCTGCTCGAATAAGACTTTAGCGATAAACAATTGGTGCTTGGTAAATATTAGTCATAGTTCCTCGTGGGTACGACACACTTCTTATCACTGTATTACTTGTTAGACCACGTATACTTGCGCGTGTTTAGTGATCGGTTTTCCGACCAACAAGTTTTTGGCGCCGTTGCCGAGGAACTATTATTCTAATATTGTCCAATATTGATTTAAATCAATTTAGTCTTACTTTGAACATGTATATATTTATTTCTTTTATTTGTTTGATCTTCCTTTCTTTTTGTTTTTGAGTTTACAGATTATGGACGATCAATGTTATCAATGGCCTTATAAGGGAACGACGCAACCAAGCTCGGAAGAAGGACTCGAGAAATTCAACTTCAAATTGCTAATGCCTTGAGATTTTCTTGCAATCTTGAGTGTCAGTCCACTCAGAGTGCCTACTGTCAGGATCAAGCTGACTTTGAACCGATTTCCTACCATCCAAACTGCCAGGGTTATCCAAACTCATGGGACTACAGTCAAGAGCAATATTATGATTCGAATCATGCCTTTTAGTTTGACTATCAGTCTCTGCCACATTATGAGTTAACGTCTCCACCCAATGAGAGCTTTTATGAGACCTCAACACGAGAAGAAGAGAACCGGCTTGAAGAGCTTCTCGCCAACTTTATTGAAAGAAATAAGGTTCGGATGGAAAGCCAAGAAGCCGCATTGTACAGCCTTGAGAATCAATTGGGGCAACTCGTAAATGCCATCACAAATCCACCGCAAGGCAATCTCCCGGTCGTAATTGATCTCGACGATGAAGTAGTAGAGCATTGCATGGTGGATACGCAAGGAAAATGCAGTGAGTCTCACACAGTTGTTGAAGGAGACATCGTAGGGCAATCTAGCCAACCAGTGGAGTCTGAAGTTGGTGACAAAAGGATAAACAGTGGTTGTATCCTCAATATTGATCCACAATTAGAAACCACGCTCCCGACTGTGGAAATCCGTGAGGGCCCAATAGCGCACAAAGAACGTTTTTAACTTAATGAAATAGGCGAATTAGTGGATAATTCCAGTGGTGAAAGCTTCTTTGTGCCGATGGATGACTAGATGGATGAGGAGAACGAGAATGACCAATCATCCATGTCTACCAAGAATCCAAAGGAATTGACGAATAGGCGGCATGAAAAGGTCATTTTCGCTTATGAGCCGGATTGAACGATGTTGGTATAGTCAAGCTGACGACTTTAAAACAAGCACTTGGTGGGGAGGCACCCCCATCTCAGTATAAATTTTATATGTTTTCCTTTACCTATATCCAGTTTACTCTATAAGTAGTCATGATATTGTATGTAATAATGCATATTTGCTTTGTACTGTTTTCTGTTATACTGGTCTTGGCATGTGCAGATAGCAGTTAGAAAAATTCCAAAAAATGGCATCTCGCGTCGCGGCGCCACCAAATGCATTACAAGTTGCGCCGCAGCACCGGCTTCATGCCTCAACGCCCATATTCAAGTTACAGAGCCATGGTTTAATGCCCAGTCTCTCTCCTTCACGCTGTAGTCCCAACCAACACTATACATCTCACGTCGCGGCGCCATGAGCGAGCCCAGTTACTGCTAACTTGCGTCGCAGCGCCGAGTAACAAAGGATAACTCGTGCCGTGGTGCCAGCAGCTAGATTTTGGATTTTAAATGCAATTTTTGAGCCAGCAGTTGGTCACATCTCTCTCTTTCCTCGGAACAATTTGGCAGCACAAGCGCCAACCATAGCCTTACGTCTCATAGACCTTACCAATCGATCAAGTAGCACACCAAAGGCCTTTACACATCTAGAATCACCACCACAAACCGAAGAGTCTAGCAATTTGTCAGAGTTGAAGCCAGCGATTTCTCACTAGGGTTTGCAATTCAAGGTATTTTTGTTGGATTTCATTCAAGCAAAATTCTTTTTGGTTTAAGTGTGGATTATCTTTTGCAAAATTCGTGTTGTGCATTTGGGGTGATTTTCTACTGTGGGAAATCTGGTTAGTGCTCTGTCAAGCAAAGGTTGTCAAAGTTTGATTTTCAGAACGCACACTAGGTGCTCGACGAATTGCCTAAGAGAAAAGTTGACTGATTTGGGTCTGATTTGGCATTGCTATTGCACTGGGTGTATTTTGCCCAAGTTTGGGGGAATTTTGGCATTGCTAAGGGACTATTTCTGCATCAAGCCAACTGAATTTCTAAAATGGCACAAAAGCGACAACGCCTTAGCATCGGCGGTTCCTCATCCGATGCACCAACACCATGGGACAGAGCCAAATTTACTAATGAGGAGGCATGGAAACGCTACAAGAGTTCTTTTGCCGCTCGAAATTTGATTCCCGAGCGGGGGTTGAGGCCGAGCAAAAATGATGGCGAGTTGGTAACCATGATCTTGGGGCGCCAGTGGATCCACTTCATAAGGGCACCCGAGTCAGCTGTTGTATCTGTGGTGCGGGAGTTCTACGCCAACACAAATGTCGAGGGTCCTTTAATTGTCCAAGTTAGGGGGAAGGCAGTGGATTTTGGAAGCCTAGCTATTAACGATCTGTTTGCCACGCCCAACTATGAGGGCAAGTATTATACGGAGCCGGGACTCCACAGCTATGACTTAGAGGATATTATCAGGAGGCTCTACAAGCCTGGGACTTCATGGAAAATGAATGACTACACAAGGGAAAAGACCAGCTTCCCGTCATCAGCGCTCAGTCGCTATGGGAAGGCATGGTTTAGCTTCATCTGTGAGAATATGATTCCGACCCGTCACCTGAGCGACGTGACGAAGGATAGAGTGATCCTTTTATTTGCTATTGTCACGGGCATGAAAGTGGACATCGAGGTGCTCATACACGAGTCCATCATAAAAGCGATCAAGAGCATGGTTGTTACGAGACTCCCTCACCCATCCATTATCACCAGGCTATGCAAGAGGGCAGGTATCCATTGGGGGCCTGAAGAGATAACTCTACCACCTATGTCAGTCATTGACCACCAAATGATCTCCCGCTTCATTGTGTGGGACGGGGCAGAGTTGCATGACAGTTTCGGTAAATAAACTCTACGGAAATTACTTCCTTATTCGCAATTTCTATGTTCAATGAATTTTCTAAGCGTTCATAGGGTAGGTTTACTCGATTAGCAAATTCTTAAGACACAAAGAAATAGGTAGCACCCGAATCAAATAATACATAAGTATTTATATTATTGATTGAGAGAATACCTGACACCACGTCCTTTGCAACCACTGCATCTTGGACAGTCAAGTTAAAGGTTCGGGCAGTCAGTCGGTTGGATTGCGTTGGTCCGCTGATCATCAGCTTGCTGCCCCCTCCCTGTTGGCCGCTTCCCCCGCTGCTCCCCTTCTTTGGATAATCTTTGATTTGATGCTCAGTTGAGCCACACGCAAAACATCCATTGATCTTTTTCGGCTTTGGGCAGTTGGGTGAAATGTGCCCTTCCTGGCCGCAGTTGTAGCAGACATTGCGCCCCTTCTAACACTCCCCTTGATAGTTCGTCCCACATTTCGAGCAAGATTGACTTCTTTTCTTAAACCCTCCTTGGTAACTTCCTGACTGACTGATGTTTCGATTGTTAGTATTGTTATTGTTGTTATTATCCCATTTCCTCTTTCACAGATGGCTTCCACCACTGCTACTCCCTCCACGAGTTTCTCCCCTAGCATTCTTGTTCTTCTTCTCCTTGTTGTATTGGCTCAACGCCTCACTACCTCCCTCAACAATTATCGCCTTCTCCAACAATATGGCTAACGAGTTGATTTGAAGGACCGACACCTTGTTGAACAACTAAGGTTTTAGTTCGAGTTCGAAGTGTCGAGCTTTCTTTTCTTCGGTGTCTACTTGATGCGTTGCAAAACATGTGAGTTCATTGAACTTGGCCGCGTACTGCGTCACCGTCATCTCCCCTTGTTTTAGTTCTAGAATCTTTACCTCCATCCTATTCTTCATGTTCTTCAGGAAGTAATTCTTGAATAACAAAGTCTTAAACCTTTCCCAGGTTATAGTCCCTTCTCCCGCCCTCTGCTGATTTTCTTCCCACTAGTAGTTAGCTTCACCCCTCATCATGTACGTAACGAACACGATTTTCTGATCTTCACCCACACGAGCGATGGAAAAGGCTTTCTCCATTTCTTTGATCCACGTCTGGGCCACGATAGGGTTGGTAATACCCATAAATTCTGGAGGTCCTACACTCTTAAAGTCTTTAAAGTTCGTAGCTGGAACCGCTTGGAGATTGAGTGTTTCTGGTTCATTGTTTCTTCCCCGTAGGGCTTCTCCTAGTAAGTCTACTAGCCGTTGGATAGGTTCCACTTGTTCCCTCCCGCTATTGACCGATTCTTTTGGTGTTGCTAGTCTACTTCTGGGCGACATTTTCTGCATCAAAAAATTTCATCCTTAGTCTCTAATTATATTAATTAAGTATTTCTTTAATGCGAAAAGGAAAACAAAATTTCATGGTACGCTTTTTGAAATAAGGACATTTATATTCATATGCCAAATCATTACATCAGGTGATCATTCCTAGCATACTTCTATAAACATTAACTTTTATCCCCTAATATCATAAAAGATGGGGAAACACTAACATACTACCCCTCTAACATTGTACAAAAGTTTGCGGTTTACATAACTATCCCATATCTCACACAAAATATTTGGGATTACATCAACAGATCATAGATAAACAACAACTACTACTACTCTACTAACATCTAAACCTCAATCTAACATTTTGCGCTCTACAGCGCTCTTGTATTCCTTTTGAGTTATGTGCGCCACCAAGTCCCTGCTTATGGTATGACGGGTCTGTCCCTGCTCCGCTGGGTAATGATATACACCATCAATCAATCTCTCCAAAGCCAGTCTTATCATTAGCTTCCTCACACTTCTCCTCGAAGTGGATTCTCTCCATAACCTCCAGCTCAAGCTGAGTGCGAAGAGCCACTTTCTCGGCTTTCTCACTCAACTCCTTCTGCTTAGACTCCTCTATCTTACCCACCAATTCCACGTTCCTGGATATCGATCGATGAAAAAGGGTTCCCATCTGGACACCTGCCTCTTTGCTATAGGCAATCTCTACCTCCATCTCTTGCATCTTCCTTTTCCTCTCATGGTCTTCCTCCCTCAATTTTTGCATCTCAGTTTCTCTCTCTTGAGCCTGGGTCTCTAGTTCATCAACTCGGCATTCGAATTCCAAAATCCGCTCCCCATATTCCCCCAATAGTTGGTCTTCAAAAGTAGCCTCATCGGAATCTTCCACGGGTTTATCCTCAATAGGTTCTTCCTCGAGATCCGACTCTACGGGATCTAGTTATATCTCCTCCTCGTCATCATCCTCATCGATAGGAGCCACTGTCGAAATGGGCTCAGCTATCAATGGTGTTTCATATACCACGTGTATGTCACATGGCTCCTCCTCTACAACTCAGCTGGGTCCTCCCAAGTCCGTCATCGTACAACCACAAATATAAGACAAGCAAATAACAAACTTCATCAGAACATAAATTCATTGCAAGGAATGAATATATATATATATATATATATATATATATATATATATATATATATATATATATATATATATATCTCATAATGTAACTAAATCATTAGGAAAACTCTATATGAGTCTTATCTCCTTTTATCTTCTAAGTTCTTCTAAAGGTTATAGTTTAAGGATTCTCGCTCCAAAGGTTTATAACCTAATGCTTTGATACCAACCTGTGACGCCCCCAAATTTAAGCACTTATATCTTGAATTTGGTTCGTCATGTGCTAATTCTAATATCATACTAAAATCATCAACAACGGAATAATAAAATAATTTACATTGATATAATATAAATATTCTTGTCCCAAGGTACCGTGACCATTACTACAACATTATAGTGATTAAACTTAAACATAATTTGATCATCCCTTAATAAAACATAATAATATAACAATAATAATTCTTCTACCCCTAAAGGACTAAGCTATCCCGTAGCCTCTCCCTTTCATTTATCCTTGTCTGATGTACCGCCTTGCTCAACCTTAACTGTAATATTTTTAGGGAAGTAAGAATGAGCAACAAGTTTGCCCAGCAAGTAATATAGCAATAAAAATAAACAGTTATAATGTTTGAAACATCAAAGGTATAACAGTAAATGATAGTTCAAGGATATCAAGAAGTATCAAGAGTTTTCAATAAGTGTCAACTATAGACTGAAGGATAACAACAAAATTTCAAAGTTTATTCATTTCAAGGTTCAATAAGAATGAAAATTGAGCAGTCACTAAGGACTAAGAACTCTTACTAGAATATACTGCAAATCCAATATAAACGAGTACAACATGTGATCAGCCGAAAGTACCCTGCGTTATGCATAACATTTAATCATACTCATGTGCGCACGTTGGTTTCCCGATAATTATATAATTTCCCCTTCAATGAGGGTTTTTCATCTCAGTAGATTTACAAGAATCCGCACTAAGTTAATTGGTTTGGATAGCTTTCTAACACATGATAATAGTCTAGCCGAATCAAAGGCTTAGATAACTTTTATAATGCATTTAAGAACGATAAGTTCAATGCTTGAAACAACGTCAAGGTATACAAATGATTTCTGAATAGTAATAGATATTTGCTCGATATAAATATGGTTGATATGGCAACAATTCGGATTATAAAATATATACATTATAAGAATTAGGGAACTTGCAATAATTTAGGAAGTTTAAGGTGAGAAACTTGCACAATATTCAAAGTCGTGTAAGTTAGAAAACTTGCCTTTAGCGTTGATTACCACTTATAGCGTAAAAGCACCTCAATGAACTATATTATCCTATTTATGTATGTATAGGTATTCATTAGTCACACACACCTTGACATACATATCCACATACATTTATCATACATATCTAAACTCATGTATGCTATACACAGTCAAACCCATAGATGTATAATTCACATTGTTCTTACTTTTAAAAATCTTTAGGAACATGTTGGAAATTTTAGTCTCTTATACTCATCTCATATGTGAAATATTACTTAAGTTATTCATTCTAGTTTAAGTTGTTTCACAAATACATGTTAAAGAACCTTTAAGCCAAGTTTGGCCCTTTTTATTTACGTTCGACAATTTTTGAATTTACTCATAAATTTCTATTTTACAAAGTTAAAAGAGCTGATTATATCAATTACTAACCATAGCATTCATTTAACCACCTAACATTGTCAAACAACCTCTTTCTACACATGTTTGCATGTATTGGATTTAGTTGTATGTAACTAGTAAAGCTCTCTACTTCGAAACTCTTTTAGTTTATGCTTGTGTAGTTTATAACGTGTCTAAATAGATGTGTGAATATGTCGGTTATCTCTAGAGGCATAAAATATCCTATCATAGTTGTTCAAAAGTTCACAATACAAGTCGTAGAGTTTTCAACTCAATTGGTTTTCAAATCTTAAAATCTCATGACAAACAAATTAAGCATGCAAAGTACCTTGATTTCTCATTTCATACATATTTATAAAACTAACTATGTTGCGAATACATGCTCAAAGGTTAGATTTCAAAAAGGCGTAAGGTTTTCTAAACATGGTTTTCGTCTTTTAACTTTTCCTTCAAAAGATTATAACTCAAACTCTAAACCCACTAAAACATCTTGCAATACGTATTGACACATGCTTAAAGATTATGTATGCTCTCTAAGTTAAGTTAGGTTAGGCCAGTTTAGGACTCCTTGTATCGAACAACAAAAGTAGCAACATAACCAACTGCCCAACCCCTACCGGGGCGAGCCCTTTAACACTGCAGGACCCCCGCCGGGGTAGCACCAACCAGAGTTGGCTACTGCAGTTGCAATCCTCCTCCCCTTCTACGAGCCAATATCCCAATATCTCAACCAAACAACAATGTAATGATACCCAATTGATATAAACTTACTGCCAGACATCCCAAGCATGCTTCTAACAATTCCAATCACATAAAAAATCAAATTCAAGATTTATGCCATTTTTCCAAAGTTTAACACATTTAGCGATTCTCTTCGCTACGGATTCGTTACTTGACCAAATTACTTTGTTTAACTTTTGTTGATTTCTTATTCAACCATATTAACAATTTCTAGCATCAATTGACAGATTCTATCATGCTTTAACGATAAATTTTCCAACTCAAAACAAGTATTTTAGCATTTTTCTAAGAACTTGCAAAATGTGAAATTTAAGAACATGTAAAGGGATATTACCTTCTGTGAAGTTGAAATGCTAACTCTAGCTTCAATTTGCAGATTGTATATGCTCAACCCAACCACACACACACACAACTTGAAGTTTAACAGAGAACTTAGCAAAAAGTCTGTGAATGAGGAGGGCTCCATTTATAGGGAAACTTGTGACCAGATTTGTGCTTTGCTCAATGAATCAAACCATTAGAATGGAGAAGAAGATGATGGATATGAGGGATTTGGTGGAGGAGCACTATTTAGACCACTCCCTTCATCATGATTTTCTATCTCTGAGGTTGGTAATGAGAGACTAGGCCAATGGCCTATTACGTGAAGAAGAAAAAGAAGACACTCAATTTGGGACACTACTAATACTCAACATTTGAAAACCACTACTTAACATACTTGGGTTTATTTGGTATTTTTCCCCAAATGTGCATACATATACACCCACTCATACATTAAACACATAAAATTATATAATTCAAGTACATTGGTTTACTTCAAATAATATTTACATAAGACTTGGGTACCAATATTATTTCCATAAAACTTTTTATTCCAATTCTACATAAATATTAAAATAAACATTTAATAGTAAATATTTATTTAGTCAAAGTTATTTTTTTCTCATAAGTTTAAAATACACATTTAATTACTCCCACACACATCGTGATGTCACATAAGGCTCTATCATACCACTTAGTAATTTACATAAGTTAAGCTTACTTTTATCATATAGTTTTATATAATAATTATTCACATTCCAATGTCACACCTCATTTTATATCAAATGAAGAAACCTTCTAATATATAATTACACCTTACATAATAGCTCACGATAATTAAATAATAGAAATTAGTCAACCACATTATGTCATTATTTATTTATTACTAGTACTAATTAATTTAATCCATTTCATCATTAATTTAATTAATACTTTCTCATTTCACCATTTTGCCACACTAGACATAATTTCATAAGCTTAAATTAAGCTTCGCATTGCTTCTACTACATTGCTCACTTATCATATGGTTATTCAATTAAATTAATTACCACAACTCATGTCAATACTATATATATTTATATTCAAAAAAAATTTAAAACAATCTTTATTCTCAATATTAATATAATTTATTAAAATTCGCGGGTATTTCATTGCTGATAGTAATAGGGTTTTAAGTTCTGGAGAGGAGCTTGAAACTGGTCATAGCAATATACCTGGGATGTATGTTGTAAACCAGACAAATCTCTGTGCATTGTGTGTTTAAATTTTTACTGTCTTGCATATTAATTTCTAACACTACAAATTAATTATCTATAAATTCAAAAAGGCCTAAGATAATTTTTTTTAATTTGTAATAATCTATTCAATTCTCCTTCTAGATTATTATTGGACTTTCAATAATAATAATAATAACAATTACTACTACTATAATAATAATAATAATAAAAAATTATTATCATAGTAGTAATAATAATAATAATGATAATAATAGTAATAATAATAATAATAATAATAAAATAGTAGTAATTATAATTATAATTATAATAATTATAATTATAATTATAATTATAATATTATTAATAATTATTATTATAATTATAATACTAATATTAATAATTTAATAGTAATAATTATAATAATAATTATGATAATAGTAATAATAATAGTAATAATAACAACAACAATAATAACAATAATAATAGCAATTATTGTAACAATCCAAGATTTTATTATTTATAATTTAAAATATTTATTAAATTAAATAAATATTTTATTGAGGTGGTTGTTGTTAGTAAATATTTGTGAATTAAATTTATTAGATAATACTCTAATTTAATTCAATAGTTAGAGATGGAATGCTATGTTTTAATTTAATAATTAAAATGGTATGTGAATTTATTAAGTAAAATTATAATGAGATTATAATTTTGTGATATTTGTTTAAGTGAAAAATTTATTTAAAATTTAGTATGTGTAGTTAGTTTATTTAACTAATGTTGGATATGGAGATCCAAATAAATAATATGAGATTATAAACTATAGTGTAAAGATTTATTAAAATAAATTAAATAGTTTTAACCAAACAAGACTTAAAGATATTAAGTCTTTATTTTAAAGAGTTTTTGCCAAATAAAGCCTTATGACTTTTGAATTTTGAATTTTGAATTTTGAATTTTTATTATAATAAATAAAATAAATCAAAATAATAAATAAAATATAATTATAACTGATGAGCGTTAAGTTTTGTAACTGATATTATTAAGTATGTGTATTATGGCTTGGCTATCAGTTTTATTTTTTACGCATAGTGATAGTTGGCTTATACTGATACTAAGAGAAGAAAGAAGAAAATTACAGAGAATTTGAGAGAAAGATTAGAGAGAGTTTGAGAGAAAAGTCTGAGAATTCCAAAGAAATTCTTGGTGTTTAGCAAGGATTATTCAAAGCAAGAGAATGTATTTTTCATAACCTTGATATTATATATATATATATATATATATATATATATATATATATATATATATATATATATATGTTTTACGCATAATTTCCAAGTTTCTGTGAATTTAATTTCCTTGAATTGTTGTTATATTAACTGAGTTGTTGCATTTGTGAGTAATTGTGATGTTAGAGTTTGTATTTAGACAAGAATTAGTATGCTAATTACGTTTAAAAGGGAAGAAAAGTATTTATAGT
The DNA here is from genome assembly GCA_016801055.1 of Panax notoginseng. Taxonomy (NCBI): domain Eukaryota; kingdom Viridiplantae; phylum Streptophyta; class Magnoliopsida; order Apiales; family Araliaceae; genus Panax; species Panax notoginseng. The sequence goes on along the minus strand of CM029020.1, from coordinate 181,504,227 downwards.
GCATATTTATACATATAGCTTGTGAAAGTACCAAATTTGATGGTTAATTTGTAAACTAATCTGTAAATTGAGCATGGAATATGTTAATTCTGTAAGAAACGAAGAGAACGTAGTTTGAATGAGTTAATTTGGACAAAAATTATGATCACAATGTTAATTTTTGTGAAGGATGTCAAAATTGGAGTTTTCGTACAAAAACATGAAATTTAAGGATTTAAATTAGTTGAAGTTGTTGTTTAATTGTTCTAAGCTGGTGAATATGTGAGGAATCATGTTTGTGTTAGTTCTATACCAATTGCATATGTAAAATTTATTGTTTTGTGGGTGAAATTCGTGTTAGTTGGGCTAAACAGAGCACTGTTAAAAGTCTGTGTAGTTTTTGTCTGTGCACCAGCATGTAATGAAGAGGTCAAAACAGAATCGTACCATGTCATTAGTAATTTCAACGTTGTAAAAATTTAGTAAGTCAGGAAAGTTATATGTTATGATTTAGACACATAATGAATAGTGAATAAGTGTTGTGAAGTTAACACTTATAATTTCTGAAATGTACATGGTAAAGTAAGACTTGTACTAAAATAACAAGTTTAATTAGAAGTAAGTGTTATTTTGGAAAGTGGATGTTAGTATATCTAATAGATATTGTGATTCTAATACTATGTGTAGGTGAATGTGAGTTGTAAATTTATAGCTTACGCACGAGGCAAGTTCCTTACTCTAAACTTTTATTAAGCAAGTTATTAGTTTCTAAATTTTATTTGAGCAAGCTATAACCCTAACTTTATTCGAACAAGTTTTGAATTCTAATCATTATTGATTTATTCTAACTTGTTTATAGTTAAGCAAGTTTCTTTAGTTCCACTCTTGTATAGTGAATGCGTATTCTTGAATTCCAATTCCTAATGTTGAACTGTCTTATTTCAATTACTTTGCACAAGTTAGTATCATGTTGAGCAAGTTTTGTTTTCAGCTTACTATCAGTTAATACATGTTCAGTAATTCCATTTCTTATTTAATAAGATTATAACCTTAGCTTAATATTGTTCCAGCAAGGTTTATTGTTTTATTCAATGCTTAAGTTTTTAGTTACTCCCAAGCATGCTTACGATTCTTAAACATTTTACCTTAAACTGTTATTGATCACTCATAGTTCTGTTAAGTCTTGTTGATTCAACTAATCCCTTAGTTGATGGTCGTGAAACCCTAAATTACCCTTGAAGCTTATCCAAACCAAACTTTCTTTGGTGCGGACTTGTACTCTAAAAACTGAGAAGAACAACCTTATATCAGGGGATTATTTTAAAGTTACGCAATGACGTTAACATGTTTGCGCAATACATAGTACAAAGGGCTGATCACCTGGAGTACGAGATGATGGTCCATATAGTCGTTTAGACTGTTAAAGGTTACAGTAAAAACACCTGTTAACCTAGGACATAGATAATAATTATAGTCTTTTAGACTGTTAAAGGTTAAAGTAGAAATACTTGATAACCTAGAGCATAGTTCATGGTTTTGTGACCCTCAGTTACATTTTGTATGTTGATATCAGTTTTTGATTATCATTGACAGAGTATTATTCAACTCTGATGAGGTTATTCATTAGCAATTATTATGCTATTGTTATTCATTGTTATTCCAAGTGGGCATTTATTTTGCTCACTCTTGTATATATATACTCATTACAGCTAAGGGTGAGAAGGTTGATGAACCTACCACTAGCAAGGGAAAAGGGAAAATGAACAAGTGATGAAGACTTGAAATTTATTTATTGTCATGATGATAGACTTTATAGTTAATGATGTGATGTAATTATTTTATTTCCACACTTGATTGATGTAAAGGTTAGATAACCTGGGAGACTTTTTGATTAATGATGTAACCCTAATTATGGGAGGATTTATGGTTTAATTTTATTATATTTGGGTAGTTAGATATAAATGAATGGAAAGTGAACACCAAATCTTGTGGGAATGAAGTACCCAGATTTGGGGGTGTCATAGGTTGGTATCAAAGCTTTAGGTTATGAACCTTAGGTGGGGAAAAGCCTTAGGAAGTAACCTTATAGAAGATTAAAAAGATAGTGGTGATGAACTATTATCAAGTTTTAAGAAAGAAATAATAAAACACTTTATGTGCTTATGTGATTGTAACCTATGTGCTCGTGAGTGTCGAGTAGTAATAATTAATAATTAAAACTTAAAATTTTGTTGTCAGGATGGCTAATGTAGGAGAATCTAGTCAGGCAAGGGAGGAAGGACCCCAGATGCCTAGAGAGGAGGAGCCTCGAGATAGTCAGGTGATTTGGGAACAACTACTGTCACGAGAGTCATCTCCGTTGGTCACAGTGGTTGAGCAGGAAGGTTTATCTGATGAGGTTGATGAGGTAGAGACAGATGAAGAGGATCCCGTTGAGCTACCACAGTCGGATGGGGATGAGGAGGAAGAGCTTCCACTAAACTCGATCACTGCTCGTATGTACGATGAAGTACACGACTGTAAGTGGAACTGCATGATAGAGTTGAGGAGTTGGAAGAGATAGTAGCTGAACAGTAGACCTCGATGGCGCAGAAGGACGACGAGATCCGAGATTTAGATGGACGCTTAAGTACTGTCAAATGGAAGATGATTCACACTGAAAGAGAGAACGAGCAAATGGCAGAGGAGATCGCGGAGCTAAAGAATAAACTGAAAGAAGAGTCTACTACGATGGCAAGAGCCGGAGACAAGTACGAGGAAGCTTCTCAACGAGCCGGGGTAGCAGAGAGAGAGGTGCAAGTAAAGAAGATCAAGATGGAGGAGATGAATAACGCTTTCAACACCATTGTAAACCGCGCTCAAGACCGAGTAATGTATTATCCAATTCAGTTTGAGATGCTACCATAGTACATGCTAGACCGCCGTACAATGTTTCGTGTTATGGAAGAGGAGCGTCGTAAGGCTATGCAACATTTTAGTAGGTCGTCATAAGAAATGTAATTATTGTGTGATTATGAGTAAATAAGATGTAAATCCCGGGTATTATATAACCAATGGGATATGATGATGATGATGCTATCCTGAAACTTTTGTATTACATGAAAGTAATGTAGATAGCAGGGATGCTATCATGGTTATGTTTGTTAAAGATGATGAATAAATAAAAGTTACTATTTATTCAAGATATTGTGTGCTATGTGGTAATTTTTGTGATGTGCAAGTTGAATGTATAATACTTAAAAGATTAAATAGAATCTAATGAGAATATTTTAACAGAAAATGCCTCCAAGACATCAACCATGACAAAGGACTCCTGAGGGATCTACCAATGACAACAATGTTGAGGCTAATCCGGTTCAGCAATTAGTAACGTTACTGACAGGAGCATTGTAGAATCAATCACAGAATCAAGCTACGACATTTAAGGATTTCAAGGCAGTTGGGCCACCAGAATTTAGTGGGTCCATGAATCCGGTTGAGGCATAGACCTGGATCATGGAGATAGAGAAAGTTTTCGACGTGGCTAGAGTAGGCGAGAACCAGAAAATTGCTTTTGTAACATTTATGTTGAAAGCAGAGGCGAGTTATTGGTGGCAAGCCAATAAAACTTGAGAAGGTCAAGGGGTAATGACTTGGGATAGGTTTAAGGAGATATTTTTCGAGACTTATTTCCCAGAGAGTTCGAAAAATCAGATGGAGGTGCAGTTTTTAGAACTGAAGCAAGGATCAATGACGGTGGCAGAGTATGCCGCTAAATTTAATAAGTTGGCGAGGTTCGCGCCATATCAAGTCAACATAGATGAGCGCAAGGCTAGGAGGTTTGAACAAGGACTGAAGCCCTGGTTATACAGCAAAGTTTCCATGTTTCAACTAAAGACATTTACAGTGGTACTAGAGAAATCAATTCTTGTTAAGGGTGGAGGTGAGGCTGTAACAAAGTACAACCAAGAGTAGAGAAAGAAGAAGAATGAGGGTGAAGCTAAGAATAGTGGTGGTGGTAGTGGAAATGGTAATAATAATTTGAAGAGAAAATGGAATGGAAATGTAGGTGCTGGAAACCAGCAGGGTAACCAGAAGAAGAAGAAGTTTGAAGCATGTGCTACATGCAGGAGGTTTCACATGGGTATGTTCTTAAGGGGGAAACAAATATGCTATAACTGTGGCCAGGAGGGTCACATTGCCCCAAATTGTAGTAAACCCAAGAAAAATGTTTGCTACACCTGCGGGTCAAAGGATCATTTTGCTCACGAGTGTCCTAAGAAGAAATCTGGTGAGACAATCAGAAGCAAAGGAGGTAGCAGTGGTGGTACATTGACTATTACGGGACCAACATCTTCAAATAAGTCCACAGCCAGTACCTTCAACATGACAATGCAGGACGCGGTGTAATCAAAAGATGTCATGTCGGGAATTATCCCAATCAATGATATAAATGCATATATATTATTTGATTTGGGTGCTACTTGCTCGTTTATATCCGATGAATTTGCTAAGAGGTTAGAATTACCTAGTGAAGAGTTGAATTTTCCTTTACACATAGAAATTATGAATAGGGAGGTAATTCCTGTCAAGTTCGTCACAAGAATTGTAGGGTGAATAATAAGGGAAATATTATGATAGTAGATTTAATCCCAATAAAACTTAGGGAGTTTGATGTTATATTGGGAATGGATTGGCTATTCAATTATGGAGCAATAATTAATTGCCAAAAGAAATGTGTAAACCTTATGGCTCCGTCAAAGGTAGTTTTCTATGGTAGCAAATCGCCTAGACAAGCGAGATGTCTGACGATTATGCAGGCCAAAAAGTTATTGAGTCAAGGCTATGTAGGATACTTAGCTTACATAGTCGATACTCAGAAAAAGAAGGGTGCAAAACTGGAGGAGATATCAGTAGTTAGGGATTTTATGGACGTGTTTTCGGAAGATTTGCCAGGACTTCCACCTGACCGAGAGATCGAGTTCGTGATCGATTTAGCGCTAGGAACTGCTCCAATATCGAAGGCCCCGCATAAAATGGCCCCGGTAGATATGAAGGAATTGTTGGTACAATTGCAAGAACAGCTAGACAAGAAATATATTCAGCCTAGTGTATCACCGTGGGGAGCATCAGTGTTATTCGTGAAGAAGAAGGATGGGTCAATGCGTTTTTGCATTGATTATAGAGAATTAAACAAAGTAACTATTAAAAACAAGTATCTGTTGCCAAGAATAGATGACCTATTTGATCAATTAAAGGGTGCTAGATATTTCTCGAAAATAGATTTGAGAAGTGGGTATCACTAATTGAAAGTAAGAAAGGAGGATGTACCGAAGACGGCATTCCAAACTCGGTATGGACATTACGAATTTTTGGTGATGTCTTTTGGTTTGACAAACGCCCCTGCAGCGTTCATGGATTTGATGAACATGGTGTTTAAACCATTTCTAGACAAGTTTGTAGTAGTATTTATTGATGATATTTTGGTGTACTCCAAATCTCAAGAAGAACACGTAGAACACTTACATCTGACGCTGGAGGTGCTAAGAAAAGAAAAGTTATACACGAAATTCTCTAAATGTGAATTTTGGCTGGAACGTGTACAATTTCTTGGGCATGTAATTGACAAGGATGGGATTTCAGTGGAACCATCAAAAGTTGAAGCTGTGATAAATTAGGAATAACCAAGAACTTCATCAGAAGTGAGAAGTTTCTTGGGATTGGCAGGTTATTATAGATGGTTTATTCAGGATTTTTCCAAGATTGCCACTCCGTTGACAAATTTGACAAGAAAATCTATAAAATTTGTTTGGACGGAAAAAAAGAGAGTTTTAAAGAATTAAAGAAGAGGCTCAGTGTGGCACCTATGTTGTCATTACCAGATAATACAAAAAACTTTGTGGTGTATAGTGATGCCTCACACAAAGGATTAGGTTATGTCCTTATGCAGAACGACAAAGTCATTGCGTATGCATCAAGGCAATTGAAAAATTACGAGAAAGGGTATCTGACTCATGACTTAGAGTTGGCGGCGGTGGTATTTTCTCTGAAGATATGGAGACACTATCTCTATAGAGAGAAATGTGAGATCTACACAGACCATAAGTGTCTGAAGTATATTTTCACATAAAAGGATCTATATATGCGTCAAAGAAGATGGTTGGAATTGATAAAAGATTACGATTGCGATATCTTTTTTCATCCGGCCAAAGTTAATGTGGTTGCAGATGCCTTGAGCAGGAAAGGCCGAGAAAAGTTGATGTTGTTAACCAACCAGGAGGAGCTCATTTCAGCGATGGCAAGGCTAGAGTTGGAAATTAAATTTCCAAAAGAATCTGATGAAAGATTGTACCAGATGAAAGCTAATTCAACTTTGGTGGACAAAATAAAGAATGCTCAACTGCAGGATGAAGAATGCAGAAAAATAAAGGAAAGTATGGTTGAGGGTAAGGAGGTGAAGTACAAGGTTGATACTGAAGGAGTGCTAAGATTCGAGGGACGAATTTGGGTTCCAGCAGTACCGAATATTAAAGAAAAAATCTTGACAAAAGCTCATAGCTCATGATATTCGATCCATCCGGGAAGTACGAAAATGTATCAAGATTTACGGTGATATTTTTGGTGGCCAAATATGAAAAGAGACGTTGCAGAATGCGTTGCGAAGTGCTTGAAAAGAGACGTTGTCAAAGAGTGAAGGCCGAGCATCAAAGACCAAGCGGATTACTTCAACTGTTGGATATACAGGAATGGAAGTGGGAGCATATCACAATGTCTTTTGTGGTAGGTCTTCCAATGGCTCAGAAAGGATACGATGCGATATGGGTCATAGTAGATAGACTAACGAAGTCAGCGCATTTTTTGTCAATAAAGATTAGATTTAATCTTGATCAGCTGGCGAAACTATACGTTAAGGAGATCGTTTTGAGATATGGAGTTCCAGTGTCAATAGTATCAGATAGAGATCCGAGATTCACATCAAATTTTTAGAAGAGACTAAAAGAATGCATGGGAATGCAACTGAAAATGAGTACATCATATCATCCGCAAATCGATGGTCAAAGTGAACGAACAATCCAGACGTTAGAGGATATGCTTAGAGCATGTATCGTGGATTTCAAAGGAAATTAGGACGATCATCTACCGTTGGCAGAATTCGCCTACAATAACAGTTACCACACAAGCATTGGCATGCCACCATACGAGGCATTATATGGCAGGAAATGCAGAACTCCACTATGTTGGGATAAAGTTGGTGAACGTCAACTGTTAGGACTAGAACTGGTACAGCAGACCGCTGAAGTTATCAAACTCATCAGAGCAAGACTTGTAGCTGCTCAAGATAGACAAAAGAAGTATGTTGATCATGTTAGGTTTGTAATATTCGTGAACGCAATCAAATTGTACAAAATAAGAGGAAACATGAAAAAATTAGAGTTTTAAAATTTTTACAAACCATATACCCGGATCACCCTTTATGCACAATTATTAATTAAACGAAAATATGAAGAACAAGAATTATACCCTTGAAGATTCGAGCTTCCTCATGTACAAGTTCACCTCCAATCTTTTTCGCGTTCAACTTGAATCCACCGGGTTTGGTTCCTTCCTTTGATCAACGTTAGTCACCCAAGTGTTTGGCCTCTAGAGGTGATCCACCAAGAAAGAAGAAATATTCAAGAAGAAGGGTGGTTGGCTAAACCCTAGTTTTCTATCTCTATAGAAAAGGAGCATACTCTCCAACAATTAGAATCACGTATGTTATGAGAAAGTCAACAACAACTCTACACCCATAATAAGACTCCTCTTATTTATAGATATAGGCAACCCTCCTTAACAATTAAGGAATTGGGCTTTATTTTAATTAATTAAACTCCTTTAATTAATTAGGCTCATAATCTTATTAGGAATAATTAATTGAACATTTAATTAATTAGCCTCCTAATCTTATTAAGAATAAATGATAGTAATTTTATTAATTAATTTCCAAACTCCTTTAGGAATTAAATAATAATAATAGTAATAATAATAATAAGACTCCTCTTATTAATTTATATTTAATATTTCCAAAATATTAAATAATAAATATTAAGCTATTTAATTTATTCTATCACCACAGATTAAATTAAATATACTTAACTTATTATTACGATTATGCAATTAACTTCTTAAATAATTATTCTTCCTTTTATGGTATGACCCTTTAAGTTCTCCATATTAAAACGGTTGTGAATAAATCAATTAGAACAATTCTAATCTTATTTAAATAAATAAATTAAATTATTAATTTATTTAAATAAATAATATTTATTCTACAATAGAGATAAGCCTCCCTAGTAATCAACGACTTTTCAGATAATATAGATTTCAACATTAATCATAAAAGAACTTTTTAGTAAATATTTACCGTACAATTTAATCCTTCCACCATACAATGTCCCAATTAAATATAAGACATGGAATTACTATCAAGTCTTATTTTATTTAATTATATGTATTTCGATCCTTAAATGCATAACTCTAAATAATACAAATTAGAAACTCCTTTCTAATTTCATTCTGCCTTGGCCAAGGATTACTGGGTTGTCATTTATCGAATCACATAGGACATTTCTCTTCTTTTACTAGAAGCGGTAGATTCTTTATTAATCATACATTATCTCTATGTACGACTTATTATACCCAAGCATACCCTTTGATATACCCTAAGGGTCTTAAGGAATAAGTCAAAGTATAACTTATCATACACAAGATACTATGATGATCTCAAATCCAAGGATCACTTGTACTACTATCACTACAGGAATTTTTATTGACAGGCAAGTAAAACTCTATTAGGTATTCATTAGCGAGCCACGTTTAGTGAACTTATTCTCTAATACACATCTACATACTTGCTTTAGTGTCTCCATACAAATGATCATGAGATCAATCATCCTCGTCCAATGGGCAAGCAACGTATGTACCAATCTATTCGGATTCACTAATCCCCAATTTAGTAATCCAACGATTGGAAACTATTTTAATTTTAAGCTTTCTAAGAATTTAGATCTCATTAGAATGATCATCATCATTATTCTAAAAGCATTGCTTAAAACTATGAGTTTATCACATATTAAAAACAACATCATGTAGATAATTAAAAGCCTTTAATAAATTAATACTTTTTATTAATAAATGAATAAGATTGTTATAAAGTATATGCTTTATCATCAAACATGATTGGCTTGTGTGCATACTACTTTCAATCTCCCACTTGCACTAAAGTCAATCGCCATGGTATCTCATACCATTCTTCTCTAAGTGACGATTATCCTGCTGTTGGATAAACTTTAGTTAATGGATATGTAATGTTGTTCTTAAGAGTCCACTATCTCTATAGTGATTTCTCATCTTTCAATGATTCCTTTTATCAAATGAAAGTGCCACAACACATGTTTAGATCCAAGATGAGACTTAAGAACTATTCTTAGTTCTATAATGAACTTTTCATCCAAAAAATCAACTTGTAGCTTCATTTATAGCTATATACTTTGTCTTTATCACTAAACCAACAACTCTTTGCTGTTTAGAACCTTTCGAATTCACTGCACCACTGTTCATGGTAATGCTTTACCTTAAAGTGAATTTTCTGTCGTCTTGGTCTGTCTAAAAAACTTGAGTCTGTTAAGCCCTCTAGTTTTAATTTAGACCCATCATAAATTTTAATCACATCCTTGGTACCGGTTAAGTACTTTAAGATATTTTTCACTAACTCATAGTGAACTTCTCAAGAATATGACTGATCATCATCAAGTCTCGTATATTTCATTGCATACATGATAGTTACTCATGCGATCTCTCTTTTATGAGTCTTTGGGGACTATTAAGAGAGATACACTCTATGTCTCATCAATATGAGACATCTCTTGGAGTTTGCCATACTAAACGACTTTAGCATCAAATAAATATGTGTTCCTTAAGTTAAGTTGAGTATCCTCTTGAAACTATCTATATAGATTTGTATCTCCAATTAAGATACTCTTCCCAAATCATTTATGGAAGAATGTTTAGACAACTTTATCTTTACTGATTGTAGCATTGGTATGTCATTCCTTATCCGTAGTATATCAACATATAATACTAGAAATATCACGACGCTCCCACTGACCCTTTTGTACACACTAGGTTCATTTTTATTTTTGATAAAATCAAACTCTTTTGATTGTTTCATCAAAACGAATGTTCCATTTTTGAGAAACTTGATTCAATTCATTTCTCTGAGTGTCTACAACCCTTACCTCATCGTATATAACTGGATCATCATCTTCTATGATGTCTACCTTATCATCATCATCTATAATGAATCCATACCTCCTAGGTATCTTCGGTACTATTCCAGATTTACAATTTATTTGTGGTATAATAGGTCTATCTACAGTTTCCTCTTATTTGACTTATAGTATTTTGTGGTTCTTGAACTCTTCAAGATCTATTATCCTCCCACTAGCCCCTTCAATGATAAACATCTTTATCTTAGAAGGTAGCGTGTTTTGCAACAAACACCTTTTGCTAAGTAGGATTACAGAACATATATCCTAAACTTACTTTAGGATATCCCACAAATCTGTATTTGTCAAATCTTGTACCAAGCTTATCCTTTGAAACCTTTTCACATAAGTTGGACAACTCCTTATCTTAACATACTTGAGATTAGGAATCCTCCCTACCCATAACTTTTATGGAGTCTTGGGGTCGAATTTTGAGGTTACTTTTTTCGTAGATATGCAGCCATTTCTAGGGCATGACCCCAGAGGGATACTGAATGTCGATAAAATCATTATGGACCGCACCATGTCCAACAAGGTACAATTTTTCTTTTCAGATACATCAATCAATTATTGTGTATCAGGAGGCGTCCATTGTGAGAAAACTATTTGAGATAATTTAGAAACTCATTGCACAAGTATTCCTTCCTTGGTCCGATTAAAGAATCTTAATACTTTTCAAATTAGTTTCACTTCTGAATTCTTTGAACCTTTCAAATAATTCACACTTGTATTTCAGTAAATACACACATTCAACTCTTTGAATGATCATCTCTTTTTCTTTTACTAGTTTGTTCAATTTGCAAAATAATTTTTTTTTCACGTAAGTCAAGTATACAAAATCCATTAATTAATATTCCAATTCTATACAAAACACTATTATTATAAATAGAACATCAATTGTACTTAAATATAATACCAAAGATTTCATTGTCCAACAACAAAATGAAAATAATATTTCTAACAAGAATTGGAATACAATAACAACTTATTGACTTAATAGATTTACCTGTAGGCATTGCTAAACTATAAGTTTTTATGGCTAATGTATCAACCTTTGTTTCATTTCCCACACATAGGATTACTTATCTTTGTTTAGCTTTCTACTTCTGCTTGGTCCCTTCATAAATCTATATTTATGATAACCAATGCCAGTATCCAATACCCAAGTAGAACCTTGACTTAAAGAAATATTAATTTTAAATCATGAACAAAATTGTATTTATAACCGAAACTTCACTAAGCTTCTTCTGGTTAGCATCTACAAGATATTTCTCGTAGTTTCTTTTCCAGTGTCCAGGCTTATTGCAGTGGAAGCAAACTACTTTGCTATCCTCATTAGTTTTGTTCTTATTATCCCTTGTTTTTGCCTTTCTATTTACCTTCTTTGAATCGTTCTTCTTTTCAGAAGATCTTTTGGCCCTTACCAGTAAGATTTGGTCTTTCATGGTTGGAAATTGACTCTCAATATTTTTCAACATGTTAAGCAAATCAGCGAAGGTGATATCTAGCTTGTTCATATAAAAAATTCACAACAATTGTGAAAGAAGTCCGGGAGTGAGTGCAAGATCGAATCTTAGCGCAACTCTCCATCCATGACAAAACCTATTATCCTAATTATTCAATCAAATTGATCATGTTTAGGACATGTGTCTATACTGTAGTGTCGTTGGTCATTCTAGATCGAAATAGCTCCTTAAATATCTGATATCTATCAATCCTACTTTCCTCACCATCAACTTCTTGATGTGCAGGAATATAGTAAAAGCATCCATAGTTTCATGCTGACGCTGAAGCTTGTTACTCATGGATGCGAGCATGATGCATTGAGCCAACTGTGCATCATCTTGCCACTTTCTAAAAGTAACAGTTTCTTCCTCAGAGGCATTGTCTGCAACCGTTGCAGGAAAGACGTATTAAGGATATAATATAGTTTTTCATTCATGAGAACTATTCTCAAATTTCTTAACCAATCGAATAATTCGGTCTGGTTAATTAACATCTAATATATTTCGCAATGATAGTAATTTAGACATTGTAAAATTCTGTAAATGAATTTGTAATTAACAACATTTTAGCATACATTCTTTTATTAATTATCAAAATAAATTAGGTCTTGTTTTAAATTGGTATCTCCCACTATTTTCTTTAAACTATATTACCCTCACTTATATAGTTCGGCAAAATCTAATTAAAGATTTGCTAGTGAGAATAAGGATCACATTTCAAATGTATATAGCCTTGTGTGTGCACAACAAAATATATATAAATAAATAGGTAGATAACTCTTGTCAATTACATCAACTATGTAACTCCTTGTATTTTGCCTCTTAAATCATAATGGTCAAGTGTGTGCACATCCGAATTAAAATAATTTAAGTTAAGTCAGACCCAGCATTTCCATATAAGTGAAGAGAAAACTACAGCCCTTGTGTGTGCACAACAAAGCAGTAATGTTCAATTCCTTATAAATACCATATGTAATAAAATTAACATCTTAAATATTTAATATTTACCTTGTGTGTGCACAACAAACTCATATTAAATATTCAATACTCTATTGTTTCTATCATGCTAGAAGGCGACGTTCGATATTCCAAATATCTTTGAACGTTACAACTTAATATAAAATATTTGAGGGGTTTGCATGTAATTAATTTGTCTCATCTTGTTTAGCGCGCATGCACACACACACACACACACACACACACACACACACACACACACACACACATATATATATATATATATATAGTATAAGCATGCACATATAGAATACTATATTCTACCCAGATTGATTATGAACTTTTATTCTAGTTTGGTTCACTAGAGCACCAAGTGAACCAAAAGGTCAAACCCTATGGGTGCAAGAATTAATATTTAAATATAACTATTACATTTAAACCCGGGCTCCATTACAAACAGGTCTTCAAGCGCTCCTTGCTCATTGATCTCCAATTCTTCAAAATTAATTCTAACTATTCCTATTACAAAACTATTTAAAATAAATAGAAACCTTGATCAGCAGTCAAGGAAAAGTACATAGGAGGGAGTTAGAATTTACATTAAGGAAAAATTAGAGAAGACGAGGTACGCAAACCCCATTTAATAAAACCCATGCATTCATGCATCCAACTAAAATAAAATCCAATCACATTGGTCAATAGTTCATAATCAATCTCATTTAGTATCATACACATCACCATATACATCAATAAATAACATTCATCTCATGAATAATAAACATTCAATATATATATTGATATCATTTAATGGGCAAATTTAGTTAGCATAAAATCTAATTTTGAATCAAAATAAACTCCTTTATTTTAATCCAAATTTAAATCAAAATAAACCTCTTTTATTTTAATTTATCCAATTTTGAATAAAATAAATTATTTTATTTTAATCAAAATCTTTAATCAAAATAAACTCCTTTATTTTAATTAATTATGGAATCCAATTCCAAATAAAAAAATCCTTTATTAAAGGAAACATGGATTTTTATTCATATTCATAAATAAACTCATTTATTTTGAATAATATGAAATCTTATTTTATATCTAAATAAACTCCTTTATTTAAGGAAATACGGATTCTCTTTCTTATTCACAAATAAACTCCTTTATTTTGAATAATATAAAATCTTATTTCATATCTAAATAAACTCCTTTATTTAAGGAAACATGGAATCCAATTTCATCTCCAATTAGTTATCATGAAATCCAATTCCAACTCTAATTAGCATGAAATTCAATTTTAAAATTAAAATAAACTTTTATTTTAATTATAAAATAATTAATAATATATTATAATATATATATATATATATATATATATATTAATATAATATTCAATTCCGTTTCTCCCTTAATAGTGATTCACGAAATCTTTCTGGGGGCATTCCTTGTTAAAAATATATATAATATAGATTAGTAATATATCATATTTATATAATATTCCTTTAATAGATTAGTAATATTCCTTGAATCTACTGTAACATGTTATAACGAAAACAAACTGAACCAATCATGCCAATCATACAAATTAGGAGCAGCTTTTCACGGATTCAGCCAAAAAGAAGAATCGAAATTTGCGATTTTTTTTAATTAGATAAATTTTATACAACAAATTATGCTCAATTAAATTGTTCTAAACACGTATCAATATACATATCAAATTAAAATAATTAATAATTCGCATAAAGGTTTGGCTCTGATGCCACTGTTAGGTTTGTAATATTCGTGAACGCCATCAAATTGCACAAAATAAGCAAAAACGTGAAAAAATCAGAGTTTTAAAATTTTTACAAACCATATACCCGGATCACCCTTTATGCACAATTATTAATTAAACGAAAATATGAAGAATAAGAATTATACCCTTGAAGATTCGAGCTTCCTCAAGTATAAGTTCACCTCCAATCTTTTTCGCGTTCAACTTGAATCCACCGGGTTTGGTTCCTTCATTTGATCAACGTTAGTCACCCAAGTGTTTGACCTCTAGAGGTGATCCACCAAAGAAGAAGAAATATTCAAGAAGAAGAGTGGTTGGCTAAATCCTAGTTTTCTATCTCTATAGAAAATGAGCGTACTCTCCAACAATTGGAATCATGTATGTTGTGAAAAAGTCAACAACAACTCTAAACCCATAATAAGACTCCTTTTATTTATAGATGTAGGCAACCCTCCTTAACAATTAAGGAATTGAGCTTTATTTTAATTAATTAAACTCTTTTAATTAATTAGACTCCTAATCTTATTAGGAATAATTAATTAAACATTTAATTAATTAGCCTCCTAATCTTATTAGGAATAAATGATAATATTTTTATTAATTAATTCCCAAACTCCTTTAGGAATTAAATAATAATAATAATAGTAATAATAATAATAAGACTCATCTTATTAATTTATATATATTTAATATTTCCAAAAAATTAAATAATAAATATTAAGCTATTTAATTTATTCTATCACCATAGATTAAATTAAATATACTTAACTTATTATTACGATTATGCCATTAACTTCTTAAATAATTATTCTTCCTTTTATGGTGTGACCCTTTAGGTTCTCCATATTAAACCGGTTATGAATAAATTAATTAGAACAATTCTAATCTTATTTAAATAAATAAATTAAATTATTAATTTATTTAAATAAAAAATATTTATTCTACAATAGGGATAAGCCTCCCTAGCGATCAACGACTTTCTAGATAATATAAATTTTAATATTAATCATAAAAGAACCTTTGAGTAAATAGTTACCGTACAATTCAATCCTTCCACCATACAATGTCCCAATTAAATATAAGACATGAAATTACTATCAAGTCTTATTTTATTTAATTATATGTATTTTAATCCTTAAATGCATAACTCTAAATAATGCAAATTAGAAACTCCTTTCTAATTTCATTCTGCTTTGGCCAAGGACTACTGGGTTGTCATTTATCAAATCACATAGGACATTTCTCTTCTTTTACTAGAAGCGGTAGATTCTTTATTAATCATACATTATCTCCACGTACGACTTATTATACCCAAGCATACCCTTTGATATACCCTAAGGATCTTAAGGAATAAGTCAAAATATAACTTGTCATACACAAGATACTATGATGATCTCAACTCCAAGGATCACTTGTACTACTATCACTACAGGAATTCCTATTTACAGGCAAGTAAAACTCCATTAGGTATTCCTTAACGAGTCACATTCAATGAACTTATTCTCTAATAAGCACCTATATACTTGCTTTAGTGTCTCCACACAAATAATCATGAGATCAATCATCCTCATCCAATGAGCAAGCAACGTATGTACCAATCTATCCGGATTCACTAATCCCCAATTTAGTAATCTAATGATTGAGAACTATTTTAGTTTTAAGCTTTCTAAGAATTTAGATCTCATTAGAATGATCATCATCATTATTCTAAAAGCATTGCTTAAAACTATGAGTTTATCACATATTAATAACAACATCATGTAGATAATTAAAAACCTTTAATAAATTAATACTTTTTATTAATAAATGAATAAGATTGTTACGAAGTATATGTTTTATCATCAAACATGATTGGCTTGTGTGTATACTACTTTCAGATCAACACAGACAGAATCGCGAATTTGACGTGGGAAATTTTGTTTTCCTGAAAGTTTCTCCCTGGAATGGAAAAATTCATTTTGGTAAGAAAGGAAAGTTAAGCCCGAGGTTCATCGGACCCTTCGAAGTACTTCGAAGAGTGGGAGAAGTAGCTTATGAGGTAGCTTTACCTCCAGAATTAGAACATGTTCACAACGTTTTTCATATTTTGATATTTCGACCGTATAAACCTGATTACAAACATGTGATCGAGTATAAACCGTTACAGTTCAACAAGGATTTATCTTATGAAGAGGTTCCTATCAAGATAGTCGATAGGAAAGAACAAGTGCTCAGGAATAAGGTAATACCTTCTGTGAAGGTGGTATGGAGAAACCACAATGTCGAAGAGGCTACATGGGAACTCGAAGCTGAAATGATGAAGAATTATCCTGAGTTATTTGTTTAATCTGTGTCTTCGATTCTGAGGACAAAATCTTTATAAGGAGGGAAGAATGTGGCGAATGAATTATTTGAGTTGTGATTCTGGGGACAGAATCCTTGTAAGGAGGGAAGACTGTAACAATCCAAGATTTTATTATTTGTAATTTAAAATATTTATTAAAGTAAATAAATATTTTATTGAGGTGGTTATTGTTAGTAAATATTTGTGAATTAAATTTATTAGATAATTGTGACGCCCCCAAAATAGGTATACATCACCCATCTTGGGTCGCCAGATACAAGGTACAGAATACAAATACAATCTTAAATATACAATATGAGCTGTGAGTTTTAATACAAATATTGTCTTCTAGACAGTATTCAAACTCAAAATAAGTCCTCAATATATTTATTATCACACTATTTCATAGAATAGTGAGGACTACTAATGCTATCATCTGAACCGTCACTCCGTTCCCCGACTAGTCCCTACTACGTTCTCATTTTCTGAAGAGAATAATGAAAGTAAAAGGGTGAGCTCAACTAGCCCAGTAAGAAATATTATAACTAAGATAATGCAAAAAAAATTATCGTTAGCCTTCAACAGTGTTAAACTGATACAATATAACAAACATCAAGTTTAACTGCAGCGGAATAAGCAATCCATTAAAAGAGTCAAGTAGAGAATAAAATATACTATCTTTTATGATTTAAAAAGTTTTTCATCACTTTTATCGCTGAGACTCAGCTTAATAAATAATCTACATCATTAAATCATCCATGCACTACAGGCCAAAGATATTCTTTAGTATCACGACCACGAATTATCCATGCACTACGGGCCAAAGATAATCGTGTTTTCATCAACGATCCTGATCATGCCATAAAACAATTCATCTTTGCACCCTTGGCCGAAGAGAATCCATAGCCATAATCATACAAAAAACTGTCCATCAATGCACTACAGGCCAATGAGGACTTTTTTCACATTATTTGTAATATTACGGTCATGATTATACCGAATAATTCCTGGTCATAATTATACCAAGTCCATCTATGTACTACAGGCCACAGATGACTTTCAACATAATATAAGCATGAGGATGATGACAATGATATAAGAATTCAATAAAATAAGTTCAAGAATTAATTTATTCAGGAACCAATAACGTCCAAATTGTTAACATGATACTTCTTTGTGGAGTAAAATTCAAGAATGCTCAGAAGAATATTTTCATGAAAAGATACTGGATCAAGCGCAAATATCAAGGATATTCTACTAATTTCATGGAGTATAGAAGCCAAAGCTTTAACCAACTTAGAATAATAGAATATATGAAACTGCAAATGGATTTTCGCCCGCCATGCGGTAATCCACGTAGACAGATCATTTCCAATATTTAATAAGGAATGAATACAAAGGATCATTCACCATGCATGTGGTAATCCACATAGACAGGTTATTCCAACAGAATAATAAAGAATGGAATAACAGAAGAATTCACCATGCATGCGACAGACCGCACAAACAGGTTATTCCAACAGAATAATAAATAATGGAACCAGGTCATGCGTAAACGCGCAGACAGGATATTCCGACAGAATAATAAAGAATGGAACCAGGTTATGCGTAAACGCACAAACAAGATATTCCGACAGAATAATAAAGAATAGAATAACAGAAGAATTTCACCATTTATGCGGTACTTCGCATATACAGGTTATTCCAACAGAATAATAAGGAATGTAATAACAAAAGAATTTTACCATGTAGGCGGTACTTCGTATATACAGGTTATTCCAATATAATAATAGGGAATGGAATAACAGAAGAATTTTACCAAGTAAAGGGTAGTCCACGTATACAGGTTATTCCAACATAATAATAAAGAACGAAATAATAGAAGTTCTCTTCATGAATACGAAAGAAATAATACCCCTTACCTTAGAAGAAACTGGATATAGGAGTAGTAAAGTAGCAGAATACTTTTCTTCTTTCTCTCTATAGTTTTTCTCTCTAGAGTTTCAGTGAATTTGTAAGAAATAATGAAGGAATGGGCTTCTATTTATAGGAAAATAGACTGAATAGTAACTAATTCATGAACGGTCCATATTGATTTACTATGCAGTATTAATAAAATATTCTAATAAAATAAAATTTTTTAAATAAAATATAATATATTCTATTTATAATCTAATAAAACGAATAACTTTATAAAAGTATTATATTTTATATAAAAAAAATTTACTATGTAAACACTATGCAGGCACTATACAAATACTATGCATAATAGAATATTATATATTCTATTTATAGTCTAATAAAATAAATAACTTTATAAAAGTATTCTGTTTTATATAAAAAGATTTTACTATGCAAACACTATACAAATACTATGCATAATAGAATATCATATATTCTATTTATAGTATAATAAAACAAATAACTTCATAAAAGTATTCTTTTTTATATAAAAAGTTTTCTGTTTTATTACATTTATAATAATAACAAAACAAAACTTATCACCTTTATTATAATTTACAATATTAATCGACTAGGTCGTTCCCAGGATAGAGGAGGCTTTCCAATAAGGATTTTTATTTATTGGCGCGCAATTAGGTGACCAAACTTCTCCTTGGCAGAACTTCTAGAAATCGTTAATATTGCAAATAATAATATTAGTAACTCTGTCATCTCAATTATTGATTTAATAATATATAAAATGTAACGCCCCCAAAATTAGGTATACATCACCCATCTTGGATCGTCAGATACATGGTACAGAAAATAAATATAACTTACTAATACAACTGTTGTGTACAATAAGACAAAATATAACTGTGAGTTTGAATACAATTATTGTCTACTAGAGACTATACAAACTCAAAAGGAGTCCTCATTAAAATTATTGTCACACTATTTAATAGAATAGTGAGGACTACTAATACTATCATCTGGTCCATCACTCCGTTCTCCGACTCGTCCCAGCTATATTCTCATTTCTTGAAGAGAACAATGAAAGAAAGGGTGAGCTCAACTAGCCCAGTAAGAAATATTATGACTAAGATAATGCAGAATAAATTATCATTAGCCTTCAATAGTGTTAAACTGATAAAATATAACGAACATCAAGTTTAACTGCAGCGGAACAAGCAATCCATTAAAAGAGTTAAGTAGAGAATAAAATCTACTATCTTCTATGATTTAAAAGGTTTTTCAACACTGTTATCGATGGGACTCAGCTAAATAAAATAATTCACATCATCGAATCACTCATGCACTACGGCCAAGGATATTCTTTAATATCACGACCACAATTATCCATGCACTACGGGCCAAGAATATTTGTGTACTCATTAATGGTCATGATCATGCAAACAACTGTCCATCAATGCACTACGGGCCAATGAGGACTCCTTTTGAATTTGTATAGTCTCTAGTAGATAATAATTATATTCAAACTCACAGTTATGTTTTGTCGTATTGTACACAACAGTTGTATTAGTAAGTTGTATTTATTTTCTGTACCATATATTTGACGACCCAAGATGGGTGATGTATACCTAATTTTGGGGGCGTCACAGTTGGTATCAGAGTTTAGGGATATGATCCCTGGCTAAGATGTGAGAATAGAACTAGGAGGGTCATCATTCATCATCTGGTCAGTGTTATTGTTTGCATGAGGATTGTCACCTTCCTGATGCACATTT